>CM046372.1:29899277-29956770 GCA_025413025.1 Ficus hispida
ACTCAGCCCTCATTCGCTTCCGATTCGGCGACTTCTCTCCTCACATCGCCGTTTCGCATGTGTGTTCGCTTGTGTTTCCGCAGGCTCTCTTCTGGTATATGTATCCTGCTATACTGGTAGTTAACCACTTTCTGGGCTGGTTCAATGTCAAGCTCTCAGCTTTACCTATTTGGACTCTCCTCGTACGCTCCACTCTTACCCGTCATGAAGAAACAGATGCACATAATATTATTGTAGAGTCGGAAGTCAGCATATCCGTTTCCCCAGGAGACGGTGACTCCGTTGCAGAAGGCTAATCATGAGACCGTCGCTTTCGCCTGCCACTCCTTCCTCTGTTTTGTGCTCTTCTTTCTTTATTTATTGTTTTCACTTTACTCTGTTTTTTTGTTTTGGTTGTGAGTACAGTTAGACGTTTCTGTTTTGTGGGTGGAAACAGGATCCTTGTATTACACTATAGATACCACGTTAGTTACAATAACTAAGTATACCATGCTGTGGTAGTCCCAAATAAGACATGCGGTGTAATTCCGTCACAAATTTATGTTGGTGTTTTCTTTTGGGGGGCTTTTGCTTCTTCCCTTTTTGGTATATGTTTCTATTGATCAATCCAAAAATAGAGAGAGAACAAGTCTGAATCTAGTAAATACTTCCCTCCTAGAAATTATTTGATCACCCAATCCACAAATCTGTACCGGTTCTTTAATGTGCTGAAATTTCTTCTACAATATTACCCCCGGAAAGAGAAAAAAAAAAAAGGTGATATGTAGGATACCACTTAAAAAGCACATCTTTGAGTTATTATCTCAGTTATAATAATTTTAATTTTTTGGTGTCTAATTATATAATATTATCTCCAATGCATTTATACATGTCAATGCTATTTTTAATTACAAAATAATGTTAAAAATGACATCATCTTACTTTATCATTTAGTGTATTATGTTATTTCTAATTCTATTTCTATTTGTTGTCATTATTATCCTGCTTTGCAAGTTGTAAAAATGAACTTTTAGTATTTATATAAATGAAAAGTAAAACTATAGTAATAATTATATAAGATAATTATCAATAAGAATCAAAAGTAAAATTTAACATTGGCTATACATTATGATAAATTTAGTATGAAAAATATCACGACATTTGAAAATACTCTTTTCATCTAAATGTCAAAATTTATTATTGACACACTAATTTAATATTACATTGTAGATGCTGATCGGGCAAAAATCAAAAATAGTATTAAAGAAGATATAAAGGGAAACATAAACCTGTCCATTTATTGCCATAATTATGGCAGTTGGTTTAAAGTCAGAATGCTTGTAGCAAGATTTTGGAAAACTTCTTTTTTTTTTTTTGTTTTTTTGTTTTTTTGTTTTTTTGAAAAGAACCAAGAAGTTTCCGCTAATCCAAGTCATTGACACGTTAGATGGTGTTCTAAAATCTTGACTCAATTGTGCCATTGGCAAGTCCAATGGTGTGCCAAAATCTCGATCAAATTGTGTCCTACACAATTTGACAATGTATTAATTGTGTCAAGATCATAGAGCAAAATTGAAAAACACGTAGCTTTCACAAAGTGTAAATATATATATATATATATGTTGCTTTTATATCTCTTCAATTATGTCAAAACCTAGATCCATCCCATGTGAACAATAGGAATTATAAAATGTAAAGGTAAACAATATCAATTAATAAGTTTAACAACATGAATTGAATAAAAATTAAAAGAATAAGAATAAGAGAAAGAATAGAAGACAGAGGAATAGAAAGATTCAGAAATCTAAACAAGATAAACAAAATTAACTTCTTTCAGATTTTTATCCCTCTCCTTCTTTTTTTTTTTTTCATTCATTCTTATTAACGGATTGTTAATGACAATACGAAAAGTATCATAATTGATTTCTCTTCTCCCTTCCCTCTATTGAAAGGGAAAATAAAAAAGAAGAAATATTAGCGTTGACTATGTATTTAACCAACCAATAAGTGTAAACTACGTATTTAACTAACCTATAAGTATGGGGTAAAAAAAGATGAAGATCAAAACTTTAACGCACATATTTGCAAACCTGTGCAAAATTGCAAATGCTCAGCACTTTGACGCTTTGAATGGGAAATGCAAGTAAATCAGGTTCCAGAATAAGACAAGGTCGACTCTTGAATTTTGGATGGACCGGGTATCGACCTTAATTTGCAAACATACACTCTTTTCGGTTGTCCTTTTGAAAAAAATTCAAGGAGCTTTACACCCATAGTTGTTGAAGTTCCACCCCGCTGTAGTCCTTATTAAAATTTTCTTTTCTTATCTCAAAAATTTTATAGTTTTTATTTTATTTTATTTTATTTTGCACCCATCGAAAATTAAAGTTCTCATATAATCTTCATTAAGTTAATTCTAACCCAAACATTTTATGATTTTTTGCTTTGCCTTCACTAAAAATTAAAAATTCTTACATATACTCTTTAATTTTGGAAAACTTCTTTTTTTTTTTTGTTTTTTTGTTTTTTTGTTTTTTTGAAAAGAACCAAGAAGTTTCCGCTAATCCAAGTCATTGACACGTTAGATGGTGTTCTAAAATCTTGACTCAATTGTGCCATTGGCAAGTCCAATGGTGTGCCAAAATCTCGATCAAATTGTGTCCTAGACAATCTGACAATGTATTTATTGTGTCAAGATCATAAAGCAAAATTGAAAAACACATAGCATTCACAAAGTGTAAATATATTTGTGTTGCTTTTATATCTCTTCAATTATGTCAAAACCTAGATCCATCCCATGTAAACAATAGGAATTAAAATGTAATGGTAAACAATATCAATTAATAAGTTTAACAACATGAATTGAATAAAAATTAAAAGAATAAGAATAAGAGAAAAGAATAGAAGTTTAAGGCAGAATCCACCACAGAAAATCCATGACTTTCCTTGATCAACATTTTTTATGTTGTTGGAGTTCCATCAGCATCCTTTGGCGAAAAATTCATGGTTAATTTTCAATTTAACTCCAAATAATAAGCTTTGTCTCATTTTGCTGCATACAATATACAATATAATAAAAATCTCTCTTAAACTTATCATAAATTACAACTTAGATACTTTCATCATTATAAAATTGATTTTCAAATAATTTTTATCACACTTGTTTATCAGTTTACCAACACGAGATTAAAATCATAAAAAAATTATCGATTACTAACCAAACATATGACATACAGCCACAGGTAAAAGAAGAAAATATCAAAATTGCAATAAATGATAAGGTGAATGACAAGTTTTGCTATGTTTTAAATTATTGGGTCCAAAGCTAGACAATCTCTACTTTTTAAGGTCCAGATTTGAAATTAAATTCAAGTAGTTTTGCTGCTGCATTACCCATTTCCATCCGGTCTTGTCTAAGTTCCACCAAAAACTTTAAAGGAGCTTTCCAATTACATCTTACCCATTTCCACGACTTTGCTCATCTGATATTTTGACGAATCATCGACTGCCATGTGCACGTTTGATACAATCGCTGTCGTAGGTGAAGTCAAAGGTCTGAAGCCAAGCCCCACAGGTGAAGTCATTTTTGAAAGCTTAAGCTTTTAGCTTTGAGCTTAATTGAGTCACGCCAAATCTAGACATGGATAGTAAGTAGGCACAACACAAATGTGTGTAGCCAAGCCAAGCCACGCATAACCTTTTTTTATCTACTAATTAAAAATAAAACAAAAACTCTGTTTTACCTTTAATTCAAGGAACTCAAATATTAAAGACTGAAATGAATCCGTTAAAAGGCATTTGAAATTTTTTTAAACAATTTAATTAATTAGAAATCACTTGAAATATCACTTTGAAAAAAAAAGTCACTTGAAATATCAAAAATTAGATAAAAGATTTGATTATTAAACGGATTGTTAATGACAATATGAAAAGTATCATAATTGATTTCTCTTCTCCCTTCCCTTAATTGAAAGGAAAAAAATAAATAAAATAAAAAAAGAAGAAATAATAGCGTTAAGCCATTAAATATGTATTTAACCAATAAGACAAGGTCGATTCTTAAATTTTGGATGCACCGAGTAGTTGTCCTTTTGTAAAAAATTCAAGGAGCTTTACACCCATTGTTGTCGAAGTTCCACCCCGCTGTAGTCTTTATTAAAATTTTTTATTCTTTTAATTTTATCTCAAAAATTTTATAGTTTTTTTTTTAATTTTATTTTACACCCATCGAAAATTAAAGTTCTCTTAATAATTTTCATTAAGCTAATTCTAACCCAAACATTTTACAGTTTTATTATCTATCTTCACTAAAAATTAAAAATTCTTACGTACACTCTTCAATTTTTATACTTTGAAATTATTTTTATTTATTAAAATAAACATATACTTACGCTGAAATTTATGTCTAACTTCCTATATATATATATATATATATATAGTGAACTGTTTTTCTTAACTATGTAGGAAAAATGATTCTTCAAAGGAAACAAATGTATTTGGTTGGGTCCTAATATTTATACTAATATTATCACGAGTACAATTCATATCACATATAACCTTTATCAATAAAAGTTTATGGCAAAATCCACCACATAAAATCCATGATTTTCCTTAATCAACCTTTTTTATGTTGTTGAAGTTCCATCAGCATCCTTTGGCAAAAAATTCAGGGATAATTTTCAATTTGACTCCAAATAATAAGCTTTGTCTCATTTTGCTACATACAATATACAATATAATAAAAATCCCTCTTAAACTTATTATAAATTGCAATTTTGATACTTTTGTCATTATAAAATTGATTTTCAAATAGTTTTTATCACACTTGTTTGTCAGTTTACTAACACATGATTAAAATCATTAAAAAATAATTATCGATTACTAACCAAACATTTGACATATAGCCACAGGTGATTAACATCATTAAAAATTGACTTTTAAAAGAAGAAAATATCAAATTGCATAAAATGATAAGATGAATGACAAGTTTTGCTATGTTTTAAATTATTGGGTCCAAAGTTAGACAATCTTTACTTTTTAAGGACCAAATTTGAAATTAATCGAAAATTCAAGGAGCTTTTCTGCCCATTTTGATAATTTGAGGAACCATTAGATACGTTGACGACTTTGCCCATTTTGATATTTTGACGAACCATTTGCCCATTTTGATAATTTGAGGAGCCATTAGATACGTTGACGAATTTGCCCATTTTGATATTTTGACGAACCATTTGATATTTTGACGAATTTGCCCATTTGATATTTTGACGAATCATCGACTGCCATGTGTACGTTTGATACAATCGCGGGTCTCTTTTACAAAAGTAAAAACTATTTGAAAATCAATTATACAATCGCGGGTCTCTTTCAAAATTGCAATTTAAACTTATTATAAATTGTAATTTTGATACTTTTGTCATTATAAAATTGATTTTCAAATAGTTTTTATCACACTTGTTTGTCAGTTTACTAACACATGATTAAAATCATTAAAAAATAATTATCGATTACTAACCAAACATTTGACATACAGCCACAGGTGATTAACATCATTAAAAATTGACTTTTAAAAGAAGAAAATATCAAAATTGCATAAAATGATAAGATGAATGACAAGTTTTGCTATGTTTTAAATTATTGGGTCCAAAGTTAGACAATCTTTACTTTTTAAGGACCAAATTTGAAATTAATCGAAAATTCAAGGAGCTTTTCTGCCCATTTTGATAATTTGAGGAACCATTAGATACGTTGACGAATTTGCCCATTTTGATATTTTGTCGAACCATTTGCCCATTTTGATAATTTGAGGAGCCATTAGATACGTTGACGAATTTGCCCATTTTGATATTTTGACGAACCATTTGATATTTTGACGAATTTGCCCATTTGATATTTTGACGAATCATCGACTGCCATGTGTACGTTTGATACAATCGCGGGTCTCTTTCAAACTTCTCGGCCCACCCACGCCCCCCCCCCCCCAAAATAAATACGCCTCCTGCCACTGCTCTTTGCGATCCAAACAAATTACAAACCCAGTTCATAGTTCTTTGACCACTCTCTTTATCTTCTATTCTCAGCTTTGCATACACCTCGTCTGACACCATAGTCTTAATCTCCCCTTTCCAGTTATAACTACTTGCATTAGAAATTCCAAGTTTTCAGAAAATGAGTGGCGGCTTTGATCTCCGATTCGTTATCCCGATCTTCATAAACCTCCTCAAATCCTTCTCAGAAGCTCTTCCCTGGGACTGGGATGCTTTCAGGATGTTTGATCCGAAACAAACCTCTTGGATCAAGGTCTCTTTCCACGTTCTCCTACTTCTCTTCTTCTCTTCCACTTCCATAACTCTCATCCACCTCTTTCGTTCTTGGCCCAACTCAGCCCTCATTCGCTTCCGATTCGGCGACTTCTCTCCTCACTTCGTCGTTTCGCATGTGTGTTCGCTTGTGTTTCCGCAGGCCCTCTTCTGGTATATGTATACTGTTCTACTGATAGTGAACCACTTTCTGGGCTGGTTCAAATATGTCAAGCTCTCAGCTTTACCTGTTTGGAATCTCCACATAAGCTTGACTTTTACCAGTCATGAAGAAACAGATGCACATAATATTATTCAAGAGTCGGAAGTGCCCGTGGCTCAAGTCAGCATATCCGTTTCCCCAGGAGACGGTGACTCCACTGCAGAAGGCTAATCATGAGACCGTCTCTTTCGCCTGCCACTCCTTCCTCTGTTTTGTGCTCTTCTTTCTTTACTGTTTTCACTTTACTCTGTTTTTTTTGGTTGTGAGTACAGTTAGACCTTTCTGTTTTTGTGGGTGGAAATAGGATCTTTGAATTACACTATAGATACCATGTTAGTTATAATAATAAGTACACCATGCTGTGGTAGTCCCAAATAAGACGTGATGTAAATTCCGACGACTTGTAGTGTGGACAAGTCATAAATATATGTTGGTGTTTTCTTTTTGTTGGGCTTTTGCTTCTGCCCTTTATGGTATATGTTTCTATAGATCAATCCAAAAGTAGAGAGAGAACAAGTCGGAACCTAGTAAATACTTTCCTCGTGAGAAATTATTTGATTTCCCAGTACACGAATCTATACAGGTTTTTTATGTGCTGAAATTTCTTCTACAGTATTACCCCAGGGAAAAAAATGATTTGTAGGATGCCACTTAAAAAAAGCATACATTTGAATTATTATCTCAATTATAATAATTTCAATTTTTTTGGTATCTAATTATATAAGACCATATTCAATGCATTTGTATATGTTAATATTATATTTATTACAAAATAATGTTAAGAATAGTATTATCTTATTTTATGTTTTAATCCATTATGTTAATTCTACATTTGTCATTATCATCATGCGTTACAAATTGTAAAAGTGAATTTCTAATATTTAAATAAATGAAAAGTAAAAATATTGTAATAATTATATGAGACAACAACCAATAAGAATTAAAAGTGAAATTTGACATTGACTATACCTTATAGTAAATTTGCCATAAATTTTAACATATAACAAATTTAGCATAAAAGATAGCATTACATTTGAAAACACTCTTTTCATCCAAATGTCAATATTTATCAGTAGCACACTATTTTAGTATTTTATTATAGCTACTCTAAATATGATTGGACAAAAATCAAAGACAGTATTAAAGAAGATATAAAGAATAACATAACATGTCTATTAAAGTATTAATGCCATAATTTTGTCTGAAAAAAAATTAATCCTCCTTCGCTTATGAGGAAATTAAATATAAAAATAGTTCATGTTACAAGGGTTCTTTTTTTTCTAACTTATTTTTCATTAAGCTTTTGTAAGCCAAATTTGGCTTTAAGCTGTTCAGATGATCAAATTCTCTTTTTTTTTTTTTTTTTTTTGAATTATGAGAGTGAGGGATTTAAACTCTTCATTGTTAGAAAAATTAGACGCTGTATTACTACTAAGTTATGTATGAGACCATGTGAGATCAAATTCTTATAATACTTTCTTGTTATTTCTTTATTTTTCTTTTTATTTGATCTGAAAAGGATTTTAAAAAATGAAAGAAAGAAAGAGAATGAGGTGGTGATTTGTAAGATTGCTCTTCAAAAACATAACTTTGTATTATATTGTTAATTATAATAATGTAAGGTTTTACACCTCTAAATTCTAATTAGATCTAGACAGGGACGTAGGGAAGCAAGGGTTAGGGGTAGGGGGGGCTTGGCGAGGAAGCAAGGCTTAGGGAAGCAAACCTTTGTTTTCCTCCTATTTATCTATGTATATATTGGAAAATATATATAGAAAATTGCATAAACCCCCACTAAAAAATGAAAATCTAATTCATGTCACTCAAAATTTATCTATATATTAATTAGCCCCCTTTAATAAAACTTTCTGACTTCGTCACTAGATCTAGACAAGTATTAAAACAAGACAAAAAAAAAAGTATACATTTTTTTTTATTTGAAAGGGTATAAATATATTTATTTGATACGTTATTTTCACAATTTCTCTCGGACAAATCATACCTTTTTTCCCCCGAATTATAGACCTTGTCACAAAATGTCATCGAATTTTAATTTGTAATATTCGTTTCTCCTGGACATTAAAAAGTTTACGAATTTTCACCTACCAATTAAATTTTTGATGAAAAAATATACATAACACTCGTTGAAAGCATGGATTGGCTGCATTAGATATAAAATTATAAAATAACACACATTAACAGTATTTTGGATATCTGTTACCCTTATTAAGTATAAAACTATGAAGTTATCTATAAGAGAGAATTGTGGGGGAAAATGACAATCAGCCATCAATTTTTGCTCTATTAACTTAATCATATATGTTTCTCATTTAATATCTACAACGCATGCTTCCAACAAGTGTAATATACATTATTTTAGTAAAAAATTTAATTATGCAGGGAAATTCTTAAACTTTAGAGTTCAGGGGGAAAGAATATTATAAATTAAAATTCAGGAAATATCATGTGACAAGATCTAAAATTCAAAGGGGAAAAGTGTAACTTCTCCGTTTTCTTTATTGACAAAAAAAGAAAAAGTGGAAAAGAGGAAATTTTTGCATTAAGAAAATAATGATCTTACGTTAGGTTAAGATTTGAGTGCATATGATTCTTTTTTTATTATTATTATTTAGTCTCAAAATCGGATAATTCTAAGTTATATTAGCTTAATTTTTTGTGTCACTTGATCCTAGAACGCTTTTTTTTTTTTTTTTTTTTTTAAGAACCAAGAAATTTCCGCTAATCCAAGTCATTGACAAGTTAAATGGTGTTCTAAAATCTTGATTCAATTGTGCCATTGACAAGTCCAATTGTGAGCCAAAATCTCGATCAAATTGTGTCCTAGACAATTTGACAATGTATTCAATTGTGTCAAGATCATAGAGCAAAATTGAAAACATATAGCATTCACAAAGTATATATGTTGCTTTTATATCTCTTCAGTCATGTCAAAGCCTAGATACATCCCATGTGAACGATAGGAATTAAAATGTAAAGTTAAACAATATCAAGTAATAAGGTTAACAACATGAATTGAAAAAAAATATAATAAAAGAAAAAGAATGAGAAAAAGGAATAGAAGACAGAGGAATAGAAAAGATTCAGAAATCTATTAATTATTTGTATCAGACCCTTTAAAACAACATTAACAAAAAAAAAAACTTCTTTCATATTTTTAATCCCCCCCTTTTTTTTTCTTTTTTTTTTTTTTCATTCTACAAAAGAAGCCACCCCAAGCAGCCAAGACATTTGCAGAAATTCCACATTCAAACGTCATCAAAGTTCCATGGGACCTTCTGTAATTATAAAAAAAAAAAAATGAAAACGCCATAATTCTGCTACTCAGGTGCTTCTTTGGTTGGCTCAACAACAAGCTCTCAGCTTTACCTGTTTGGAACCTCCACATAAGTTCCACTCTTACTCATGACCATGATGGCCGTCGATTTGAAGCAGATACAGATATCGAGCTTCAACCTCCTCTGCCCCAAGTCGACGACTCCGATATTGGAGCTCATGGCGAGATTATGGTGCTTTGACCTGCTTTTGTACTTGCTCTGTTTTTAGCTTTGGACGTTTCTATTGTAGCTATCTTATAATTTATGTGATGCTATTATTATTATTATTATTATTATTTTGGATTATTCTCGTCTATATTCCTAAAATTCATCCCTAAAATTCCTCGTCATTTTTAGTTTCTCTCCTGAATTTTAAAAACTATTATTTTCTTTCTCTCTTAATTTTGAATAACTCTCACTTAACCCTTTTCATTATAATTTCCATTCAAAATAGGCAGAAAAAAGGAATTTATATGAAATGATATGGTTTTTTTTTTAATTATTAAAGATTATAAAATAAGGATTTATTAAGACTAATTCCCTTTTTTCTTGTTTGTTTTTCATCAAAATTAGAATTAATTCAAAATTCACGATATAAAATAAGAGTCGTTAAAATTCAGTTGATCAAGTATAAACAACCATAAATTTCAAGGGATATAGTTGAGATTATGGATGTTCCTTTTTTTCCTTTATTGAGAAAATTGATCATATTAATTTCAAATAGTTTTAGGGTAGTTAATGTCATGTTTCCCCTATAGTATGATTTTGTTATTTTAAGGGCAATTTTGGGTACAGAGTTTCAACTACAACTATCTTATTTAAATTTTTAGATATTTTTTTTTTAGAATTTGTGAGAAAAATTTAGTAGCAAAAGGTTTGAACTAAAACTTTTTAGATTCAAAATCATTGGTCCAACAGGCCTTAAGAGTTCTTATAATCCTCAAAATCAGATATGTGATATAATTTTCTTTTGGACATGTGAGAATACAATTGGGAAAATAGGGGACCTGACTGGAAAAGAATAATAACATATATCCATCTTTGTCAAAGGAAATATAATGAGACCTTTTAAAAATATGGGGAAACAGTAGTGGTGATCATTCTTAAATTATGGATGAACCGACCTTTGCAAATATTTCTCTCTCCACCGTTGTCAAAATAACCAACGAGACCTTGTGCAAAAATTTGACCTTTCTGCTATCAGATATCTTTATTGATAGCTTGTAAAATTCTAACAGCTGTATCTGATCAAAATAACATAACAAGAAATATATAAAATGCTAGGAATATCAACTTTAATTTCAATTGAATACTAATCTATTCAATTGAATACTAATCTATATATCATATGAGTTGTCATATTTTTATTGATAAGTGTTTAAAGTATTGTCATAACATTTGATTATATTTATCAATGAAACTATAACATACGAATTAGTACTAAAAATTTAGGATTGGAGTGGTGTCTTTGACATTATTAAAATAAAATTTGATACAAATCAGATTATTCAAAACCGAGATATAGATAAAAACTTTTTTTTATTTTTATTTTTTGTGATAAACTTGTTGATAAAAAATAATTTATATGATGTTGTGAAATTCTTAAAACCTTTTACGGAAGTTTTATGTCTGTATCGTTGTCAAAGTCCTCCTCCTCCCCATTCCGACATTGTTCGTCACTTTTCTGCGTTGAAAATCAAAAGAGATGTTCTGCTCTCCTTCTCACACCGCAGCACCTAAGAGACCTCTCTTTTATTCTCTCCTCCTCTTACTCTTGATATTTGGGATGAGAAGTACCAGTGGGGAAACATCCTACGCGGAGATAGTATGTGTTAAGGAAAGATTGTGTGATTTCTCTTATAAACTTCTTGATTTTAGTAAAATAATGCCACAGTTAAAACATGATACAATCTCACCTTAAAGCAAGCCTGTATAGAAACTTGCATATGTTGTAATTATGTATATTCTCTTATGAATTTTATGAATTCTTGCATTTTCTTTATTAACTAAATCTCTCTTAAGGAAATGTTATAAGAATAATGAAAATCCCTACTATTAACACAAATTAATATTCAAATTTGAGTTATAATCGAATTAGCTTAAGTTTTAAAATGAAATTTAATTCGAGAAGTTCAGTACAAAAATAACCTTAGTATTGTTTAATTGTTTGGTTTATTATTGATTTCTTTAATAACTAAGATTTTTAACTTGACTTTTTTTTTAATTCTTTAAATCGGTGACATATTAGTCTCAAACGGATGGAATTTAATAAGAGTTGTTTGCTAATGTCTTAAAGTTTAAGGGATGTTTTTACAAACATTTAATGTTTATGGGCCAATTTTTTAAGTCTATAGGCAAGGTTGAAGAGCGACCAAATTTGGCGGTAAAAAATCTCTCCATAAAAACTTGTATGAGCAAACTGGATAGGATGAGAATATGAAAATATTGATATCTTTTGAAATTGTACGAGAAAAATTTTTTTTTTTTACTTTGGTTTTTTCCCCCTTCAGTACTGAATTGCAAAAACATGATTTCGCGAGCCATTTCAGCTTAGTTTGTATTTCATGATCGGATCAAGGTCCCATCGGGGCAAATACACGACAATGTATGAACCGAGTACATAATCTTAACAAAAGCGACGAGGTTAACAAAAAAAACGACAATGAGTTGGAATACGACAAGAGGTTTTGAAAAGAGGACTGCGTAAATAGGCGACAATACAAGTTACAACCATGTGTGACACATCAGTTTAGTAAAACGACAATCATTAGATCAAATAAACAACAATGCTTGCAAAGTACTGTAAAGACAAAAGGAATGCCAGACTTAAAATGACGACAGATTGAATTAGAAACGATAAGAAATTCTAAAATAACAAAAGCTTAAGAAAAGACTACATTATAAAACTCCTGAAAACAAGTCGTTTAAGGGGGGAAAAAGTACAACAATCAAAAGCTCAAATTGACTAGTCTATAAACGACACAAACTTCAGAACTAACAAATTTAACGAAAACGACAGGGACTTTGAAGACAACAGCAAATTAATAAACGCCCATGATTTCTTTATCTACTCTTCTTTCTAACTTTTTATTAAATCTTTTGTTTGTAATTTTTAAGAGATTTATTAAGTTTAAAATTATCAAAATTAGAATATCGATGCACGTAATTTTTTATTTATTGAAAAAAAGATTCACCTTTAAAGGGAAAAATTACTGTGTAAAATAAATAGAAGTGAAACTTGATTTTTAATCAAAAATTTACAAACAACTTACAATAGATCATGAGTCAAAAACTTTTGTTTTGTATTATAAGACTAACATTTGAGTAAAGTTCAAGAGCAAACTTTACAATGTTTTCGAAATATAAAAAACAATAAGAAACAATATATATATTTATATATTTTTAACATAAAGTGGATGATTCAAATTCTACACCTTTTAATAGAATCAAGTATGATATTATTATTAGTCTATGCTTAGAATCACATATAATTATTATTATATGTTAATAAACGTGAAAAAAATAAAAATAAAAATAAAAATTTTATGTTAAAATTTTTATTCATATAAAGTTATTGTTTTAATTTAAAAACTTTATCCTTGTATGTGTCTTTATTAAGACAAATCTCCGAATCCGTAATTGCATAAAACCTTAGAACAGACTTTTTTTTTTGCTCGAAACCTTAGACCACACTTTATATCAAACCCCCCCCCCCCCCCCCCCCCATAAGATTATCCATTTTGTTATTTATTTATTTTTGTTACATCTATATCTATAATCTGTAACTTATTATAGAAGTGTGAATGAGTTTTATACTTCAACCACCCATTTGAAGTACTCTAATGGTTCAAAATTATTGACTCACGTTCTATTTTATTTACAATGGCTTATATTTTCCACAACGATTTTAAATATTGCCTACCAAAAAATAAAAATAAAAAAAGGACCCCACAAAATGTTCTTTTCGTCATCAATTAATGCACAAGGATAGGGACGTCATTCAACGCCATATTGATATTAGCAAGTATATTACTTTTTTAATTTACTTTTCAACGATAGCCAAACATATGTTTATCTTTTCTTTTTTTTTTCTTTTTTTTTTTTTTTCAAATGACAACCTAAAAGGGTCATTGTTGGTCACTATTAAAAATTCAACACAAATTCATCTTAAAATTTATGTTTAAGTTTGAATTATAATTAAATTTGTTTCAAGTTTTAAAATAAACTTACATTGAAATTAAATAAAAATAACATTTGAACTATCACGTGTAAATTATTTGTAAAATATCATTCAAAATTTAATAGATGTGAGCCAAAGATTTACGGTATTAAGAATTATAAATTTAAAGAGTTGATTGTAAATAAAAAATTATAAACTAAAGTATAAAAAATTAAAAAAAAAAAAAAAGAAAAACCTAAGTTTAAATGATAGCAACCGTTCTTCATCATTTGTTGTTTTTATAGTTCTTATATTTTTCAGCATTGGCTGTTGGATGGAGCAATTGTAGTGCACCTCTCCAGCATTTTATTTAATTGTAATATTTGTTTTGGTAGCTTTTTTGTTTTTTGTTTTTTTGTTTTTTTTTGGGTGAATGTAAATAGTTTGACTTCGGGACATAGTGTTGGGTACAAGATTGAGAGTCTGGGAAGGAAAGGTCCAAATTGTTCTCATCGGGACATTCGCCTACGTCTGCTGACAAGGAAGCTACATGAGCACTTAAAAGACACATTGCAGTAGTTGACAACATAAGAAAACCATAACTTACTAAAAAAAAAATAGATAAAATAAAAACCGTACTTATTAAAAAAAAGAATAAATTACACTTTTTATCTTTAAACTTTAGACCTTATCATATAATACTCTCCAAATTTTAATTTATAACATTATTTTTCTTTGAATTTTGAAAAAGCTTGTGAATTTCCCTCTTCAATTAAATTTTTGAAAAAAAAAATACATCTAACACTCGTTGAAAATATCAGTTAGGGATATTAAGTATAGAATTATGAAATGACATACATTGACAGTACTTCTGGTACCCATTATCCTTATTAAATATAAAACAATGAAGTTACCTATAAGAGAAAAAAATGACAATCAACCCTAAATATTTATTTTTTTAAAACTTTATTGTAAGTGTTTCGCATTTAATATCCGCAATTCATACTTCAAACGAGTGTTAGATGTATTTTTTCGTCAAAAATTTAATTAAGGGGAAAAATTCGTAAACTTTTTCGAAATTCAGGAGAAAAGAATGTAATAAATTGAAATTCGGGAGACATTTTACGAAAATGCCTAAAGTTTAAGGGAAAAAATGTAATTTATCCAAAAATTAAAAAAAAATGCACACACATAAGAAAACCACAATCATCTTTGCGGAATCATTATACTTGTGATTGAAATTACGTGGTTAGTTTAGTCATTTTACTGACCTTGCGGGATCACACGTTTCCTCAAAAATAAATGGGACGAACATTTAAATCAAATGAAGCCACCCCAAGCAGGCAAGACATTTGCAGAAATTCCACTTTCAAACGTCATCAAAGTGTCCATGAGACCTTCTGTAATAAATTTTAAAAAAATGAAAACAAAAACAAAATTCATTGGCCGTCTTGCAAAACATCTCTTTCCATCTCGGTCAAGGTACCGACATTTGCAAATTGTCACTCCATCACTGCCAAGGCACCGATAAGGCCCCCTTTAACCTCCGCATTATAAAAGAAGCCATATTTCTGTTCTCCTTCACACAAAAAGAGACCTCATCTTTTTTTCATTGCCGTCGTCGTTGCAATGGCCTACTTCGATCTGAGATACGCCTCCCTCTTCTCATTAACTTTCTCAATTCCCAATCTTCCGAACCTCTTCCCCTGTTTTCGGACTTATTATTATCAAATCCTTTTCATACCAACACTCCCCACGACCCAACACCTAACTGGACCAGACTCTGTTTCCTCTTTGTCATGCTTCTCCTATTCTCTACCACTTCCATGAACATCCCCATAACTCTTCCTTCGCCAGGTAACACCACTCTCATTCGCTTCCAGTTCGGCAACTTCTCGCCCCACCTTACTCTTTCACTCGTCGCCTCTCTCGTCCTCCCCAGAGCTCTGTTCTGGTATGCGTATCCCGCTATCTTAATCTCTTCCTTTTGCTTTTCTTCAATGCTCTTGTTGCTCAGGCGCTTCTTTGGTTGGCTCAACACCAAGCTCTCTGCTTTACCTGTTTGGAACCTCCACATAAGTTCCACTCTTACTCATGAACATGATGGCCGTCGATTTGAAGCAGACACAGATATCGAGCTTCAAGCTCCTCTGCCTCAAGTCGGCGACTCCGATGTTGAAGCTCATGGCGAGATTGTGGTGCTTTGACCTGCTTTTGTACTTGCTTACAAGCTCTGTTTTTTAGCTTTGGACCTTTCTATTGTAGCTATGTTATAATTTATGTGATGCTATTATTATTATTATTATTAGTATCATCTTGGATTATTCTCGTCTTTATATTTTTCTCTTAAGTTTGAATAACTCTCACTTAAATTCTTTTCATTAAAATTTCCATTAAAAATAGGTGGAAAAAATGGAATTTATATGAAATAATATTGTTTTTTTTAATTATTAAAGATTATAAAATAAGGGTTTTCTTAAGATTAATTTCCTTTTTTTCTAATTTTTTTTCATCAAAATTGAAATTACTTCAAAATTCACGAGATAAAATAAGAGTTTTTAAAGTTTAATTGGTAAAGTATAAACAACCATAAATTTCAAGGGATATAGTTGAGATCATGGATGTTCCTTTTTTCCTTTATTGAGAAAATTGATCATATTAATTTCAAATAGTTTTAGGGTAGTTGATGTTATGTTTCCCCTATAGTATGATTTTGTTATTTTAAGGGCACTTTTGGGTATAGAGTTTCAACTACAAACTATCTTATTTAAATTTATAGATATTTTTTTAGAATTTGTGAGAAAAATTTAGTAGCAAAAGGTTTGAACTAAAACTTTTTAGATTCAAAATCATTTGTCGAACAGGGCTTAAAGAGTTCTTATAATCTTCAAAATCAGATATGTGATATAATCCTTTTTTGGACATGTGAGAATACAATTGGGAAAATAGGGGACCCGACAGGAAAAGAATAATAACACGTTTCCATATTTGTCAAAGGAAATATAAAGAGACCTTTCAAAAATAAAGGGTGGTGATCATTTTTAAATTATGGATGAACCGACTTTTTGCAAACATTTTTCTCTCCACCGTTGTCAAAATACCCAAAGAGACCTTTTGCAAAAATTTGACCTTTCTTCTATAGGATATCTTTATTGATAGCTCGTAAAATTCTAACCATTGTATCTGATCAAAATAATATAACAAGAAATATATAAAATATTAACATCAATTGTAATTTTAACTTTTAATACCAATCAATATGAGATATGAATTATTATATTTTTATTGATAAGTATTTAAAGCATTGCCACATTATTTGATTACATTTACCAATAAAAATATAACACACGAGTTGATACCAAAAAATTGGGATTGAAGTGGTGTCCAAATCAGATTATTCAAAACCGAGATGTTGATAAAAACTATTTCTTTTTTTGTGATAAACATGTTGATAAAAAATAATTTGTATCATGTTGTGAAATTCTTAAAACCTTTTACAGAAGTTTTATGTCTCCATCGCTTGCAAAGTCCTCCTCCTCCCCATTCCAACATTGTTCGTCACTTTTCTGCGTTGAAAATCAAAAGAGATGTTCTGCTCTCCTTCTCGCACCGTAGCACCTAAGAGACCTCTCTTTTATTCTCTCCTCCTCCTACTCTTGATATTTGGGATGAGAATTGCTAGTGGGTTTCTTTCTAAAAGTTATAAAGCCTAGTTAATCCTTAATGAAAACCATCCCACGCAGAGATATAGTATGTGTTAAAAGAAAGATTCTGTGATTTCTCTTATAAACTTTTTGATCTTAGTAAAGTAATGCAGCGATTGAAACATGACACAATCTCACCTTAAAGCAAACCTGTATAGAAACTTGCATATATTGTAATTATGGATATTCTCTTACGAATTTTATGAATTCTTGTATTTTCTTTATTAACTAAATCTCTCGTAAAGAAATGTTATAAGAATAATGAAAATCCCTACTATTAACACAAATTAGTATTCAAATTTGAGTTATAATCGAATTAGCTAAGTTCTAAAATGAAATTTAATTCAAGAAGTTCAGTACAAAAATAACCTTATTATTTTTTAATTGTTTGGTTTATTATTGATTTCTTTAATAACTAAGATTTTTAACTTGACTTTTCTTTTAATTCTTTAAATCGGTGACATATCAATCTCAAACGGATGGAATTTAATAGGAGTTGTTTGCTAATGTTTTTAAAGTTTAAGGGATGTTTTTACAAACATTTAATGTTTATGGGCCAATTTTTTAAGTCCATAGGCAAGGTTGAAGAGCGACCAAGTTTGGCGGTAAAAAATCTCTCCATAAAAAATTGTATGAGCAAACTGGATAGGATGAAAATATGAAAATATTGATATCTTTTGAAATTGTACGAGAAATTTTTTATTTTTATTTTTTTTTTACTTTGTGTTTTTTTCCCTTTCAGTACTGAAATTTTTAAACAATTTAATTAATTAGAAATCACTTGAAATGTCACTTTAAAAAAAATCACTTGAAATATAAAAAATCAGATAAAAAGAATTTGAGTATTAAAAATAATAGTGAGGTTGTTAAATTTAGATGACTGTCATAAGCAAGTAAGTGAGGACACATGGGAAAAAATAAATAGGACGAAAATTTAAACTTCTTCAAATGAAGCCACCCCCAGCAGGCAAGACATTTGCAGAAATTCCACTTTCAAACGTCATCAAAGTTTCCATGGGACCTTCTGTAATAAATTAATAAAAAAACGTCATCAAGTTGGCACGGTGACGTTTGCAAATTGTCGCTCCATCACTGTCAAGGCACCGATGAGGCCCCGTTTAACCTCCGCATTATAAATGAAGCCATATTTCTGTTCTCATCACACAAAAAAGAGACCTCATCTTTTTTCATTGCCGTCGTCGTTGCAATGGGCTTCTTCGATCTGAGATACGCCCCTCCTTCCCAATCTTCCGAAGCTCTTCCCCTGTTTTCGGACTTAATATTATCAAATCCTCTTCATACCAACACTCCCCACGACCCAACACCTAATTGGACCAGACTCTGCTTCGTCTTTGTCATGCTTCTCCTATTCTCTACCACTTCCATGAACATCCCCATAACTCTTCCTTCGCCAGGTAACACCACTCTCATTCGCTTCCAGTTCGGCAACTTCTCGCCCCACCTTACTCTTTCACTCGTCGCCTCTCTCGTCCTCCCCGGAGCTCTGTTCTGGTATTTGTATCCTGCTATCTTAATCTCTTCCTTTTGCTTTTCTTCAATGCTCTTGTTGCTCAGGCGCTTCTTTGGTTGGCTCAACACCAAGCTCTCTGCTTTACCTGTTTGGAACATTCACATAAGTTCCACTCTTACTCATGAACATGATGGCCGTCGATTTGAAGCAGATACAGATATCGAGCTTCAATCTCCTCTGCCTCAAGTCGGCGACTCCGATGTTGAAGCTCATGGCGAGATTGTGGTGCTTTGACCTGCTTTTGTACTTGCTTACAAGCTCTGTTTTTTAGCTTTGGACCTTTCTATTGTAGCTATGTTATAATTTATGTGATGCTATTATTATTATTATCATCTTGGATTATTCTCGTCTTTATATTTTTCTCTTAATTTTGAATAACTCTCACTTAACTCTTTTCATTAAAATTTCCATTAAAAATAGGCAGAAAAAAAGGAATTTATATGAAATGATATGGTTTTTTTTTTATTATTAAAGATTATAAAATAAGGATTTATTAAGACTAATTCCCTGTTTTCTTGTTTGTTTTTCATCAAAATTAGAATTAATTCAAAATTCATGATATAAAATAAGAGTTGTTAAAATTCAGTTGGTAAAGTATAAACAACCATAAATTTCAAGGGATATAGTTGAGATTATGGAGGTTCCCTTTTTTCCTTTATTGAGAAAATTGATCATATTAATTTCAAATAGTTTTAGGGTAGTTGATGTTATGTTTCCCCTATAGTATGATTTTGTTATTTTAAGGGCACTTTTGGGTATAGAGTTTCAACTACAAACTATCTTATTTAAATTTATAGATATTTTTTTAGAATTTGTGAGAAAAATTTAGTAGCAAAAGGTTTGAACTAAAACTTTTTAGATTCAAAATCATTTGTCGAACAGGCCTTAAGAGTTCTTATAATCTTCAAAATCAGATATGTGATATAATTCTTTTTTGGACATGTGAGAATACAATTGGGAAAATAGGGGACCCGACAGGAAAAGAATAATAACACGTTTCCATATTTGTCAAAGGAAATATAAAGAGACCTTTCAAAAATAATAAAGGGAAACAGTAGTGGTGATCATTCTTAAATTATGGATGAACCGACTTTTTGCAAACATTTTTCTCTCCACCGTTGTCAAAATACCCAAAGAGACCTTTTGCAAAAATTTGACCTTTGTACTATAGGATATCTTTATTGATAGCTCGTAAAATTCTAATCATTGTATCTGATCAAAATAATATAACAATTAATATATAAAATATTAGGAATATTAACTCTAATTTTAACTTTTGAGTACCAACTTAAATAGGATATGAATTGTCATATTTTTATCGATAAGTATTTAAAACATTATCATATTATTTGATTGCATTTACTAATGAAAATATAACACATGAGTTGATACTAAAAAATTGGGATTGAAGTGGTGTCCAAATCAGATTATTCAAAACCGATATGTTGATAAAAACTATTTCTTTTTTGTGATAAACATGTTGATAAAAAATAATTTATATCATGTTGTGAAATTCTTAAAACCTTTTAAGTTTTATGTCTCCATCGTTTGCAAAGTCCTCCTCCTCCCCATTCCAACATTGTTTGTCACTTTTCTGCGTTGAAAATCAAAAGAGATGTTCTGCTCTCCTTCTCACTGCGTAGCACCTAAGAGACCTCTCTTTTATTCTCTCCTCCTCCTACTCTTGATATTTGGGATGAGAAGTACCAATGGGTTTCTTTGTTGAAGTTACGAAGCCTAATTAATTCTTAATGAAAAACATCCTATGCAGAGATAGTATAAGTTAAATAGAGATTGTATAATTTGTCTTATAAACTTATTGATTATAGTAAAGTAATACAACGGTTGAAGCATGACATAATCTCACATTAAAGTAATCCTGTATAAAAATTTACATATGTTGTAAGTATGTAGATTCTCTTACGAATTTTATTAATTCTTGTATTTTCTTTATTAACTAAATCTCTCTGAAGGAAATGTTATAAGAATAATGAAAATCCCTATTATTAACACAAATTAATATTCAAGTTTGAGTTATAACCAAATTAGCTTAAGTTCTAAAATGAAATTTAATTCGTGAAGTTCAATACAAAAATAACCTTATTATTTTTTAATTATTTGTTTTATTATTGATTTCTCCAATAACTAAGATTTTTAAGTTGACTTCTCTTTTAATTCTTTAAATCGATGACATATCAGTCTCAAATGGTTGGAATTTAATAGGAGTTGTTTGCTAATGTTTTAAAGTTTAAGGGATGTTTTTACAAACATTTAATGTTTATGGGCCAATTTTTTTAAGTCCATAGGCAAGGTTGAAGAGCGACCAAGTTTGGCGGTAAAAAATCTCTCCATAAAAAATTGTATGAGCAAACTGGATAGGATGAAAATATGAAAATATTAATATCTTTTGAAATTGTACGAGAAATTTTTTATTTTTTATTTTTTTACTTTGTTTTTTTTTCCCCTTTCAGTACTGAATTGAAAAAACATGATTTGGCAAGCCATTTCAGCTTAGTTTGTATTTCATGATCGCATCAAGGTCCCATCAGCGCAAATACATGACAATGCATAAACCGAGTACATAATCTTAACAAAAGCGACGAGGTTAACAAAAAAACGACAGTGAGTTGGAATACGACAGGAGCTTTTGAAAAGAGGACTACTTAAATAGACGACCATACAAGTTACAACCATGTGTAACACATCAGTTTAGTAAAACGACAATCATTAGATCAAATAAACAAAATGCTTACAAAGCACTGCAAAGTCAAAAAGAAAGACAGATTTAAATGACGACAGATTGAATTAGAAACGATAAGAAGTTCTAAAACAACAAAAGCTTAAAAGAAACTACATTAGAAAACTCCTGAAAACAATTCGTTAAAGGGGGGAAAAAGTACAACAATTAAACGCTCAAATTGACTAGTCTGTAAACGACACAAACTTCAGAACCAACAAATTTAACGAAAACGACAGGGACTTTGAAGACGACAGCAAATTAATAAACGACCATGAACGACAAGCTAACACCCCTTCTAGGAAAACGGGGATCCGCCAAACGACAGTTATTAAAATGTAAAATGGAAGAAACGACAATGCATTGGAAAACACCAGGAACTATTTTTTTGAATGATTTTAGTTCGTCCCCAAGTAATGTTAGATTATTTTTGTATCTTTATGCCATAACAAACCTTTGATTCCTTTTTCCCCTCCAATTTCTTATCTACTTTTCTATCTAGCTAACTTTTTATTAAATCTTTTGTTTGTAATTTTTAAGAGATATATTAAGTTTAAAATTATCAAAATTAGAATATCGATGCACGTAATTTTTTATTTATTGACAAAAAGATTCACCTTTAAAGGAAAAAATTACTGTGTAAAATAAATAGAAGTGAAACTTAATTTTTAGTGAAAAATTTACAAACAACTTACAATAGATCATGAGTCAAAAACTTTTGTTTTGTATTATAAGACTAACATTTGAGAACAGTTTAAGAGCAAATTTTACAATGTTTTCTAAATATAAAAACAATAAGTAACAAAATATATATATATATATATATATTTTAACATAGAGTGGATGATTCAATTTCTACACCTTTTAATAGAATCAAGTGATATTGTCATTAGTCTATACTTAGAACCACATATAATTATTATTATATGTTATTAAACGTGAAAAAAAAATAAAAAAAAATAAAAATTTTATGTTCAACTTTTTATTCATATAAATTATTGTTTTAATTTAAAAACTTTATCCTTGTATGTGTCTTTATTAAGACAAATCTCCGAATCAGTAATTGCATCAAACCTTAGAACAGACTTTTTTTTTGCTCGAAACCTTATACCATACTTTATATCAAACCCTTTTTGCTTTTTGCTTCTTTTTTTTTCCCCAAGATTATCCATTTTGTTATTTATTTATTTTGTTACATCTATATCTATAATCTGTAACTTATTATAGAAGTGTGAATGAGTATTGTACTTCCACCACCCATTTCAAGTACTCTAATGGTTCAAAATTATTGACTCATGTTCTATTTTATTTACAATGGCTTAGATTTAATCACATTTCA
The DNA here is from genome assembly GCA_025413025.1 of Ficus hispida. Taxonomy (NCBI): domain Eukaryota; kingdom Viridiplantae; phylum Streptophyta; class Magnoliopsida; order Rosales; family Moraceae; genus Ficus; species Ficus hispida. The sequence continues at coordinate 29,922,584 of CM046372.1, forward strand.
TATTTTTTTTCTTACACCTTTCAAATATTACAGCTCATATCTCCTTATTTTAATTTTTGTAATTCAACCAAAAGTACAAATGCCAATAAGAGCAGGGGACAACAAGTGAAGAAATTAAGCTTTCAACAATGTCAACCACGCATTTGAAAAACGACATCAAGTAGTCTTGCATCAACTGAAAACGTCAAGCATTGGGAAAACGACAATACTCACTAACAACATCAACCTACGAAAAGCTTGAAAAAGAATAAACTTTTAAAAAAGAAAAGCATTTTATGCATGACAACAGTTGAAAATTGACATAAATGACAATCTAAAACAACTAAAATGAGTTTGGAAGAGAGAGAGGGAGAGAGAGAGAGAGAGAGAATGAAGTCAATTCCATTTGGTTCTTATATATATTTTTTAATAACATTACAGCAGATATTTAAAGAAAAAAAAGTAACCTATTGATAGGTCTCATTTTTAATCATCAATTCTTTTGATTTTTTTTTAATTTGTGTTTTGCTATATTTCTTATGAATATTTTTATTCCCTAATTTATCTTTATAAGCAATTATTTTCTCAAATACATCCTTTCGTCAACATTTTTATGTAGTCCTTTTTTAAACAATATATTTGCTTTTCAAATATGTGCCTAATTAATATATTTTTTTTAAAGAACAAAACTAAAGTCTAAAGACTTTCCTCTTCTTTCACTTCTCTTCTTTCTCTAACACGTGAGAGTTAAGGTTTTTCAATCATTTTCTTCTCTTAGTGTCGGACTCCAATGATAGCTTTTGGACTGTCTCTAGTTTCTCGAACCAAGGGATGGATGTGAGAAACATATGGCAAGAGTTTTGAAAGAGACAAGCCCATAGAAGGAGGATCGGTATTGCAGAAAGGAGCAAGACGGAGAGGTCATATAGCGGCTAATTGGCTTCGGCCACCCAATTTCTCTCGTCAATGTGGATTTTGCTTTCAATAAGGACTCTTTCTATGTGATTAGGTGATTTTTTTTTTTTTTTGTTCTTTGGTTTGTAGTTTTGTAAGTAATAATGGCGATGTCTTTACCATCTTTTATCTGGATGTTGCATTTCAGTTTATTAATTCTAATAATGGAGGTGGTCTCCCCACCTTCTGCGTTGATTGTTTGTCTACTACATCTGAGTTTTGGCATTATTTTGGTCCCGCTAGAATTGTTTCTATGCGGAGTTAGTGGTGACCCTAGTACTACTTAGTCTTGGTCGATCTGGATATTTCATTGTGCCGAGATATGTATCTATTATCGAGCCCTAAGCATACGTCTTTCTTTTTTAGAGTCATCAGAATTTATTGATGGATCCATTTTTATTAAGAGTTTTGTTTCATGCAATATGAGGTCATTTTGTATCTTTGTATCCTCTTATTAAATTTAATGAAATTTCTGTTTAAAAAAAATGCTTTTAAAAAAAATTCATATATTGTATTTTTGGTTAAAATTTTTGTTTCCTTTAAAATATTTCCACTAAAATACGTCGCTACTCAACATTATTAACCATAAAACTTGAATTCTTAAATAAGGCCTAATGAATAAGTTTTTTACCTAATTAATTGCCACTTATAATTTGTTTCTCAAATAGCAATGCACTTACTTTTGGATTGGAATCTTTAGAGTTATGATTTCAACTTGTGAATTTATGTACCCTATAGTACTGTATATCAATAATTAAATAGAATGAAAGATGCATTTATTTTTCAAAATTTTTTTTGTTTAACCATCATCATATAAAACATAAGATGCATTTATTTTTTCAATGTATAAATGAAAGATGCATTTACTGATTTTTGTCAAACTATCATATATATATATATATATATTTATTTATTTATTTCTGAACTTTTTATTAAATTCATATTAATTTATTTTCAAAAAAATTACTTAATTATTTTAGTTATAAAATAATTATAAGATGGCATTTGTCCATATTTATATTTTATACTTATATATTAAAAAACACTATGCATGCAAACTTGAATGAAATTATACGAAAGGGCTAATGATATTATTTTTTACCAAGGGGAACGTTCCTCCCTAATAATATATGTATATAGATGTATGTATGTATGTATGTACGTACGTACGTACGTAAGTATTCTTTTGATCTTTCGCACTATAAAATCAAATATATATACACATATGATTGTGTGTGTATGAGATAAACGTGGTTCTCTGAACAAGAACAAACGAGTTCGATCTTCCCGTCCGCTCCAACTTCTATATACTTCTTTGACTTCGACAATCACCTCCCAAAATTTCAGAAAATGAATCTCCGATTCGTCATACTGATCATCATAAACCTCCTCAAATCCCAATCAGAAGCTCTTCCATGGGACTGGGATGCTTTTAGCATGTTAAACAACCACCCCAATGAAATATCATGAATAAATCCTCTTTCCACGTTTTAATCCTAGTCGTCTTCTCTTTCACTTCCATAACTTCGATATTCCTCACCCAACGCCCTTCGCCAAACGCAGCTCTGTTTAGATTACAATTCGGCAACTTCTCTCCTCATATGGCCGTTTCGCTTGCGTGTTCGCTTGTATTTCAGCAGTCTCTTTCTGGTTTTTGTACCCTGCTCTGCTGATTATGAACCCACCTTTCTGGGTTGATCAATGTCAAGCTCTCAGCTTTTCCTGTTTGGAATCTCCACATAATTGCTGCACCGTTTGCCCTCCATATCAAACTGACGAATATGCAGTCACACATATGCCTGTTCCCCAAGTCTGCATCTCCATTTCCCCCGACGACGGCGACTCCGTTGTCGAAGCCTAAAGATGAGAGACCGTCGCCGGCTGACCTTTTCTATACCACTAGTACTGTGATTGATTTTTTTTTTTTTATATGTAATTGCGGTACCATGTTGTGATGTGATAGTCGCAAACATGTTTTTGTTTTTGCCTATTTTTGTTTTTTGTTTTTTTTTTTAAAAAATTAGGTGTGGGGACACTAGGGACTGGGAGATTTGAGATCCAAATAAGTTAAAAAGGCGTTATTTCGGCGGTCGAATTTTGTACAATTATTACAAGTACACAGAGATTAGACATGTCATGTACTAACAATTATTTATAAAATAAAAGGCTACATGAGGGAGAATTCACGAAGCTTTTTGTCTGGTATTTTAATTAGATCTTAAATTTTTTATATTAATTTTTGTCATTTTTTTATAAATTAATAAAAATTATAATTAATTTTTAAAAAATTAATCAATTTTAATTTAAAATTTTCATGTTAACTAACGAATCAAATAGAAGCGAAATGTTTTCGTGTTGTTTTAATAGATATATTTAAATAATGTTCATATGTACCAATAAGTCAAACATAACTATTAAAATTAAAAAAATAATAATAATAAGTGACATTTGAAGAAGTTGTGTGGGAGTATAATTTGATGGTGGGAACTAACGAATATGAAGATAATTTAAGAGATCAAATACGTATCAAAAATTGTATTAAGGCAAACTCTATTATAATCGTTAATTTTAGAAATTTAACTTACCAAAATATCAAAGGTAGAGACTCTTACTAATAATGTGTTATAATGTTATAAAAAATGATAATGAAGCAGAGAAACAGATAATAAAATAAGAGACAAAAAAAATGAGCAAACTATATTTATTCTTTCTATTTAAAAGTTTCTATCTTCTTTCTCATTTCTTTTCTTTCTATTTCATTTGCTTCCAAGATCAGTTACAGAGGCTACTTATAGGCATTCTTTAGCTTATAAGTAAGCTTCATGTAATTTCCAAGAAACCTCTCAACATTTTTTTTATGGATACAAAAATCTTAGCTAAACAATTTTTATTTTATTTTTTAAAGGAATTTTGGTATTATTTAATAGTTAGTATTGTGAAAATTTGTGATGACATCCATATATTAAAGTTTCATAACATTTGTACATTTGTTGGTGTTCTAATTTTTCCTCTCTCTCTTTTTTTTTTTTTTTTTTTGTGTGTGTGTGTGATTGTTTTACTTTTTCTCCTATGATAAACCAAATCTCTCCGTTCTACAAAATAAAAAACTTTTGACGGTGTCCACAAGATAAACTTGTTTGGAAACGGTGACCAAATATCTGTCATACCACATGAAATAAAAATTGATAAATTTTCAAAAGTATATATTAAGATGAGTTCGCCTCTTATAATTGATAAAAATTGCGCTGATTGCGCTGTATTCGCCTCTTAATTGATAAAAAATAAAAAATAATAATAAAAAAAAGGCCCTCGCTCCCCACCATGGTCCACCAACAGGTACCCATTTTTGCAATCCCGTTGCATAATATTAATATTAATAACTAATAAAAATAATACAAAACCTTTGGTCGCCACCGTTTTCACAGTCGCGTTGCGTTTTTGTCCCCCCAAATCCTACCCACCAACTCCGTCAAGGTTTCCCCTTTGTCTGTATGCTTAATGACATGGAAATTTTGCGTAATTCCTTTTTGCCTCGTTGAAAATAAATTTGTCAAACACATTTTATTAGTCTTGTTTGATACATAATTTCAATTTAAATTTTTTATCTCAGTTTTTATCTTTTTAAAAAAAATTAATAAAAATTATAATTAGTATTTGAAAAGTCAATCAACCCTAATTTAAAAATTTTAATTCCAACCATCAAACTAAACAGACGTTAATTAAATACAAAGTGTATGATTTCTATATTTTTCGTTAGCTTTGTTATGAAATTTTGAAACTAAAAGGAGAGAAGATAATTTTGAATATAAAATGTTATCATGTAAAATAAATTTAAAATGAAAATAAGTGAAAAGATTAATTTTGGAAAAATATATTTTTTCCATCTTATTTTTAAAATGAGATTCAATTCAAAACTAATCTCTCTATGAATTTCAAATCATGATATAAAATACATGAGAAAATATAAAACAAATAAGAAAAAATTGTCTTGGAATTTTATCAAACCAAAATTAACTTTAAATAATCTGAATTTTAATGGTTATAATAATCTGAATTATTTTTTAATTAACCACATGAAATATGGGTTGTTATAAATAGAATCAAATACAAATAAATGAAGAAATAATAAAATAAGTTGGTGTAGTACTGTTTAAATATTTATATTAGAATAGAATTAAAACCACATTATATTGTATTGTGATATAATTTACTCTTAATATATTTATCAGAATACTCTCTCGTTTGACAGAACAGCCATCCGGCAGTATAATCCGTGCAAGAGATTGACACAACTCGAAAAAAAGTACAATATAACCTACTAGAGAGAGAAAGAGAGAGCTAGATAGAGATAAGAAGAATTCTCCCATCGAATCATTAGTGTCCATCCCACTAAAAATTAATCCCGGCACGTGAGATGGCTGTTTGGGCACCCTTTGTTTGGTTTCTATTTTGGGTGATAAAAAAAGGGAATGGCTGTGGTAGAGACCCTTCTACCGGTAAAGCCCTTTTTTAGACTGTTAAGATTTAATCGAACGGTTCAAATGTTGACGGTATACGATATTTATCATACACCTAACCTCACATAATCATTCCCACCTAAAGTCTTCTCCGTCGCCGGCGATCTTCCCGCCGCCAGTGACTCATCCCCGACGCCGGCGATCGAACTCCGGCCACCTTCGGCCCCCAGTCCCAGAGGTCACCGGCGGCCGGCCGGCAGGGACTACGGTCGGTGGTGAGGGGGGGCCGGTGGTGGGTCGCCGCGGGAGAGGAGAAGAGAGAGAAAAGGGAAGAAAGAGAGAAGAGAAGAGAGAGAAAGGGGAAGAGAGAGAAAATGGGATCGCCGGTGACCGACGGTCGGCATCCGGGGCTGGGGGCCGATGGTGACCGGAGTTGGGTCCCCTACATCGGGGATAAGTTGCCAGTGTCTGTCGCCGGCGGCAGGAAGATCGCCGGTGACGGAGAAGACTTTGGGTGGGAATGATTATGTGAGGTTAGGTGTATGATAAATATCATACACCATCAACGTTTAAACCGTTTAATTAAATCTTAACAATTCAAAAAAGGGCTTTACCGGTAGCCACAGCCCTTCCCATAAAAAAAAAAAACAATTTTTGACGGTTTCCACAAAAGAAACTTGTTTTTAAACGACGTAACCCAATCCGTCTATCTTGCGTGCCCCGTGTGGGGCCTGATCGCCAAAAAGGGCCGACAAACCTTAAAAAACACAAAGAAGACAAGGCCGTTAAGCGTCGCTGTCCGAAATAGCCAACACCAAAGATTCCCTTTTTTTTTTTTTTTTTTAACAATCAACTCTTTTTCCTTTTTTAATGAAAGCGCAGTGTCATAGGATATTCTGGCTTCCCTTTTTTATGCTTTATGACATACAATATTTGATGTAATTCCTTTTTGTCTTGTTGAAAATAATTTTTATTTTAATATTGAAATAAGATAGACCAAAATGAGCAAAATAAACGGAGATTTAGGATTTAGTAAATTTTTGCTTTTCTTCGTAATTTTGTTAAATTTTCTGGTGTATTTAGTCTCCACTTCGCGCTATAAAACCTATTTTCCATGAGGCTTTTGCTCACACTTCCTTGCCCATCACACGCCTTGTGGCTTGGTTCTACTCTCGAGTCTTCTCTCTACTCTTCAAACATATTCAAACAACTTAGAATGATGTTATTGTAATTGTGAAAAAGGTAAAATTTCTAAAATGATGTTTGGACAGATATTATTAAAAGTCATTTGAAAACTAATTTTAACAAAATATAATAAAATCTTATTATATTTAATTAGGGTATGGATATAGAATAACCAATGTATATTTGCTTTCCAACTTGAACTGGGTCCATTTCACATTGGCAATTAAAACTTAATATTATTTATTTCATGTAGTTATTGTAAAAAATGTTACTTACGACTTTCATTCCCCACCATACGACTGCGAAACGACAAAGAAATGTCTACGTTCATGGTGCCCGAGGCACCATAAAATTCTTGACTGGAACACGTCAAATCAAGGGCTTGCGTTAGGGCAAAGTCTCAACACTTTCCCTCCCGTACGTGGATAAAATAAGAAAAAAACTAGAATCCACGCTTCCGCACTTGCGAGTTTTAAATACCAAATCTTCTCCTGGCTTTCTTCCCACACATTCCCGTCCCTCACAAACAAACCTTGAAGCTTTTTTCACACAGCTTCGCTCTCTCCACTCTACCCTCTACTCTTCAAACACCTTTTTCCAAGTGCCTTTTTTTTTTTTGAGGGAAACATTGTCAAAGGTTTTGTGACAAAAATGAGTGGCTTTGATATCCGATTCGTCATCCCCATCGTCATAAACCTCGTCAAATCGCAGACAAAAGCTCATACAGGGGACTGGGATGCTTTTAGCCTGTTACATAATCCCAGTGAAGTATCTTGGATCAAGATCTCCTTCCACATTTCCCTACTTGTCCTCTTCTCTTGCACTTCCATAACTTTCACTCGACGTCCTTCGCCCAACACAGCCCTGATTTGCTTCCAATTCGGAAATTTCTCTCCTCAGATTGCCGTTTCACTTGTGTGCTCCCTTGTCTTTCCCCAGGCTCTCTTCTGGTTTGTGTATGCTGCTATTTTGATTTTCAGCTACTTAATTCTGGGCTGGGTTAATGTCCAACTCTCCGCCTTCCCCGTTGGGACTTTCCAACTGAGTTTCAGTCTTACCCCTCAACAAGTCCAAGTAAACGCACACCAGGATCCACAGGTGCCTGTTCCTCAAGTCAACGTTGATATTGTCGAAGACTCTGATGATGAGAATCTGTTGCTTTAAGAGGGAAGCGTCTTTGCTTGCTATGTTTTTTTTAGCTTAATTTTAGTCTTTTTGCTTCCTATGTTTCTTAGCTTAATTTTAGTCTTTGTATTGGTTTCCGAGAGCTGGGCTGCGGGGCGGTGGTGAGGGGTTGGATCAGTGCGTGAGCTTGCGTTGCCCGTCGTGGGTGGCGAGTGTCCCTCACATGCAACCGATTTTTCCTTCTTGTTGCTGGCCTTCTTTCCTCGATGGTCTGATCGCACTGATAGATGTTTCGGTGTTGATGGGCATGGCTTTGCTGAAGGTTACAGTGGTTCTCCATTTTTCTTTTGTCTATTTTCTGTATTTGTTTATAATAAAGGCGGAGGTTTCCCCTCTGGTCTCTCATGTAAGTTGTTGTGTTGATCTGGTTTTTATTGATCAGGTTTTAGCCGTTGTTTGGCTGGGTGTTATTTGGTGGGCAGATCTTGCGTTCGCGCGACCCGTTGTAGGAGTTTTTCACCATATTTAGGATAGGAGATCGTTTCGGCTTTTCTCGAGTGGGTTAATTACCTGCATGTTATCTTGTTGGTTTTTTTTGTGTTAGATGTAAGTTGAATTGTTATGTATTTGGTGTACGGATTTGAACGATTGGAGCTAACAAACATTAAAACTTGAAATGTGTTTGGAAAGAAAATATCAATATGAAGCTTGGTTCGTTCGTCTTAAAATTTTATGCAATTAAAAAAAAAACATTTACATATACAAAGTAATGAATTTTTAAAATTTAAATTGCAAAATTATAATTGTAAACTGTAAATAATTGAAACTGAAAAATAAAATACAATTGCACTTGAATTCAACTAGAACACCAAACGTGCTATTAATAACCCTATGCATTCTTTTTTTTTTTTTTCCCTTTAACTTAGCTAGATTTGATGATCTGATGATCAATTTTTAGTTTTTTTTTAATATCCTTTGTCCAAAGTTTCTACCCCAATTCCCTGTCTAACAAATGATAAAAGGCCACGTCACAGGGCTTTAATAAAGAGTTAAAAGGAGAATTAACGTTGTCAATTTTATTGAATTAGTAAATCAAAAAATAAAAAAAATAAAAATAAAATAAAAAATAAAAACCACACACACAATCAGATCTAGAGAGACTTCAGAAGGGGATTTGAGACTGAGTTAACGCATCATGGTTCTCTCCTTCACAATGCTGTACCCTCAGCCTCCAGATCTACTGCAATTTTAAGAATTTAATACTGAAAATATATATATATATATATATATCCCATATTAAACTCTAAATTTCATATTTGTTTCCTAAACTTTTGTGCTATTTTAACTTTACTCCATGAACTTTGAAATTGGTATAAATGCTCCATCAATTGTAAAATATTATCTTATTTGCTCATTTCATCAGTTAACTTAATGAAAATTATTGACATTAACAACAATTAAAGTATAATTCAATGATGATAAATTTTGTTTTTATCCCTTGAACTTTAATATTCTTGTAACTTAATTTTATTTTGTTGTTAACAAAAGTGGAAAAAGGAATTCAGGTTTTTCTTTGTTCTTTCTTTCTTTTTTTTTTTTTTTTTCCTAACAGAGAGTTTAGATCAGAATCCACAACGTTCCTAAGAATCTCCCACGATCAGCTATCTTAGGTAACCCAAAGGAGCCGCCAATATTGACCAAATTTAATATAACCAGTAAAGGGGGGGAAAAGATCCCAATTCATCTCGGTAATGAGCGGGCTTTCGAAAGCCGACCAAATTAAGATCTTAAGTCCATAATAATTAAAGAATTGATGCAATTATAGCGGATAGCTTGACGTACAGCGGAGACAATGTGTTATTTCAAAGAGGGCATACACTGAAGATAGTTTTTAAAGGACTTACATAAGGATGAATTAGCATGTAATGGGAAAATATAAGAAAATATATAAAGTTTTAAAAGTAAAGTAAAAAAAAAAATTCATTAAGAGCAGAAGTCCACACTTGATCATGGGTGGCTCTGTCCCTATTTACGTGTCAACATAAACATGTTTTAAATTTTTTTTTGATGTTCGTATTTCTTCTCTCTTCTTTTTCTTTTTATTTTTTTAATTTTTAAACAGAGAGAAAAAGAGAAAATTCTCTGAAACACCCACGATCTTACACATGAGTACGTAGTAATAATGAAATAGGATGTAGTTTTTCAAAACTGTGAGAAAAGTCAGATGGACTGTGATCTCCTCACGCATCAAATTCCATTAACTTAATAGAGTTTCAATTCCATTTTTGGTCACTAAAACATTATATCAAATCTTATTTTGATATTAATTATTAAAATGTCTCATAATGAAATGTCTCAAATCAACTATTATATCCATTCGAATGTTAAAATCCCGATCGCAAAATAATTTGTGATCATGACCATATGCAATATAGTGAAGGATTAATTTTGCATTTTTGCATTTTAAGGCACGCTTGTTAAGAAAACAAAACATAATTTTCTTTTGAGATTTCGATAATTAAATGGATAAAACAAACTAATATGAGATAACTTGATAGATTTGAGTATTTATTCTGGAACTTTTTAAAAATTGGAAACTAAAATGAGATTTGACCTATAATTTGGGACTAAAAATAAAATTAATCTATGCACATGGAATGACATTATATGAATTTTTTTGAAAAAAAAAAGATTATAGTGCCAACAATCAATTTGGCACTCCTGTTCAGAATTTCTTATCCTGACACAAATTTAAATAGAGCTTGCTACTACGAGTTATTGCTCGATTTCCGCGCAGCAGGATTTTAACGTCTCAAGCGAGCGATTCTTCCATCTTTACCAGAATAAATACCCAAAAGTATAAATCTTTTTTTTTATTATTATTGTTTGAATGTTTTCTCGTAGAATTTTTCTACGCAAAATTATTAACGAGGCATGCATCCACTTTGTTTCTTTACTAGAGGAAGTAAGATGTAGCTAGCGGAGCAAATCGAGAAGCATCCATTTGACCAAGCTACGTTTCTTTTAAGTAAAATCGAACATAAATCTTTTTGCAGTGGTGGATCGACAGTGTCTATGATCACCTATTATATTAATTTAAAAGAAATCCTACTAGGTTTTAAATTTAAAACCTAAACTTGCGTTTGTCATCGGTTGGAGATGAAATTTTTAAGTTAAAGTTGATTGACTTTTCAAAAATTAGTAATCAATTTTGTTGACTTTTCAGAAAAAGATAAAAATTGAGATGAAAAAATACAGTTTAATTGGAGTTAAACTTAAATACTAAACAAAGCATAAGACTATGAATTCCCTTTTCTCTAGTTGATGTTAGCTCCACGAGTTTACCAGGGCTACTCATATACTCTCATTTTTGTTCTCCATTATCAATTTAAATTGGAAATAGAATGGAGGAGAGAAAAAACCTTCTAATTTTATGGACCTGACGTGACTGCGGACAGGTTTACTTGAAGAAATATCTGAGAAGTTTGCAATGAGAAATTTCCCGGGAAAGAAAATATTACGTACTTGCACGAACAGTCCCACTCATATAGACATATATAAAATGACTATTAATTACTCTAATTCCATAGACTTTCTTATATTTTGCCCCGCAAAATGCGACCCTTTTCTAATTTATATTATCATTATTTGTTAAGTTGTTTCATATATATTTGTAAGCTAAGCTTACCTTATGCTTGCAGGATACAAAAGGCAATAGTTAATTTCATGTCATGGTAAATAGTGCTACGGATATTTTCAATTTTCCTTTTAACTCCATCATGTCGCCCCTTTAGTGCCTCGGTCGTGAAATAATTTTTTGGTATTATCTCTTTAAAGATGGTTGAAAAATGCATCAATATTCTACGTATTAAAAATGACAAAAATAAAAAATAAAAAAAGCCATGTGGCAATTACTGTGTCACGTGGTTTTTTTTTAATCCAAAAAGATTACACATCCAATTTCACGTTAATTGGAATTCTTATGTACTTTAGTAAAATTTAGATCATCGATCACGTGTTCAAAAAGTTTATATGCTAAAGAACGAATTATTAACCAATTATAAGTAAGTTTAAGGGCTTTGTTGTTGATTACTGAAAAAAAAAAAAAAAAAAAAGTTCTTGAATCCCCAGTAGTCACAACATGAGTTTGAGACTCGTAATTGATATTGTCCGGCACACGAATCAACCATCTTCAGCACAAAAAAAGACCTTTTGGTTTTCACCCGCCGACATTAGAGACTTTTCTCATCGTGTCAAACATATATGATTTATCTATGCATATATATAGTTATACAAGCACACACACACATGTATTTATCAATACATATATATTGTATATGTGTCCGGCCAATATTAGAGACTTTTAGCTTTGGGTAAAAATCTCCCATTCTGTCTTGTATGTGATGTATCTCCATCTATATACATATATATATATATATATATATATTTATAGACACACACACACCACACAAGCATCAGCTATATATTGTCTTCATGAGTAATGAATACTCAGAAAATAATCTTTACACATTCAGCCCAAAAATAAAAAATAAAAAAAAGTTTGGCGTCGTAGACTTGAGGTATATCCTCCCACAATTTATGAACTTCATCTCATTTTCCTTTCACCACAAGCCAAATCTTTAGGACCAAAACACTGCCGTTTGGAAGTACTTATAAGTCGTAACGGGACATATAATCGAGTTGAAAAATATTGATGCAATTACAGTCATTGGCGGAGCCACATAGACATTAGTGGGGGCTCTCGTATTTTTAAAAATTGAATTTTATTATATTATATAATTACATCTTTCTTATAGAAAAAAAAAATATCTCTAATTTTCTTATAGGGTCCTCACGGAAACTGTTTTCTAGGTCTGCCGTTATTGTCGTATATGTACACGTGGAGTATCAGTTCGGTCAACGAAGCAGCCACGTCTGTGGAATATCTATTGCATCAAGAAGAAGATTCCCAATTAAATGGAAATTTAAAACTCTAGGGAAGAGCTTTCTATTCATATGGAAGTTTCACAAACACAAATATCGAAATTGATTAATTAATTAAGAGGACCATAATTAAAAGAGAAGTTCGGAAGGTGGTGGCACCCGATTTAGGAGACAAGACGGCGTACGACACGAACCTGTAGGCTCGGGACCCGAACCAATTATTTTAATCATTGTATGTACTATAAGTTAAGACAAGACGGCGCATGGCACGAACTTGTAGGCTCGGGACACCGAATCAATGACCTGCCATATGAATGCCCTAGTGACACGCTTGTGACGTGTGTATCAATTTGAAAAGCAAAAGCTCAAAGGGCGTCCGAATGGCCAATATACTTGTCTTTTTGAATGAAACAAAGGGCAAGGCATTTGTTATATAACATGTTAAAAAAACAAAAACAAAAATTGTTTGTCTAAAGTTACATGGTTGTTGAAGTTACATGCTGACAGCCATCACAAGTCACCAATAAGGATATAGGAGGTGGTGGACAAAAGTCAAGAATAAAGAAAATCGCTACGTGAGTTTAGCATGATCTGTGGAATAAGTGGCGCATGTTTCACGTAATTGGACTGCATGCCAGGAATAAATTAATAAAAGAGATTAACTCTTTCATTTATTTGCTGATTAATCTCTTTTGTTTATTTCTCTATCTTTTATTTTAGCTATATTCATTTTCTTTTGATTTTTTTTTTCTTTGTTTATTCCAGAGAGACCCAATACTCGTCGTTTAGTTGCTCTGGATTTTTGTATTTAAATTCTCTCCTCGTTTCCTTTTGGTATCTTGGATGACAAGTAGCGTCGTTTCCTAAACTTCATAACCACCTCGAAAATATTATGGTGCTTTGACCATGCCATTGCCACTGTCAAGGGAAACCCGTTACTTAGCTCTTCTTGTAGCTTTGGCCTTTAGCCCTTTACAACATGTTCTGTTTCTACTGTTTTGTCTGTTTGTCCCTTTTTTTTTTTTTTTTTTCTGTTTTTTCCATGAGTGTTATGGTAATTTTGGTTTCCCCCATCGTTGTGTTGTATTAAAGAGTCAGTTTAAGCTTAAAAATTTGAACGTGTGATTTCCTTTTGCTTGTGAGAATGAACCTGTCAACTATATTTTTGTCGGTGTTCTAATTTTTCTTTTTCCCTCTTTTTTTCCTCTGTTTCCTTTGATGAACCAAATCTCTCTCTCTCTCTCTCTCCTTTGATGAAGATAGCAATTCCTTAGAAAGCGATCCTCTATAATTTTTTTGTTTTCTCTATTTTTTTTCACATTGATTTAGTATTATACTTGAGAGATCATTCATGAGAAGGTTACGAGCAAATTATTTGTTGTTGGTAACTTTTCATCGTCAACAAATTAACTTGTACATTTTAAATAACTAAAAAGTGACATTAAAATTTTTAGGTCACATGCAAGCTTCTGTTTGGTTGGCCGATTATAGTTAAAATATTTGAGTTATGAGTTGTTTGACTTGTAAAAATTAGTTAAAATTTTTTTGTTCATTTTTCAGAAAAGGAAAAAGAAGTGGTAATAATTTAGTTTGAAATGGTATTCCTTAAATATTATTTTTTTAATGGCTAGTTTGGTTTAAAATAAGAGGTCATACTTGATACTATCATTTTTAATTAATCTAATGTCAATTTTGTTTGGACTTGGGATCCTATTTTCTTACCTCGACGTTGGTTACTACCTGAGTTTTTTTTTTTTTTTTTTTTTTTTTTTTTTTTTTTTTTTTTTTTAAATTGTGTAGTAGGTACAATTAATTTTATAACGTTAACATCTCAATAAAATAAAGAACTGGCTATATTACAATTCATGATCTCGCATTTCTTCTTTATAGAATCTTTAAAAGAAGAGAACATTACTAAAAAGTAAAAACCCTCGGATTTCGTTGTTTTCCTACAATAATTCTAATGAAAGCTGTCTAGAATTAACTTATTGACAAAAAAAATGATACAATCAACAACACGCCACCTGTAATTCGTTAATCACATAAACATAATTCCTACTCAGGTTGAAATCCAGTATTTATTTTAGCAAAATATTGGAGTATCGCTCCGGTCCCGAAACAGCCATGTCGATGGAATACCTATTGCATCAAGAGGAAGATTTCCAATTAAGTGGAATATATACATATATAATATAATATAATATATATATATGCATGCCCTATAACTTATAAGACAAGACGGCGCGCGGCACGAACTTGTAGGCTTGGAACACCGAAACACAAGATGACGCACGGCACGAGCTTCTAGGTTCGGCGCATCGAACCAACTACCTTATATGCATGTCTTATATATATAAACAATGGTGAAATTATCGATATTGATAAAAATATAAATAATTCAATTTTATAAAAATTTCAGAGTTTATCGATATCGGTGAAAATATCAAAAAAATTTCAGAAGTTACGGAAATTAAATTTAAAATATAATTCTAATATTTTTAGAATAGCACAAATATTAAAATATACATAAATACGTAAGTTTTACACAAAATGTTTCTTAATGTCAAAAGGAAGTTCTTTGAGGTTCAAACATGCTATATGTAAGTTTGTTAATCCCTTCCTAGTGTATTTTCATAAATAGAAAATTGTACAAAGTTTGAGAAGTCTAGGATACTATATTCTCTCAGTTTTTATGTATTACCTTTAATCTACTATTTTATTTTATCACTTTTTATTTATAAAATTATTATAGCATGCTAATTGTTATTTCTCACTATTTATTTTTAAAAATAGAGGATAATTATAGCATGTTAAAAAAGATAGTAAATTAATATAGAAATCCGAAATTTTCACCGAAATTTCCAATTTTTTTCAATATTTCTGATATTTTATAAAAATTGTATTATATGTTTTACTGATATTGATATTTTTATTAATATTTTCTGATATTTCCTTTATAATTTAATAAAAAAAATATTTTGATATCCCTCAAACACATAAATTTTGATGAAAATTTTAAAAATATGGTGAGTATTTGTGATCATGCTTATAAGACAAGACAGTGCATGGCACGAACCTGTAGGCTCGGGACACCGAACCAATGACCTTATATGCATGCCCTATAACTTATAATGGCGAGATTTTGTATTTTATTTTTCTTGGAAGTTTGTCTTTTGTATTGTTCAAAAATGGACGTCAATGGAATTTATACGCACAGAAATAAACAAATTAGAGACACGGTTGCCACGTCAGTGATCAGTTTGATAAGCACAAGCTCATGGGCGTCCCAAGGGCCAAATGAAACAAAGGGTAAAGTTTCGTGGTTGTTAAAGTTACATGCTGACAGCCATCACAAATCACCAGTATTAAGGATATAGGAGGTGGTGGAAAAAGTCAAGAACAAAGAAAACCGATACGTGAGTTTATCTGTGGAATAAGTGGGGCAAGTCACCAATATTGAGGATATAGGAGGTGGTGGAAAAAGTCAAGAACAAAGAAAACCGCTACGTGAGTTTATCTGTGGAATAAGTGGGGCATGGTTCACATATAGTCATAGATTGACTGCCGCCATGTATATGATGCCTGCATGCTACGCCTATATTCTTATATACATATATATATATATATATACATATATATTGGAATGAATAAGGAAAATGCGTGTCTTCCCATTCAGACCACAGTACAAAAAGCAGTCGGTGAAAAATGAGGCGTGACGTGAGGTACGCCGCCATGGTGGTGATAAACTTACTCAAACCAACGCCGTGGGAGTGGGACCCCTTCCATACTTGGAATGATCGGCAGTGCCCAATTAGCTGGACCAAGTCCAATTACTTGCTCGTTTATGCCCTTTAAAAAAATGAATATTTTTGTTGTTAACTATAAATCCATTAATTTCTTCAGTTTTATGTCAAAACATGAATACTTTTCTAATCTTTTAAATATTATAATTCTTTACCTATTTTTTTAAGAAATATGCTTTTTGCCTCTTAATTTAATGACAACACCATCTATTTCTTTTCGTTAATCAGTTTTGTTCTTCATTATTATTATTATTATTATTATTATTATTATTATTATTATTATTATTTATGTTTATTATGTTTGACATTATAATTATTACGATAATGATTATGTTTTGTTATTCGATATTCAAAACTACTTGAAATCTCTTGATCATCTTATTTTCAAAAAATATTTATATATATATATATATATATATTGTTGGGGTTACTTCGTCTTCCCATTACATCGTTAGCTTTCGACTGTTTATCGAACGAATAACGAACTCCTGATTCAAATCTATAATATTTTCATATATTTGAGCCGAACTCAATTTATGATCTCAATTCGTTCCATCATGAATGATGATCGATCGCATTCGAGCGTCGAACCAATCAATTCAAACATGATCAGACGTACATCGAATCTAATATAAGCCTCGAACGGTGCGTTCGCAAGAACTAGGCCTTGTTTCCTAATCATCGTTCATCGCTCATGCTTGACAAAAATTACAAGGGATACTCCTCATAACTGTCAAGCCCCACAATCGACAATGACATGCCAGCCTTTTATAATAACTAACAAGCCTATGATTGACGATGATGTCATATCTTATAACTACTAAGCCCACGATCTATGATAAAATTTATCCTAATAACCGCTAAGTCTACATCATGACATGTGTCCCAAAATATATTGAAGGAAAATCGCTCATCACGAATTACGGATTCAGAACCGCTATTATTTCTCTATAAATAGAGGAAGACCCTCCTTCAGAGAAGGGACTTCATTTTTTCTGATTTTGGCTTACTTTTACACTGTCAAAATTCACTTAGAAATTGTAACCTACTGTATTTTAAGAACAATCATCTATAGTGAAGAAACCATACACATAAAGGACGTAGCACACAGTTGGCGAACCTCTCTAAATTTCGGTGTTGTCGATTCTCTTTTCATTTTTCTTACTTGATTATTTCGTGATTATAATGCTTTATGAATTTCGTAAATGATTTTCAAAAGCCCAATCGATCGTTTATTTCATTCCTTTTTACTGACCTTCTGTTAAAATTTGATGATATATTCCTAGCATCTACATATGATCATTAACTATGATCATGATCTATGTGACAATGATCTTATTATTTTATCAAAGAACTTCAACTAGCATATTGCACATTTTATTATTGCTCTGATCACTTTTATTTTGACCGTGTCATTAAAAAAAAATATTAACAAAATATTATTTAATAACAAATTGACGGCATCAATATAATATTGATAACAAATAAAAAAATCAACAACAAAAATTAAAATGTATTCATAAAAAATTTTCCATTGTATTCAATAAACGAATTTGTATTCAAATATGCAACACATAAAAGGGAAATGTTTTATTTTCAAACTTTTATTTTGACTTTTTTTTTATTAAAATGTTTATTTTTTGTTTTCAAAATAAGATTTAAGTGCAATTTTAGCAGAACAACATAATCAGTTTTATTTTTTAGTTCAGCTTTTTAAGTAAGGTCCCGTTTAGGGCAATAATTCTGTATGGTAAAACATCATCTGGATTCAAGAATCATAATTTTACATCAAACTTTTTCTTTCTTCCATTTTTAAAAATCTAAAACTTTTAAAGTTCATAGCTTTCTCATTTCAAATCAAAATGAGATGATTTTAATGTCAAAATATTCGTAACAACGAGACGAATAAGACAAGATCTATTTTATATTTTTTTTCTAAACATATTTCAAATTTTTATACTATTTTTTACATCATAGAATTTTTTTAAAAGTTTTTCCCGAAATACACATTTCCAACCCAACTTCCAAAACACTATCTCTAGATATCTAGCAAATTAATGGGCCCTAAGTTTGTTTTTAGACATTTTATAAAAACATTGTGGTAATTTGGCTATATATATCAATCATTCTTGTTTCAAATTGAATGACTATCTGTTGATTATGGGGATATTTGGCTCTAAATTTTGGACCCAAAAAATTCATGATAACAAAAATTTTAACTAATTATTAAAAAATCAATCAACTTTAAAATAAAAATTTCATTATAAATTGGTGCACTAAAAACAAGTTATATTGAAATCAGGCCACTACGGTTTCAAGTATTGTGACATGAATTACCATAATGTCTGCATCTATTATTCTAGAAGTCTCACTAAAGTGACAAGATTGTCGAGGCAAAACAAAAAAAAGAGTAATCAGCTTAAATAGTTTCTGAACTCTTGAAAAGGTGACGGTTTGATCCATGTTCAATTTTTTTTTTAGTTAAGATGATCCTAAACTCTTATTTTTTTGGTATTTATGGTCATTTTCGTCAAAATCCGTTACATTTTAATAGAATATTACTGAAATGATTATTTTAGTAATAAAAATTACTAAAATACCCTCACGTCTCTCACCTTCCCGCTCCCCCTCCCCTATCTCTATGTTTCGCCCACCCTTCCCCCCCTCTCTCAACCTGGCCCACACCACCCCGCTCCCACAGGGCGCCGTTGTTTGCCCCCGACCCCCCTCATCTCTCTCTCTCGATCTACCGCTTCCTGTCACTGTTCGCCATGAGCCCCCACCCCCCCCCCCCCACCAAAACCCAAATCGGAGTTGCTTCCTTCCGTCTTCACCATCGTCAAGCCTCCCCCGCTCTCCCCGGAATCACCAATATGTTTCCCCCTCGTCTTTGTCGTCGTCAAGCCTCCCTTCCCGCCCCCCTCCCCCCCAACTGTCTTCACCCTCACCAAGCTCAGCTCAAAACTTAGAACCGAATTGGGTCACCCCCCACCCCCAGTGCCATCTGAGGTCCCCCCCTACTGCTACCCGAGCACTCCAATCTAGTTTCCTCCCCCCACTACCGAGCTTTCCCCACCCTTGGATCATGGCTCCAGATCTGGACTGCTTTGGTTTTGAGGAGATAGAGAGATCAAGGAGGGAGAGAGAGAGAGAGAGTGAGTGAGTAAGTGACTTTGGTTTACAGGAGAGAGACAAGAAAGATTTTTTTTTTAGTTTTTTTAAATTAATTATTAATAAATTATTAAAATACCCTCTCATTCTTTTAGAAATTAACGGATTTTGACGGAAATGACCATAACGGCAAAAAAATTAGAATTTAGTGTCATCTTAGCAGCAAAAAAAAAAGAAAAACAGCGACCAAACCATCACTTTTGGTGTGGGGTGGGGGGGGGAGGGGGAGTTTACAGGGTGTTTTTGGACATCAACTTCCACACGCAAAAAAGATGAGGACAAGAAAAAGGTTTCTGCTCGAATATGACATATTAAATAAAATAAAAGAAAAGAAAAAAGAGAGGTGGAATTTTATGCATCTCCTGTCCCCGCACCGCTTTAGCAACAGTTTGAGTGGGATTTAGCAACAGTTTTGAGTGGGAACTTTGCTTCTATAAATACCGTGCACTAGTCCATGTCCTGGGCTCACGCCTCATCGTTCTCTCAACTCTCAACTCTTCATATATAAGCCTTTTCCAAGTTCATGCGATAATTATGAGTGGCTTTGATCTCCGATTGCCCATACCCATCATCATAAATCTCCTCAAATCCCAAACAAAAGCTCTTACATGGGACTGGGATGCTTTTAGCCTGTTCAATAATCCCAACCAATTAATCTCTTGGCTCAACATCTCTTTCCACGTTTTCTTCCTCCTATTGTTCTCTTTCTCTTGCGTAACTCTCATCCTCGCTCGCCGTCCTTCGCCCAACATGGCCATAATTCGCTTCCAATTCGGCAGCTTCTCTCCTCACATGGCTGTTTCACTTGTCTGTTCCATTATACTCCCCCAGTCTCTCTTCTGGTTTATGTATCCTGCTATACTGATATTCAGCTGCCTTCTCGGTTGGGCTAATGTCAAACTCTCCGCTTTACCCGTTTGGAACTTCCAAGTCAGTTTCACTCCTACCCATCAACATGATGCAGACTTACAGTACATAGACCCACAAGTGCCTCGGCCTCAAGTCAATTTAGCCATTTCCCCTGACGGCGCCTCCATTTCCGATGATGATGCGAGTTTGTTGCTTTAGCCTGCCACGGCCGTTAGAGGGAAGTTCTTTTGTACATACCATCTTCTGACATGATATTTTTGTCAAAGTTGTGTCTTTTTTTTTTAATTATTATTTTTAATTTTATTTTTGTCAATGAAGTCAAAGTTGTGTCTTATAAATATTTTTTTTCCTTTTTTTTAAATAGTCTATTACTGAATTTCCCTCGTAAATAATGGATCTGTGAATCTGTTATCGTTATGGAGGCAAGCTGAAAGTGCCACTGTTCTTGTCGTATGCTCAGCGATGTATTATATATATCATGTATCTTGTCTTTGAATTTTGAGGAATAAATTATGGATTTATGTTTGCGCTTTTCATTATGATTATGCTGTCGATAACAATTGGCCATTTGGGTCACTTTTTTATTTTTTTTATTTTGTTTTCCTTTTTAGTATATTGAGCTCATTTTTTGTTTGATCCAAAAATTGAGAGAAAAGGAGCCGTATAATTGAGGTAATTTTAATTGCAAAAATCAGTTCTTTTTTTTTTTTTCATTTTTTTAGGGATTGTATTTTTTCATTTTTTTAGGGATTGCATTTTTTTCGTTTCTTCTATCGCATAAAATTTCTTTCATGATATTATTTATATAAAAAAAAAAAGTGAATAATATATAAAGAATCACATAATTAGATGTTGGGCCAAAAGTGGACCTTAATGGGAAACCAGCAGGCCACTGGGCCTGGGCCCGGCCCACTACAGCCCATTAGTTCACTTCACAGACAAAATCAGCAGCCGCAAAATTGAAGCAGAAAAATCCTGTTCTCTCGACTTGCCGAGGAAATCTTCCCGGTGACACTTCACTCTCGACCATGGATTTCTCCGAACAAGACGTCGACATCTTCGGCGAGGAGGACGAGGACGGCCAGGACAGGGACGATACCCAGCACGGAAACCGCTCCTCCTCTCCGTCGTCACCATCATCTTCATCCGCCGCCTCTTCGTCGTCCTCGTCATCGGCGGCTTCTTCGTCGTCCAACGGCAGCGAAGGCGGCGATCAGAGCAGCAGTGGTGGCGGAGGCGGCGGTGGCGGAAGCGCGAGCGAAGGAGAGGAGGAGAACGGCGAAGAGGAGGTCGACAACAGCAACAGTAACAGGACCCTCTATGGCTACGAAGAACAGAAGGATCTGTTTGGCTCCGATAACGAAGATTACTGCAAAACCCTAGCCACCAGTCCTTATCCGATTCCTGGTAAATTTTTTTCCTTGTTTCTTGCTGATGATGCTCTAGTAGGTTTCGGTACATAGTTTATTTCTCTGTCTCCAAATTTAGGTTTTAGTAAATTGTTGATTTTTGTTAATTTTTCTGGTGTATTTTTTATTAAAAAAACCATGAATCAGTGGACTTGTACGCACTTTTAAGCTGAATTTTCATTTTGTATTGTCTTTAGGTTATTGTAAGCTAAAAACAATGTTTAATTTTCCATTTCTGTTGATGAATTTATTGTTAATTTGTAGGTATTAATGCTTAATTTGGCTTGTAATATTCATATTAAGAGGAACTTGCATAATTGGGCATGTTTGTCTACAAACTCTCCATGAATTGAGAATATTTCAAAGTGGTGTACTTTAGTTGCACTTCACTGAAAAATGTTTTTCTTTTTCTTTTTCTTTTTCCCTTTTGTAACTTTAATTTTTGTTTTCCAATACAGTTTTGCCTGTGATACGCAATAGTAATAACAACCCGGGTAGAGGGAATTTTGGCCGGGGTCGTTGGCATCAAAATGATAGAGGAGGAGCAGGCCTCCTTCCCCGACCCGGGCCTTATCCTCAGAGGCAGAACTTTGGTTATGGCTCAAAGTTTGCCAATGTCCGTGATGAACGCTTTGTTTCGGAATTAAAGCTTTCAAAAAGTGAAGAAACGCTATCGAGAAAATGTATTGCTTTTCAGGAGGTAAGTCAAGTGTTTTCCTTATTCCCATCCTTCTTTTGTTTTGTTGATCCCCTTATTCCATTTTCTGTTTTTGCTTTTAGTATAACTGTGTGTGGTTCGCCAATTATGTGGACAGAATACCGCATAGTTTTATCATTTTTTTTTTTAGTTTTCGCTTATGCAATCCAAAGTTTTCGACTGATTACTTTTTTGCTATTGTCTTTAATTGAATGGCTGATGCAAGGTAGATTGATTATTCTGTGTAATTAGTGGTATTATATTTTTTACATGAATTAGGTCTCCTTTACATGGCAGTTTGTTTGTCGAACTGCAATAAAATCCTACATGTTTATTAGCTAGCTTTTGGTAAATAATATTCGTGATTCGTGACCTTGGTGCCGACCTTGTACATTATTCTCTCATTCTTATTTACCAGAATATTTTGCTGACATGGTAATTTTATCCAATAGCCATGTGAAGTTGCTTGCTATAGTCGGGTAGAAGGTGGAGATGTCTTCTTTGATGATCGCAGCTTGGTAAGCGTATCCTTTCTTGACTTGCTGCTTCTGTTTGAGTGTGACAATCTAAGTTCATTGCGTGTATTACAATCTGATGCTGAGTACGAGCTTTTTCACATGGATCCTTCCTAATTTCAGAGGCTTTTCAAGCGGCTTATTACTGAAGACGTTGGAGCCGATCTTAACCAGGGTTTTGATACTTTTATTGAGAAAAAAGGTATGTACCATGCCTGGAGTATTGTGATGACCTATTAGGTTAAGGAGATGTGCAAGGGTTTAATACTCAGAAAAAGATTGGTTGTTATCTTTGTGCATGCATTTCTTTGGGGTTTTGCATATGAGGCGCTGATATTTGCAGGAAACTCTGTTTTTTTTTTTTTGCTCTAAACCAGAATTGGGATCTCAAGGTTTTGGTGACCTTCTTGCCTGCATAAGAGACAAAAATATTCCACTTCAAAACATTCATTTTGTGGTGCGATACTAATTAAGCTTCATTTTCTTTCTTCATTTTGTTAAGAATTCTCCAAGTTATTAACGAAGTTTTTCTGGGTTGTGTGTTGACAGACTTTCCGTAACAACCTTAATAAGGTAGTTGCCAGTTCCTTTATTTAATTTTTACCAAATTCAGTTTTCGTTCATATTTCATGTGGATAACTTCCACGAATCGTGAACTTATAACTGTTTGACATGCTGTTTTTCTAATAATGTAAAGAGAAAACATTTTTAAGTTTCTCGAATAAGAAACCAATTCTCTAATGGATCATCGAGTGGCTTGTTTTTGTGGTAGTGAAGTACGCAAGTTACTGACAAAACATTTTTATTCATTCATACCTTTCGAAGTTATAGGGATTTTGATTTAAGAAAATCATTTTTTCTTTATGGTATTTGAAGACGAGGATTCCGTAAAAGAAACGCAGAAGAGAAATAGCGACTTTCCTATAACTTAAAAACTGGATGATCTATTTATTTTACTTGCTAGTTGCTACACACATCTTATAGTGATTACTCTGTTTTCTGCAGATACTGGCCACTGCATATATTCGGCATGAGCCATGGGAGATGGGAGTGCACAAAAGGAATGGAGTTGTATATCTGGATGTTCATAAACTACCAGAAAGACCACAAAGTGAGTTGGAACGACGAAGGTACTAGAATTTCTCATATCCCTTAAAAAAAAAAAAAAAAGGGGCCCCATGTTGTATGCTTGTTATTGGTGTTTTAATTTCAATAAAACTATTAAGTTAGTGTTATCCTGTTATTATCACGTGAATTTCAATAAGGCTCTGAAATAAATGTGGTATTGAAATTTATATGGAAAGCTTGGGAGGAAGATGAAAGTACGAAGTGAAAGACTAGCAAAATGATATTAACGGGAGTAATCCGAGTACCAAAATTTTAGATCTGTAGCTATTGTTCAGCTGTATTTCTAGCCTCCTATTTGTGTATTGTTGCATCATTTCCCATACTTCTTTCATTTCTAGTTGCGAATATTAAATATATAATATTCGCAAATGATATTATATATATTAAATATATAATATCATTTCCCATACTACATAATGTTTTCTTTCAAATATAGATGCTATTGGGGATATTGTTTCGAGAGCCTTGCCACCGAAGATCCAAGAAGAGCTGATGGAGAAGGAATACATCATGTTGATGCCAATGTTGAATATTGTTCTGTGATTAAAACCAAACTAGGGGCTCATCGTATTTTGATGGGTGCCGAAATGGATTGTTGTGATTCAACTGATGATGGAAGGAGATTTTATGTGGAGTTAAAGACAAATCGTGAGGTTGCTAAACAGTTTATCTCAGTTTATCATTCCCCATTTCCTCTGTCCTGGTTTCCAATCTGTTGACTATATCGTAATTGACAGTTTGGAAGTGTTCCTTTCTTTGCAGTTGGACTATCGAACTGAGGAAAGATACGAGAGGGAAAAGCTTCTCAGGGTCTGGGTACGTTTGTTTTTCCATAGTGTTATGGATCATATTCTATATTAGGATCATTTCCCATTTTTTTCTCCATTCTTTTCCTCCAACAAGTTTGTTTTTCATTAACTTAACATTTTCTGCCTATAATTTGCTCAATCAGACTCGGAAGTCGAGAGTGTTGACTTATCATTACATTTTGATATTGAGATAACTTTATTGATACAAATATCGTCTTGCAACTCTTCCTTTATGCTCCCTCTCCCAAATCCGAATCCCAATCCCAATCCCAGTCCCATCTCCTTTCTCCCTCTTATCTTTTTTGTATATTTAACTTTCTTGTGAATAAAGACGATAGTCAGTCATTGTGCTGTGCAATTGCTTTTCTGTTTTGTATCTTCCTTATGATACTGTTACTGTCTCTCACTTTTCCAGTTCCTAACTTGCCTTTTTTTTTTTTTTTGGTACTACAGATTCAATCGTTCTTAGCTGGTCTCCCTTTTATTGTCATTGGATTTAGGTACTTTATTTATTTATTTATTTTTTAACTGGCATATATACTGAACGTCTATCGGGATTAAATCTGGTCATTTGCATAAAAAACGGGTCTGGTGAGGTTTGTGGTGAGAAAGATAAAACATCATCGCTTTTCTTATCTAGTGTCCAAAAGTGATTTTCAGTTTTCACAATCTTTACAGTGGCCAATATCATGGTTCTCATCTTACTAAATTAAGCCCCCCAACCCCCTAGGCCAACTCATAGAGAGCATAAATGCCTTTCGCCTTCAATTAGAAAGTTTCAATTAGACACGTTAGTTTGAGACTAAATTCTACTATTCATAGAATTTTCTTCAGTTAAGAAGAGTCTTGCTTGCGTGCAGAGATGATAGAGGCCGACTTGTGCGCACGGAGAGACTTAGAACCAAAGATGTTACACAGAGAGTGAAAATGAAGAACTATTGGCAGGTACTTTTCTACAAATTATTGCAAAAGTATGAGCGGGAAGTCACCAACCTTACTCTTTCTTCTTCCTTCTCCTCTTAAAATTTGTTGGATTTGGGTCCCGTCACTTTGATTCTCTGAAGTGATCACAAAAACAGGAAAGACATCAGTGATTGGCTTTACCATGAAGACTTTTATGCACCCCAAAATCTTTTTGTTTTAATCCGGACGAGAATCTCTCTCTCTCTCTCTCTCTCACTCACATATATCGAATGGAACTATTTGCTTTAAGTGAAACTGATCCGGGACTTTGATCAACTGGTTTGCAGGGAGGAGTTTGCCTAGCATTTGCTGATGAGGTACTGTGCTGGCTTTATGGAACAGTTAAAGAGAGTGAGTTTCTTAAATTGTATTCCCTCTGCCAATCTATAGTTGATTTTGTAAAAGCTTACCACAGAAAATGCTTGCTGCAAGAGTTTTACAAATTTTTGGTATTACCGTGATTAGCTTTCCTATTTTCAGAGGTAACCTGTTCAAACATAATTGTCTATCATTAAGGTGCTAATTACTAATATGTGTCTTCAGATGAGGATTACATACTGCAGTTCGCGCCGCCTTTCAACCGCCTAGAGCTTCTTCAAGCCCAATCTTGCCCAGAAGAGATAACCAACCATGTTGAGCAACTGTAAAGTAGTGTCTCCCCGAGATTTGAATACTCAAATTAGTTACAGATAGGAGGGGGTTAGGGTTAAATAATTTAAACCCCCTGTTTTGTTTTGACGAGAATATCCTATCGTTATAGTTGGTCAGTTGATCGATCTCATCAATTAATAATTATAAATTTTTGTTGATAATGATGATATTTATACATTACTTATAGCAAATTTTGTATTTTGCTATTTGCAACTTATTGACGGAGAAAAGAGGAGAACTTCAAGGTTATCTTGTTCTTTCAATTTTTGGTTCGGACAAGGAAAGGAAAAGGAAAAGATAAAGGAAAATGAAGAGCAAAATTTTTTTGTTTCAAAATTGTTGAGTTTGCAGATAAAGATCACAGATACAATGGGCACTGAAAAAATTTATTGCCTCTTTCTTTATTCTTTTTCTACAATACCAAACAAGATAGAATAGTTAATGCTTCTCAATTATCTTCCCCATTTTGTATGGTTTAAATCTCTGTTTCTTTTTCCTCCTTTTATTGAACGATTTTTCTTCTTTCCTCTATCAACACATTTCGGGCTAAAGGTAAATTTAATACATGAATAATTTCACCGTAAATACGTCTATTAATGAATCAAAGCAAGTTCAAATACAACCAACGACGAAATTCTTTATATGTAAATGCCATTGGTTAGAATTTACAATATAATTCCATACGGGGAAGGAGCCATAAATTTTCTTCGAGGGGGCTCGGATTTAACTCAAAATTTTGAACTAAGATTAGTAGTGTAATATATGTGGAAAATCTCGTGTAATTTTTTATATTTTATCTCATAAAGTTTTCTACATAATATTACATCGGAAAAATTAGGTTGAGTGGTTTTTTTTTTAATCATCTAATTTAATAAATAGTTAACTTTTTTTATTTAGAAAAATGATCATTTGTCATTTTTCAAATTTAGTCAATCAATGATTGATTAATGGTCAATCGTTGATTGACTATGAAAATTGGTGATTGACTAATGGTCAATCTGTAATTAACTATAAATTTTAGTGATTTATTTTATTACTAATTCGTGATTGAATGTAAGTCAATTACTGATTGATTATTATGTGGTCAATCACTAATTGACTATTTTAATTTTTTTTTTTTTTTTGGGAAAAGCTTAGATCACTTCATAAACATAAATAAGCTTTGACAATTGGTCCCCAAAGATAGGGAACTGAATGAATCCATGTTACATCACAATCCAATAAAAAAACATAATTAACTAAATAGTGGGCTACTGAATTCCCATCACAAGAACGTAATAGATATTGCCACTATAGATAAGAAAGCTTCTCTAATATCTTCAACAATCTAAGCTTCAAAAGCCCTTTCTAGCTCGTGAAGTGATAGCTTGAGCCACATTAATTGCATCCAACTCAATAACTCAATTTCGTAGATCATATTTGCGAGTTTTTTCTTTTATTTTTAAAAATTTTGGTTATTTATTAAAAGACTTCTTAAAAAATGTTATTTAACTATAAATCCATGTTCCATCGTAATTTTATGTAAAATAACAATGAAAAAAAAAAAAACTAAACTAAACTAAACTAAACAAAGATGCTATAGACTATAGCTAAAAGTACAACCTCTCCTCTTCTGATATTATTTGAATATCCCGTAGTCCGTTAAATTCTTTTTAGAAAAATGTTATTTTCCTCCATTTTTTTCCTTTTTAACCCCCTAAAAAAAAATTTTTAAGAGAAGTCCTCTAAAATTTTAAATTTTAAGTCCCGTCTGCAATCTTCCTTAAAAAAAAAAAAAAAAAAAACAATATTAGAAGACATTCACCAGGAAAAAAAAAAAAAAAAGGTGTGTTATTGGAAAACACATGACACTCACGTGATCATCCATCCTTGGAACAATTGAACTTCATCACTCTGCCTCGTCACCGACTCGAACTCGACTCGGGAGATATCTTCTTCCGTGCGAATTACGATGTAAATAGCGGGAAGTGGTCAAACACACGCACGCACGCAGAGAGTTTTGTTTTTGTGTTTGTGTTTTTTCCCTTAAAAAAAAAAAAAAAAAAGGAAGGAAATAGGAAAGTCGGCGGCGACAATCGAATCGAAGCCATGGAAAGCATAGCCGAGAGGCTTTCATTAATGGAGGACCTTTACTTTCCTCGAGCTCTCCAACCCACCGCCATTAATCCCTCCCAGCGCAAGCTCATCCTCCTCGACCTCCTCTCCCGCGACGTCGCCGTTTTCTTAGGTAACAACCACTCCTCTATCTTTCCAATTTCTAGAGAAAGAAAGCAGCTTTCTCTCGTGTATTTAGCCCTGGGTTCTGTTTGGTTTCCGAGAAAATTGAGGACAGCATAAAGAGAAAAGTGAAATATACTTGTACATATATTCTATAATATGTATCGTGTTGTGCTAGATTCAAATTCCAATTTGATTTCTTAGATTCAAATTTGATTTGAAGTTTTCTGCTGCATTAGGGCTAATTATTTCTGCGTTAGCGCTATATTTGTTTGATTGGGTATTGTTAATTGTTCTCAGAATCTCAAGAAATGGAATAAAAACATCAAAAAAAAAAAAATCCTTATTTTATAAAATCAGTGTTTTCACTTTATGAATGAAAATTTTAATCCAGCAGTTTTTAGATAATTATTAATGGACACCCATTTTCCTTCACTTGATGCAGAACGCTATGGAACGAAATTAAAATCCGAAGAGCTTCAAGAATTTGATGCGCATAGAGGCAATTACGAGGTTAATTGGCACTTGAATCATTTGAGAAGCATAATGAGTCCGACGTCTGATGAGTTGCGGTCGAAATCGGTAGTGATGAAGAACCGAAGGCGCGCCTATCTGGATAAACTGATATGTGATGGACAGTACTTCTCCGAGGAGGCAATGAGGGAGAGAGAGCCATACTTGCATCATGAGTTTTTAGGTAAGTTTCAGGATTTGAGTGGCAGAAACATGGCGAGGCCGGGGGAGAGGTGGTCGGAGACTTTGTTGAGAAGAGCAGAGGAAGCGATTTTGGTTGCGAAGATTAGAGGGGAGCAGCAGAGGTTGGGTGTTGCCGAGAGTGACTGGGTCGGTAATGAGAGAAACCAAAAGGAAGAGGAGGAGGAGGAGGAGGAGGAGGAGGAGGAGGAGGAGGAGGATGAAGAAGAAGAAGAAGAAGAAAAGGAAGAGGAAAATGAAAAAGAGGTTAATGGAGGATCAAAACATTCAGAGGTAACACTCCCTTGTCATTGTAAACTAAAATAATGCACACGCACACGCACACGCATTCCCATCATGTTTGATGAAATTATCGTCATTTTTTTGTCAAATATTGTTTGTGGATTTCATATTTTTGCCTATGAACCAAGTCTTATGCAACTTATCAGTGATAAAGTCGTCATGTTTGAGAATCCCATGTTTAGCTATGTATTCTAGGATTTTCGATGCCCTCTTGTTCTGATTTTAGTTTGTATATTCGAAAACCAGTGAGCTTTCTTTGGGGCTTTTGTTATCGTATCATGTGTTTCAAACAACAAGACTTGGTAAATTAGTAAGTAGGTATTATTCTATCAAATTTATAATAGTAATTTTACCCGGTCCATTTTTAAGAATCCCTTGACCTCCTCGTATACTTGTCAAATTGTATCTCATATCAACTTTTGCTAAATTTTTGTTTTAAAATTCTCATAGTGGCTCTCTATTGCTACTTCATAGTGTGTTTTGTATCATTGAATCATGGTATGATTTGACTTTGTTGCCTTCAGATGGCCTTGGATCGTCACGACATGGGCAATGGTGCTCAATCTGCCACAGCAGAGCGCAGCGAGCGACCACTATTATCTGATGCAGAGATGCAAGATCAAATGGACCAGTTTACCTACATCATGCAGCAGAAATTTCTGTTAGGGGAAGATCATGAGTATCTAGACTACTCAAAAATAGACAATGACGAGACCTTGGATGATCACTGGCAGAGGGAAGCGAACCATGATGCGGAGGAGAAATACTTTGCCGAAGATTAAGAAGAGCGGAAGCTACTTAGCTAGATGGACCAACTCATAATCAATCCTCTTTGTTTACTGGAGTTTTAACAAAGTTTTAAGTATAATTTACTGTAACTAAACACTTTTTTAGCTCTCTGTAAATGTTATCTTACCAGCGGTTCGTTTTTAGTTGCTTGCTGGGAACCGGTTAAAGAGCTCATACTCATATTTTGGTGTGGATTCTGCTCTTTTTATTCAACAGAACTAGTTGTGAGAAAGTGAACAACTTGGAACATCAAGGAGGAGAAATCAACCCATATGAGAATCCCCGACAAGCATGACGATGGATTATGCTTCATATTTTAAAATATTCAGGCAAGTTGTATTTGTTCCTGTTTCATTCTTCTAAATACAAGACCAAATTCTTACAAGAAACCATTGAGACGGATTTTGTTGGCATTAAAACGGCATATCTCTATTTTTTGTGCTTGTACTCTTCCTATGATCGTCACAAGTTGCGCCATTTGGTATCGTAGCTCGGTTTTTGCTTCTATGCCTTTCAGTTACCACCAAAAATGGGATATATTTGTCTTTGGATGCCTAGATGCTGTAATAGAATTACCCCTAGTTTGTGAGCTTGGTAGCAACTTTACTGGTTTTGTTTCTCCAGGGATGGTTTACCCCCTCGCAGTGACCCTTTTGCCGGCCAAGGGCCGTAATACAACCGCATGAAAAAAAATATACTAGAATACATAATTTTCAACCGCGACGATCATAATAGAATCATGTCATATGCAAAATATATATATATATATATATAGCAATTAACGAATTTCGATGAAAATCTGATGATTTAAAATTGTATTAGTAACTATTTACAATGACGGGTAGGGAACAAGATTAAATTTTTGACTATCTTATTACGTCTTATAATGAAAGATAGTACCAACTTTTCAACAAGAATTCATACGACAATCCCAGTGGCAGTATTTTAACTTCGAAATAAAAGAAAATTGGTCCCCAAATTTCCAAGTTAGATTTAATTGCTCGATGATGATGACGTGACAGTTGTCGACATGGGGGCCCACAAGGGGAATGTCAAACTCCTGTTTTTTGTTCTGTGGACCCATGACCACCCTCTCATTTATTTATTAAAAAATCGCACTTTGCTAAAACTCTTTTAGATTTTTTTTTTCCCCCCTCACGGTTCATTATAATTTATAAATAAATAAGGAGAACGATATTGTGATATAATATAATTTTACATCGTTACATTATTGATGGTGTAAGATCTAAAGGTCAAGAATGAGGGGATTAAAAAGGGGCCCATTTAATGACTAGGTGCTGAAAGAATTGGCTGTAGTGGATAAGAAAAAGAACTCAGATTGGAGATCGTCGTTGGGGAGGGTGGTGAATCCAATCGCCTCCGAGGATCTGTGCGACCCATAATTCTGACGACCTGTGAGAAGTCTGTCGGCGGCACCCAGGAGAAAGGAGGTGGGCATCGGAGTTGGGGCGGCGCCAGAGAGAGAGGAGACATTAGAGTTGGGGAAAAAAAAGTCGAAGGGTGAATCTTTTTTTTTTATAATTATTATCTTTACTCACATGTAATTAGGCTTATAGTAAATTTGGTGTGCACATAAAATCTCAGCTATTAAAAAGCAATTCTGATGGGCAATTTTTTACATCATCAATAAGGTAAAAAAACATTACCCCATTTTAAAATTCCCCAATAGATAATTACAAACAAAATTAAATAAAAAAAAAACAAAAACAAAAGCGAAAATATCTACAGCAAAAAAAAGTCACCCTCACAAATTAAAAAAATTAAAAATACCATTTGATGCCAAAACTAATGATGATGGTCTCTAGGTGTTAATCACGTGCAAGGCAACAACCATTGTCGCCAATCTCTCCGCTGTGATCTCGCCACGTGTCCGCTCACACCGTTCTTGGACAGAGCCAACACACGCTAGGCGGCTTAGAGGGGCTTCTTAACTCCATTGCCTCTCTCTCGCTCTCTCTCTCTCTCTCTCTCCGCCGCTGTTGGTTTTTTTTTTTTTTTTTTTTTTTTTACGCTCGAAACGATCCTTATACGGAGAAAGAGATATATAGATAGATATAGAGAGAGAAAATGAGTCAATAAGCTATTTGCTTTGAGCTGTTCTGTTCTGTTCTGTTCATCCCTCTCTTAAAACCCTAAGGCGTTTTCGTTTTCGTTCCTGGTTTTCGATTTTCCGAAGTTTCTATTTTTGAAAATATTTTTGTTTTCGGCGAATAATGTTTGGTTGAGAATTTCAAGGAAAGAAGAAGAGGAGAAGAGGAATAGAAGTCGGTGGTGCGGAGGGAGAATGTACAGAGAGAGAGGAGTGGGCGGGCCCAAGTCGGAGGTGGGACCGGTTGATCGGAAGCGGATCAACGAGGCGTTGGACAAGCAGCTGGAGAGATCGTCGCCGTCGACGTCTAGGTCGGCGGGGATCAACGGCAGGGACAGCAAGCAGGCGCAGGCGGTTCTCATGGGGAAGACTCCACCTGATCAGAGGGACTCTCGCTCCGCCTCTCTCTCTAAAACCAACTGCTCCGACGGTTTGCCCTCTTTCTCCCATTTTATGACCTCTTACGTAACCCTAGTGTTCTAAAAGTCATCAGTTTTAGATTGTTTGTGATTTTTCGATTAGTTTCTGATTAGCTTGAAAACACATTGAAATCCGAAAGTTTGTGATCTTAAGTAGAATTTGTGTGTTTGGTTGATATTATGGTTAGGGTTAAATTAATTCTGTTTCGTTTTCGACTATCATTCTCGTTTTTAAGAGTAGTTTCTTCTTGGCGGTTTTTTGAGGTAAAACGTTATGTTTAATGGAATGCAAAGCTCCGTTCTTTGGTTGAAAGTTCCAAACTTCCATATGAATTCAAGTTAGAGTGAAGAACAGAAGGGAAAATATAGGGAAGTAAAGAGGAAAGTGTTAAAAATTATATATATTTCGGGATTTCCCTTGTTAGTGACCAATCGTTCTAGAAAATTTTTTCCTCTCAAAAACCTCCCAAAATCCTTTTTGAGTAGGTTTTTGCATGATAATCTCTTTGTAATTCTAACAAATATCAGTTATTGATTCAATTATATATCCTTTTTCAAAAAACCAAATTAAGGGGTGTGTCCGTTATCATGCTTAGATGATCAGTGGGTTCGGGGTTTAGAGGAAGTTTATGAGTTTTTGCTTTATTTTAGTATGTTGGCATGTTTCCTTGGAATAATAATAATAATAATAATAATAATAATAGAAAATAAAAAATAAAAACAAACAACCAAACTTTTTCATGATTTTGTCATCTTCTTATTCATAGTGTCTGAGAATATTAAATTTGAGCATCACTTGTTAGAGTTAATCAGTTCAATTGTCTTCTAATCGATGAGTGCCACTGATATAAATTGGAGTTATATTGGCAAATTTAACTGGATACCATGTAAGAGGTGCTAAATGAATACATTTTCTTGGAAAGAGCATCTTGAGTATTTGTAAGAGGAACACTCGTTTCTTAAGTATCTTATTGAAAGTCTTAGTAATGGAATAAG
>CM046372.1:29956870-30145554 GCA_025413025.1 Ficus hispida
ACTTTATCCCCCCATATGACCAATGACCAAAATTGTGATGTATGTCTATCAAAATTTGAGTAATTTATCCCCCCGATATGACCATGTTTATCAAAATTTGAGTACTTTATCCCCCCATATGACCAAAACTGTGATGTCATGTCTATCAAAATTTGAGTAATTTATCCCCCGATGTAACTACATCTATCAAAATTTGAATACTTTATCCTCCAATATATGACCAAAATTTGAGTACTTTATCCCCATATGACCAAAATTGTGATATCATGTCTATCAAATTTGAGTAATTTATCCTACTATGTCTATCAAATTTGAATACTTTATCCCCCATATATGATCAAAATTTGAATACTTTATCCCCCCATATGACCAAATTGTGATGTCATGTCTGTCAAAATTTGAGTAATTTATCCTCCGATGTGATCATGTCTATCAAAATTTGAGTACCTTACCCCAAGATGTCGTCACGTCAAAATCTGAGTACTTTGCCCTGCCTGACGTCCTCCTGGTAGCATCATCTTTTAGCAATTAGCTTCCTCTACTTTTTAAGTTTGAATATAAATTTTCATGTCAGCTTTTTATTCTTTTTAAATTAAAAATATAAAAAATAATTTTTTAAAAATCAAAAATTTTAATTTAAAAATTCTATTTTAAACATGTATATCAAATTTAAGCTTAAATTTTTTTTCTCGCCCAATTATTCTTTCCAGGTAGCAACAACCCCTCAAGAAAAAAAAAAAAAAAATAGTAATAACAAGGGGACATATGTAGTAAGTCCTTCTGAGGAGCACTACCATAGAGTTCATTTTTCAGCCATCAAATAATGGTTCTAATGACAAAGATACTTAGGTGTAATGTATATATGATTGTATTAATGACTAATTAGAAAAAAAAAAAAAAAAACTAACTTGTTTACAGGCACAAAGTCATCGAAGGTGGGGGGCAGGGGTGCTCATGCTGGTTTCTGGTGGGTCGCGCAGATCTACCGCGGTGGGAGGCTTGTCACCAAGGTTGGGGGGAGGGATGCACGATTTGTCGCGGGCTGGGGGGAGGGGTGGTTGTCCTGCGTCAGGAGAGGGGCACAAAATCTAGTGCAGGGTGGTTGGGGAAGGGAGGGCACCTAGCTCACGTGTTGGGGGAGGGGGGGGTTTGTCCAGGGAAGGAGGCTTGGGTCGCGGGGGGGCACGTCTTCGGTGAAGGCAGGCGGGGGGGGGGGGACTCGACGGTGGAACAGGGTCGCTGTGTTTTTCTTCTTAAAATTTCTTTCAATTTTTTTTTAATCTTTTAACATATAATTCATAAATTAGGGTACTCATAACTTTTATACACAAGTAACATTTAAGCCGTTGAAATTAATTAAATGGTTTATACAATAAGTTCTATCAGTAGGAATATAAAAAGACTTCTATCACAATCTTTCTTAAAAAATAATAATATGAAATAATCAAGTCATCTCCCTACACCTCCACCGGAAAGTCGATTAATTTACTTCCAAAGAGAAGTCATAGGGAATAGCCTTTGGGTCGCCATGTGCATAATTCCGTCGATCCTCACCGTGCGTTAAGTTTTGATTATTGTCGATTCTCTAAGCTCTCCGTGCGATAACTGAATTCATTTCGGTCTGTATAATATATTACGTTGTTAGTGCATTCTCCCTCTCAGTAAGTTAGATTTTATTACTTTGCCCTCTTTGTCCTTAAAAAAAAAAACAATAAATGTAACAGACATAAAACTATGTTATATTTTATAGTACAATCAGACATAAAACATGTTAGGTTATGTTTGCAACAACTTATATTTTTTATTTTTGGATCAAACAAAAAGTGCTCTTTAAAGAATGCATCCAAAAGGGTGGAGCGAGTAAGAACCCAAAAGACCAAAGCTCAAAAGCTTAAGAGCCGTGTAATCATGTATCAAACCCTAATTTAAATAATAAATTTTAGTTTTAATGAGAAAAATATACTAAAAACTAATTGAATTGTGAGTTTAAAATGATGATTAAGATGGAGGTTAAATTTAAACTCGTCATTAAATTCAAATTTGCTTCATCCAAGCTGATTAAAAAAAAAAAAAAACGACAAAATATGATCGGCAAATTTATTCTCACAAACCAAAAGGGAATACATAACATCTGACTTTTTGAGCTTTATAATAATTCGTAACACAACATAACCATCCTATAGGTCAAACCATGATCATATCCACTACCTTAAAACTATTTGAAACTTATACCACCACTTTCCTCAAAAAGAGAATAAAAATATATTTAAAAAAAAAAACAATAACTTAGTATAACATAGGAACAACAACAATTGTTAAGGTCCAAGCTAAAAACAAAGTGTTCTTATTTAAAAAAAAAAAAAAAAAAAAAGAGCAAAAATAACATAGTTGCTTGAATAGTCTATTAGTAATACTCACCTGACTCTACTAAAAGGTATAAAGTTTAGAAGAAAAAATACCCAGTATGCGTGCGGAAGGGTCTTTAACAGTGATAGGTCCAATCCATGATGTACATTGTTTTAGGATTCATCAATGATAGACTCACGATACTCCATAGTCAAGAACGCGGTTTTCATCTTCCAAAACATGATTCACCATGAATATGATCATAACGTCCTTGATTGCTCAAGGTATATGTGGTTATTACAAATGTGTAAACCCAAACAACTACTAAAATCCACGACTCAAGAACCCAATGGAAGACTATTGGAGAGAGAGAGAGAGAGGAGATACCTTACGTGATTTCACGTTATATGAAATTCAACATCAAATTCGTTTAACCTATCTAGATAAATACAGGCACTTCCAAATGAGGAGGAGATGTATTTAGACAGGTGTAACATATAAAAATATTAAGCACATTAATTGACCGAGAGTAAATATCTTATTACTCCATGAGCCATAATATGCCAAATTGATATTTTTCCTATTTGATTATATAGCAAATTAAATCACATGTTGATTATTGGTCATGCACCATGGGCGACCCAAAAAATCTAAGAGATTCAAATCCCTCGTCTCTTTTCTTTTCTTTTTTTTTTTTTTTTTTTTTTAAAGAAGCTAAAAATAGATATAACTAATGGTATCCCTTGACAGTGGCAGATCAAAGCACCATAATCTCGTCATTAGATTCCGCATGGTAGTCGCCATCTTCAGGGGAAATGTTATCTTTACTGACTTGAGGCAGGGGAACTTGAGCCTCTATATCTATGTCTGCTTCTATTTGATGGTGACAGTAACGAGTAAGAGTGGAATTTATGTGGAGGTTCCACACAGGTAAAGCTGTGAGCTTGTGGTTGATCCAACCCGAAAAGCGCCTAAGTAAGAAGATTATTGAAGAAAAGCACAAGCAGAGGTTAAGATAGCAGGATAAGCGCCCAGAAAAGGGCCCACGGAAGGAGGAGAGACCGACAAGTGAAACAGTGAGGTGAGCCGGCGAGAAGTTTCCGAACTGGAAGCGAATGGGGCGGTGTTGTTTGGCAAATGAGGAGCAACGCCGATGGGAGAATGAGGACGACATTCATGGAAGTGGAAGAAAATAGGTGAAGCATGAAAATGGTAAGACAGAGCTTGGTCCATGTTGATTGGTGGGGATTATAAGTCGTGAAATGAGCTTTGGATCGGATTTGAGGAAGTTTATTTAAATAGGGATGGCGTACCTCAGATGGAAGTGGCTCATGGTTCTCATGAAGTTGAGGAAGCTACTGGTACTTCTCATCTTAAAACCAAGTGCAGAAAGAGGAGAGAATAAAAAGAGGTCTCTTGTCTACAAGGGCCTGAGAAGGAAAGAAACATAACGTATTTATAACGCGGAGAAGAGACAATCGAAGAGGGACATTGAGATTTTGCCATATGTTGGATATTTTGTCCATGGTGGAGAGCGAAATGTTTGCAAAAGGCCGTTAAAGCCAAATTTAAAGGATGTTTTGAGCAGTCAAATCCATATCAAAATCTAACAATTTTACATGTATATATATTTTTTTGTTTTATTGTAATTTTAATCAAATCTAACGTTCAGAAACATAAATCGTCGATGATAATATCCTATTGTAAAAACTCCATGAATTTTTGCAATTTTTGCAAATGTTGCTGCTGGAACTTTGACAATTATTGGAGTGTAGATGGGTGATGTAGTAAAAAAGCTCTATGAATTTTTTCGCAAAAGATTGTTGCTGGAAATACGACAACGATGGGTGGAAATGGGGAAAGGATTGTTGTTGACTTTGCCCTTACAATTTAAAAAAGCACAAAACTAGTCCTCGTCCTATTATTATTGCAATTTTTATTTTTTCTATCATCAAAACGACCCTTTTTTTAACGATGTCAAATTGTCAAGGACACGATCCGGTATAGATTTTGATAGGGCTCTTTCATGGTGGTCTTGTTGACGTGGAAAGTAGGTGTTTGTGGCCTCCTTCAGTTGGTCCAACTAGCATCTAGTTGGTGTCGAGGGAATGTGCCACCGGAGGTACCGCTAGTTACGTCAGAAGGTCGAACACCCGAACAACCAGTAGGTGTGTTCATAAGCATGATTCTAGTCTTGATTGTTGCTTATAACCTTATCAATATGCAAGGTTGTGAAGAATTTGAAGGCGTACGATGTGCTCGATATATATGCTTTCCCGGTACGAGATTTTGATCTTGTTACAAATATCATACATCGCTTTCTTTCTTGCCCGTCTAAAAATCTACCCCACAGATTATTCACAAGTAGAAGGCATTTTCAATTGTATTGGCTTAGAGCGCAAGTAAGAAATTCTTATGATTTGAATTTTCTTGGACTTCGCATTCAAAATACTTCTTGTTCTCAAAATGGTAAAGAATAAAATTGGCAGAAATTGTGATTAAATATCTCATTATCCTTCTCTACTTTTGGATTAATTCTATAGAAACATACAGCAAAAAGGAAAAAGAAAGTCCCGCAAAAGAAAACACCAACATATATTTATGACTTGTCCACACAGCAAGTCGACGGAATTACATCACATGTATCTATAGTATAATACAAAGACCCGATTCCCACCAGCAAAAACATACGAGTTATAACTGTACTCAAAACCCAAAAAAATAAGCAATAAAAAACAGAATATAGTGAAAACAATAAAGAAAGAAGAGCACAAAACAGGGCAAGGAGTGGCAGGTGAAACCAACGGTCTCATGATCAGCCTTATGCAAGCGAGTCACCGTCATCTGGGGAAACGGCCATGCAGACTTGGGCCACAGGAACTTCCGATTCAATGTTATGTGCGTTTGTTTCTTCATGACGGATAAGAGTCTGTGTGTATGTGGAGATTCCAAATTGGTAAAGCTGAGGGCTTGATATTGAACCAGCCCAGATAGTGGTTTACCATTAGTATAGCAGGGTACAAAATCCAGAAGAGAGCCTGCAGAAATACAAGCGAACACGCAAGCGAAACGGCTTGGTGCGGAGAGAAGTTGTCGAATCGGAAGCGAATGAGGGCTGTGTTGGGTGAAGGACGATTGGGGGACAAAGATATGAAGGTGAAGGAAAAGAAGAGAAGCGGGAAAACGTGGAAAGAGACCTAGATTCTTTATTCTTATCTTAAAATTTAAGAGAGAGAGAGAGAGAGAGGAGAGAGATTTGGTTTATCAAAGGAGAGAGAGAGGAAAAAAACAAAGAAAAAAAGAAAGGAAGAAAAATTAAAACACCAACAAAAATATAGTTGACAAGTATATTCACACAAGCCAAAAGGGAATTACATCACGTCCAACTTGTTAAGCTTAGAATGACTCTTTTACTACAACACAACAATGGGCGAAACCATAACACTTTTTTGAGGGGAGGGGGAAAGAGTACCATAACATGTTGTAAAGGCCAAAGCTAAAAACAGAGCTAAGCAACGGTTTCCCTTGACAGTGGCGTGGTCAAAGCACCATAATTCCATCAAGGTTCTGCAAGGGAGTCTCCGTGTTCAGGGGACACGTGATCTACACCCACTTGGGGAATAGAAGCTTGAAGCTCTATATCTATGTCCGCTTCTATTTGATGGTGATCATGTTCATGAGTAAGTCTAACTTATGTGGAGGTTCCACACTGGTAAACCTGTGAGATTCTTCTTGATCCAATTCAAAGCGCGCCTAAGCTGCAACAAGAGTAATGAAGAAAAGCAGGGGCCCAAGATTAGGATAGTGGGATATGCATACCAGAAAAGGGCCATGGAAAGGACGAGAGAGGCAACAAGTGAAACGGTTAGGTGAGGCGAGAAGTTGCCGAACTGGAAGTGGATGAGGGCGGCGTCATTAGCGAAGGAGGAGAGATGGGGGCGTTCGTGGAAGTGGCCGAAAAAAGGAGAAGCATGAAAATGGTGAAACAGAGCTTGGTCCAATCTGTTTGGTGGGGATTGTTATATGTCTGAAATGGATAAAATTAAATAAAACAACTGGCAAATAACTTATTAAGGATGTTACAGAAAGTCTGTCGACACACAACCCAGAAAACTTTGTCAATAACCCATAGAGAATTCTTAAAAAATGAAGAAAGAAAATGAAGGTTGACTAGTAACGCACCACAAAATGTGTTTTTGAAGTGGAATATTTTGTCTCTTATGCAGGCAAGAAGGTCACCAAAACCTTGAGATCCCAATTCTGGTTTAGAGCAAAAAACACAGTTTCCTGCAAATATCAGCGCCTCATATGCACAACCCCAAAGAAATGCATACACAAAGACAACAATGAATCTTTTTCGAAGTATTTAACACTTGCACATTTCATTAACCTAATAGGTCATCATAATACTCCAGACACAGTGCGTACCATTTTTCTCAATAAAAGTATCAAAACCTTGGTTAAGATCAGCTCCAACGTCTTCAGTAATAAGCCGCTTGAAAAGCCTCTGAAATTAGGAAGGATCCATTTGAAAAAGGCTCTTATTCAGCATCAGGTTGTAGTACACGAATTGAACTGAGATTGTCACATTCAAACAGAGGCAGTAAGTCAAGAAAGGATACGCTTACAAAGCTGTGATCATCAAAGAAGACATCTCCACCTTCTACCAACTATAGCAAGCAACTTCACATGGCTATTGGATAAAATTACCATGTCAGCAAAATATTCTCGTAAATAAGAACAGAGAACAATTGACAAGGCAAGAATGGTCAAAAAAAAAAAAAAAAAAATTGACTAGGCAAGCACGAAGTTCACGAATATTATTTACCGAAAGCTAGCTAATAAACATCAAACATGTAGGATATTGCAGCAGTTTGACAAACAAATTGCCATGTAAGGGAAATTCCGTACCACTAATTACACAGAATAATCAATCTACCTTGCATCAGCCATTAAATCATAGACAATAGTAAAATAGTAATCAGTTGAAAACTTTGGATTGAACAGGTGAAAACTATTTAATGACAAAAAAAATATATATAATATATATATATAAACTTTGTGGTAATCTCTGCACATAATTGGCGAACCAGACAGAGTAGTACTAAAAGAAAGAACACAGAGAAAACGGACTAAGGGAATCAACAAAACAAATAAGGAAGGGAAAAAGGAAACACTAGACTTACCTCCTGACAAGCAATACGTTTTCTTGATAGCGTTTCTTCACTTTTTGATAGCTTTAATTCCGAAACAAAGCGTTTCATCAGGGACATTAGCAACTTTGAACCATAACCAAAGCTCTGCCTCTGAGGATAAGGCCCCGGTCGGAGAGGAGGCCGCGCCTCCTCTATCATTTTGATGCCAAAGACCCCGGCCTAAATTCCCTCTACCCGGGCTATTATTATTATTGCGTATCACAGGCAACACTGTATTGGAAAACAAAAATTAGGTGTTATGGGAGGAAAAAAAAACAAAAAAACTAGAAAAACACTTTTCAGTGACGTGGAACTAAAGTACAATACTTTGAAATATAAATTATAACCAGTTGATAGAGAATTGTAACATAACATGCCTAATTATGCAAGGTCGACTTAGTAGTAATATTTTAAGCGAAATTAAGCATTACGACCTACAAATTAACAATAAATTCATAAACAGAAACGGAAAATTAAACCATTTTTTAGCTTACAATAACTAAAAGACAATTAAAAAAAAAA
Organism: Ficus hispida; assembly: GCA_025413025.1. Lineage (NCBI taxonomy): Eukaryota > Viridiplantae > Streptophyta > Magnoliopsida > Rosales > Moraceae > Ficus > Ficus hispida. Next base: position 29,964,934 of record CM046372.1, read on the forward strand.
GAGAAATTCAGATTAAATTTTTTTTTGTAAAGTCCACTTAATTCAGGGATTTTTTTTTAATACACCATAAAAATTAATAAAAATCATGTAGAAAAATAAACAATTTACAAAACCCTAAATTTGGAGACAGAGAAATAAGCCATATCAATCGAAACAGGAAAAATTTACCAGGAGTTGGATAAGGACTAGTGGCAAGGGTTTTGCGGTAAACTTCGTTATCGGAGCCAAACAGATCCTTCTCTTCTTCGTAGCCATAGTGGGTCCTATTGCTGTTGTCGACCTCCTCTTCGGCGATCTCCTCCGCTCGCGCCGCCGCCACCGCCACCTCCGCCGCTCTGCTCTGATCTCCGCCTTCGCTGCCGTTGGATGACGAAGAAGCAGCCGATGACTAGGATGATGACGAGGCCGCCGATGAAGACGACGGCGACGACGGCGAGGTGGAGCGGTTGCTTTGCCGGGTATCGTCCTTGTCCTGGCCGTCATCGTCCTCTTCGCCGAAGATGTCGACGTCTTGTTCGGAGAAATCCATGGTCGGAAGAGAAGTGTCTCCGGGCAGATTTCCTCGGCGAGTCTGAGAAAACTGGGTGTTTCTGCGTCAATTATGCGGCTTCTGACTCTGTCTTTGACGACTAAAGGGGTTCTAGTGGGGCCCTGGCCCAGTGGCCAATTGATTTAGCGCCACTTTCCACCCAACATCGAACAATTTCGAAGTTATAAAATGATGAAAAAACATGAACTGATTTTTCCAATAAAAGAAAGAAAGAAAGGAAAAAAAAACTACTACAACAACAACTTTAAATTCTGTGGCCCCTTTGTCACTCGATTTTTTTTTTTTTGTGGATCAAACAAAAAAAAAGTGTTCTTAACCTTCTAAAAAGGAAAGACAAAAACAAAAAAACAAACAAAAAAAGGACCCAAATGGCGTATTCTCGACAGCTTAGAGTCACAATGAAAAATACACCCATCTATTCAGAATTCATTCATTATTACAATTCAAATAGGAACCATATATAAAAGGTAAAATTATAACGAGAATCCTGTAGTGGATGTGGGAAAAAAAATACCACAAAAAAATTTTGACAACAATGTCATGTCACAACTTGGAAACCAATACAAAGACTAAAATTAAGCTAAAAAAAAACATAGAAAGCAAAGACGCTTCCCTCTTAAAGCAACAGATTCTCATCATCAGAGTCTTCGGCAATATCAACGTTGACTTGAGGAACAGGCACCTGTGGATCGTGGTGTGCGTTTGCTTGGACTTGTTGAGGGGTAAGACTGAAACTCAGTTGGAAAGTCCCAACGGGGAAGGCGGAGAGTTGGACATTAACCCAGCCCAGAATCAAGTAGCTGAAAATCAAAATAGCAGGATACACAAACCAGAAGAGAGCCTGGGGAAAGACGAGGGAGCACACAAATGAAACGGCAATGTGAGGAGAGAAATTTCCGAATTGGAAGCAAATCAGGGCTGTGTTGGGCGAAGGACGTCGAGTGAAAGTTATGGAAGTGCAAGAGAAGAGGACAAGTAGGGAAATGTGGAAGGAGATCTTGATCCATGATACTTCATTGGGATTATGGAACAGGCTAAAAGCATCCCAGTCCCCTGTATGAGCTTTTGTCTGCGATTTGAGGAGGTTTATGACGACGGGGATGGCGAATCGGATATCAAAGCCACTCATTTTTGTCACAAAACCTTTGACAAATATTTCCTTTAAAAAAAAAAATGCACACACACACGCGCTAAGTTGCTTGAATATGTTTGAAGATGTTTGAAGAGTAGAGAGAAGACTTAAGAGTAGAACCAAGCCACAAGGCGTGTGATGGCCGAGGAAGTGTGAGTAAAACCTGTCGTGGAACAGGAGCTTTATAAGTTGGAAGTGCCACAAACGGACAAAGACACCGACGGAGATGGTTATGAGATGAATTTTTATTAGAATCTAAAAACTCTAGGCATAACTTTAACAGTACATCCAAAGTTTTAGCTTTCCTAAACCAACCCCTTGTATTAAATTAATATAAAAAAATATTAAATCTAAGTAAAAAAATTTCTATTTTTTTTTCTTTTCTATGAATTATTAATTTAATTGGTCAAGCTCCCAAAAAGAGCAAGAGTATATATAATTTTAATTTTAAAATGTGCAAGAGCCTAGTACTTAATCTGTTATCTCTTAAAAACTAAAAACGTCAAGATAAATAATTTTCTAAAAGATATCTTAGTAATAACATTTTAAAAGTAAGAGGGAAAAAAATCTATTTTTTCATAATTAATCTTTTCACCTATTTTCATTACAAACTTATTTTTACACCATAATATTTTTATATTAAAAAAAATTATCTTCTCTGCTTTTAGTTTCAAAATTTCATAACAAAGGTAACGAAAAATATAGAAATCCAAACACTAACAAAAAGTGTTTGACAAATTTATTTTCAACAAGACAAAAAGGAATTACATCAAATATTGCATGTCATAAAGCGTACAAAAGGGAAGCCATAATAAAAACAAAATGTGAGGGACTCGTTGGAGTTGGTGGGTGCGATTTGGGGGAATTTCGGGGGAGGAACTAGTTACGCAACGCGAGTAGGAAAATGGGTCCCGATGGTGGCGACCCAAGGTTTTTTTTATTCTTTTTATTAGTTATTAATATTATGCAACGCGATTGCCAAAATGGGTACCCATGGTGGGGACCAAAGATTTATTTTTACTTTTATCAATTAAGATTTAAGAGGCGAATACAACGGAATCAGGAAATGGAATCTCGTGGGGGCGGACGAAGGAAATCTGAGAGCTTCCACTTTGGAAAGGCAGCCTAAACTGTTTTTACGATTTTTATTTGCCTTTTTTTATTTTTTTTTTTTAAGGCTTGTTTTTCCTTTTTGGTGATCAGGCCCAAATAGAGGTTCACGTGGTACGACAGATGGATTGGTCACCGTGTCCAAGCCAGTTTATTTTGTGGACGCCGTCAAAAGTTTTTTTTTTCTTAATATTTGTTTTACCCCACCCAAGAAAGAAACCAGACAAAGATCAAAGCAGCAATAAGGCCTCTAAAGGGTGCCCAAACAGCCATCTCACGTGCCGGGAGTAATTTTGAGTGGGGATGTACGCTAATGATTCGTTTGAACAATATACAAGAACTCTCTTGTACAACACTATCATGTTATCAGATATGAGAGTTCTTCTTATCTTTCTTTAGCTCTCTCTTTCCCCTCTCTCTAGCTGGTTGTATTGCGCTTTTCTTTGAGTTATACTAATCTCCTGCACGGATTATACAGCAGAACGACTGCTCTATCAGACGGGAGAGTATTCTAAAAAATATATTAATAGTAAATTATATCACAATATAATATAACGTGGTTTTGATTTTATTCTAATATAAATATTTAAATAATATACCTACTAATTTTATTATTCATTCATTTATTTGTGTTTGCTTCTATTTATAACGACCTATACTTCATATGGTTAATTAAAAAATAATTCAGATTATTATAACCATTATAATTCAGATTCTTTAAAGTTAGTTTTGGTTTGACAAATTTTACAAATTTTTCTTATTTGTTTTATATTTTCTCATGTATTTTATATCATGATTGGAAATTCATACAGGGATTTTTTTTTTAATTGGATCTTGCAAACAAATTTTTTCTTCTTCTTGTTCTCCCTCTATTCTTTATTTAATTGACACTTCCTTTCTCTCCTCTATTCCTTTGATTGTTTTCCAATTATATCAGCTCCAGAAAAATTTTAAAAATGCAAAAGTCAATGAGGTAGTGCAGCATTGGATTTATTAATGAAATGTAGCTCTCAGAATAATAGTTTAATTTTATAGAATCAAAACGGTAAAAACAGTAGTGTTATTGACCTTGATCTGCCTCTGCACACCGGCTTCCCCTTCAGCCTCTACTGCCCGAAGCAGCTGCATCACGAGCGATTCAGTCAACATGACAAACTCCTTGTCGCTCATTGTCCCAAGAATGACAACCTAAATATCAAATTAACATTAACAGTGAAGTACAATTTGTGGTAAGGATGTCCCAAGAGAGCCAATCTACTGAATAGTGGAAACCAACCTCTCGGAAGAGCTTGCCGAATCTCTTCACTTACTTGGGCTATGGCTTCATATGCTTTTAATTCCAAGCCTCAAATTTTCTTCATTTCTTCATTATTCTTCTCTTTGATAGCCGGGTGTCGTAATAATGTTACATCTTGGACTGATCTTTTTCACCGACCACGTCCAAACACACCTCATCTTCCTTCTATTTTCCTCTAAACAACAACCGATTTCATGGGCTAAAAACCGATCGAAATAATTACACAAAAAAATCTATTTTTAAAGTTATGTTTCAAAATATATCTATTTTTAATAATACTACGTCTATGTCTATTTTTTAACAAATAAATATATGTGGTGTCTATTTTTGTCCTTTTTCTTGTAATGGACATCATTTCATTTTTATGCATATTCTTTTATTTTCTCTTTTTGTTTTTTGATTTAATGATGGATATTTTTTGTTGATAAATGTGAATTGCCTTTAATAAACCCAAATTAGTTATGAACATCAAAATAATTATAATAAATATAAAATATTTACTATGAAGATGATTGTTCGGACCAAATAATAAACACATAAAATATTAATGATAAATGTTGATGAAATTAAAATATTCGCACATTTCATATAAAATCCAATGAATTCTTTATGAAAGACCTATTTATTTAAGTAATCCACTACAAATCAAATGATTATGATTTATGTATTAGTCCAACAAACGAGCAAAAACACAATAAATGGTATCAAATTCTTTATGAAAAAATACTATTATTTATATAAACTACTAGAAATGCAATTGAACCTATCTTTATGATAAAGACTGATTTATTACAAGAAATTTTTTTTTTCAGATGTTTCTTTTTCTTTATTTAGTTTATTCTCATTAATATGAAATGTGATTTTGAGAAAAAACATTCCATTTTCTATTCATGATGAATATTTATATCTTCTTTATAATAAATCAAAAAAAAAATTCATATTTTTCTTTTAATCCTCCTTAGTAAATGACTTAGATTCCATTTTTTTGTTTCCTTTTTTATAATTACTTTATTTGTTAATTCACCATTTTTTATGAATGGTAATATTGTCTTTATAACAACTCTTTTAGACATTTATGTAAATAAAAGAAAAAATAAACATATTTCAAATCAACACATCTAATTTACATATATATGTAAATAATCCAAGAAAGGAAAGATTTGGTTTATCATAGGAGAAAGAGTAAAACAATTACAAAAAAAAAAAAAAGAAAAAAAAAAAAGAAAAGTTAGAACACTAACAAAATTAAAACTTTAATATATGGATGCCTTCACAAATTTACAAAGTACTAATTATTAAATAATACAAATACTCCTTAAAAATACAATATAAAAATTGTCTAGCTAAGATTTTTGTATCCATAAAAAAAATGTTGAGAGACTTCTTGGAAATTACATGAAGCTATAAGCTAAAGAATGCCTATGAGTAGCCTTTGTAACTGACATTGGAAGCAAATGAAATAGAAAGAAAAGAAGTGAGAAAGAAGAAAGAAACTATTAGATAGAAAGAATAAATATAGTTTGCTCATTTTTTTGTCTCTTATTTTATTATTTGTTTTCTGCTTCGTTATCATTTTTTATAATATTATAACACATTATTAGCAAGAATCTCTATTTTGATATTTTGGTAAGTTAAATTTGTGAAATTCACTATTTTAATAGACTTTGTCTCAATACAATCTTTAATATATATTTGATCTCTTAATTATATATCTTCATATCGGTTAGTTCCCACCATCAAATCATACTCCCACACTTCAAATGTCACTTATTGTTATTTTTTTATTTTAATACTTATGTTTGACTTATTGGTACATATGAACATTATTTAAATATATCTATTAGCAACAACATGAAAAACTTTTTATTTAGAGTTGATTGATTTTTTAAAAATTAATTATAATTTTTATTGATTTTTTATAAAAAGATAAAAATAAAAATAAAAATTTGAAATTTTAATCTAAATACCAGACAAAAGCTTTATAAATTCTCCAGTCATGTAGCCTCTTGTATAAATAATTGTTAGTACATCACATGTCTAATCTCTGTGTACTTGTAATAATTGTACAAAATTCGATTACCGAAATAACGACCTTTTTAACTTATTTGGATCTCAAATCCCCCGGTCCCAAGTGTCCCCACCCCCAATTTTAAAAAAGAAAAGAGAGAGGGAAAAAAAAAAAAAAAAAGTTTGCGACTATCACATCACAACATGGCACCGCAATTACATGTCAAAAATCAATCACAGTACTAGTAGTATAGCATTAGAGAAAATACTAAACCAGAGCGTAAAAGAAAAGGGCAACCAGCGACGGTCTCTCATCTTTAGGCTTCGGCAACGGAGTCGCCGTCGTCGTGGGAAATGGAGAAGCAGACTTGGGGAGCAGGCACTTGTTGTGACTCCGCATATTCGTCAGTTTGATCAGGAGGGCAAATGGTGCAGCAATTATGTGGAGATTCCAAACAGGTAAAGCTGAGAGCTTGACATTGATCAACCCAGAAAGGTGGGTTCATAATCAACATATCGGGGTGCAAAAACCAGAAAAGACACTGCTGAAATACAAGCGAACACGCAAGCGAAGCGGCCATATGAGGAGAGAAGTTGCCGAATTGGAATCGAAACAGAGCTGCGTTTGGCGAAGGGCGTTGGGCGAGGATTATCGAAGTTATGGAAGTGAAAGAGAAGACGACTAGTATAAAAACGTGGAAAGAGGTATTTATCCATGATATATCATTGGGGTGGTTGTTTAACATGCTAAATGCATCCCAGTCCCATGGAAGAGCTTCTGATTGGGATTTGAGGAGGTTTATGATGATCCGTATGACGAACCAGAGATCAAAGCCCCTTCATTTTCTGAAATTTTGGGAGGTGGTTGTCGAAGTCAAAGAAGTACATAGAAGTGGAGTGGACGGGAAGATCGAACTCGGTTGTTCTTTTTGAGAGAACCGTGTTTATATGTATATACACACACACACAATCATATGTGTATATATATTTGATTTATAGTGCAAGATCAAAGGAATATAGTCAACTCTGCTTGTATATATATATATATATTATTATTATTATTATTATTATTAGGGAGGAACGTTCCCCTTTGGTATAAAATAGTATCATTAATCATTTCATATAATTTCATTCAAGTTTGCATGTATAGTGTTGTTTAATATGTAAGTATAAAATACAAATAATCATTTGATATAATTTCATTCACTTTTATAACTTGTAAAGCATGATAATAATGACAAAAAATAAAAATAACATGATGTATTAAAGCATGAAGTAAGATAATTCTATTTTTAATATTATTTTGTAATAAATATAATATTAACATATACAAATACATTGGAGATGGTTTATATGATTAGATAAAAAAAATGAAAGTATTATAATTGAGATAATAACTCAAAGATATGCTTTTTTAAGTGGCATCCTACAAATCTTTTTTTTTTTTTTTAATTCCTGGGGTAATATTGTAGAAGAAATTTCAGCACATAAAAAACCTGTATAGATTTGTGTACTGGGCAATCGAATAATTTCCTCGTATAATTTCTCACGAGGAAAGTATTTACTAGATTCCGACTTGTTCTCTCTCTACTTCTGGATTGATCTATAGAAACATATACCAAAAAGGGAAGAAGCAAAAGCCCCACAAAAGAAAACACCAACATAAATTTATGACGGAATTACACCGCATGTCTTATTTGGGACTACCACAACATGGTATACTTATTATTATAACTAACATGGTATCTATAGTGTATTACAAAGATCCTGTTTCCACCCGCAAAAACAGAAAGGTCTAACTGTACTCACAACCAAAAAAAAAAAAAACTGAGTAAGTGAAAACAATAAAGAAAGAAGAGCACAAAACAGAGGAAGGAGTGGCAGGCGAAAGCGACGGTCTCATGATTAGCCTTCTGCAACGGAGTCATCGTCTCCTGGGGAAACGGATATGCTGACTTGAGCCACGGGCACTTCCGACTCTACAATATTCTCCGCATCTGTTTCTTCATGACGGGTAAGAGTGGAGCGTATGAGGAGATTCCAAACAGGCAAAGCTAAGAGCTTGACATTGAACCAGCCCAGAAAGTGGTTCACTATCAGTACAATAGGATACATATACCAGAAGAGAGCCTGCGGAAATACAAGCGAACACACATGCGAAACGGCGAGGTGAGGAGAGAAGTTGCCGAATCTGAAGCGAATGAGGGCTGAGTTGGGCCAAGGACGAAAGAGGGGGATGAAAGTTATGGAAGTGGAAGAGAAGAAGAGAAGTTGGAGAACGTGGAAAGAGACCTTGGTCCAAGAGGTTTGTTTCGGATCAAACATCCTGAAAGCATCCCAGTCCCAGGGAAGAGCTTCTGAGAAGGATTTGAGGAGGTTTATGAAGATCGGGATAACTAATCGGAGATCAAAGCCGCCACTCATTTTCTGAAAAACTTGGAATATCTAAGACAAGTAGTTATAACGGGAAAGGGGAGGTTAGACAATGGTGTCAGACCAGGTGTATGCAAAGCTGAGAAGAGAAGAAAAAAGAGAGTGGTCACAGAACCATGAACTGGGTTTGTAATTTGTTTGGTTCGGAAAGAGCAGTGGCGGGAGGGTATTTATAGGGTATGGAAGGGCCGAGAAGCCTGAAAGAGAAATGTTGCATTCACCGGGGTGGGAGGGGGCGACAAGCCTAAAAGATAAATGTTGCGCAGAGTTTCCTTTTATTTTGAGTAGAAAGAGTGAGAGAGAGAGAGAGGCTGGGGAAAACAGAGGAGTTTATAGCTCTTCTTTACAATTGAAACGTAAGTTCTTGTGCTGTGAAGAGAGGAGAGAGAGAGAGAGACGGAGGGAGGAGAGAGAGAGAGATGAGGAAGGAGAAGGGAATGAACATGAGGGAGAAGGGAGAGGAAGGGTCTGAATTTGTAGTCCCCAAAAAGTGCTAGAGGACGAGGTGGGAAGGGGCTTTTTACACCACTTGAATCATGCAATTCCTAATCTGCCACACACAAATAAAAAATAGAAGAAAGGTAGATAGGGAAAAGATAGAAGAAATGAAATAAAAAATAAAATAAAAAATCCAAATATAAAAAAACTGTTTAAAATATAAATAATGGTCATAAAAATTATGATTTTTGTTGTATGTTAAAGAATGTTGTCACATTTTATTGCAAAAACAAAATGTGCAACAAAATTTTAAGTTTTGCAAAAAAAAAAAAAAATTCTAGTTTTTTTTTGGACATCATGTGATCACATCAAAAAAATATCCTAAATATTCATGGATATTCATCAATGTTGCGAATATTTTTTAATATTATAGACATTAGACAGATGCTCTAGAAGGAATATCTTTCCCCACATTATTTATGTCGAGACTTAAAAATATGGATAATGTTATGGAAATACCGACTATGACGTGAACATGTTCATCTATGTGTGTAATGATGAATTCTCCTCACGTGATTAACAAACTACAATCTCTAGATCATGCATAATAATAATAATAATAACAAAAATAATGATGATGATGATGATAATGATAATAAGAATCCTTGTTTGTAGGATGTATTCTTAAAATTAATCATTGTTTCTATATTGGGCTGTTTGCAGTGCAGTTTGGAAGTGGGGAATCGGTTGTCCATAAATTTGAAGCGTTCAAATTACTTGCGTAGCTTTCTTTATTATTTCACATAGATTCTTCAGTCATGATTAGTCAAGGGTAATGAAGGGTGGTTAAGGACAAGTGCTTTTAGAAGAAAATGGCCGCAGAGTGTTTTTAGAATTTTAATGTAGTGTTATCGAGGAAGGATAATATGCAATTACATTTCCATAGAAGTTTTTTAATCAGAGAATTTTTTACGTTAAGATACCTTATTTTTTAAATTATTGATAAGAACTGTTATTTGATCTGTATCTATGTTTTAATCTATGATTAAAGTAATTTTATATTGTGCATTGCAAATTTACACATAACATATTCAAATAAACATTCTTACATTAATATATTAATGCTAAATTGTGATATTTGAATAAGAAAAATCACTCTCCTATACAAGTTTTTATTTTTATATTAACTAGCAAATGTCATTTGGTTGCACCTTAAAACTATTTGAAACTATTAAATTACTGAAAAAGAAAAGAAAAAAATCTACACCATAATCTCGCCCTTAGGTTCCGCAAGGACGTCGTCTTCCGGGGAAATGTGATCTACAGTTCTACACCAAGTTGGGGGGAGCTTGAACCTTCATATCCATGTCTGCTTCAAGTCGATAGTGATCATGAGCAAGAGTGGAATTTATGTGGAGGTTCCACACAGGTAAAGCTGTGAGCTTGTTGTTGACCCAATTCAAAAGCGCCTAAGCTGCTACAAGAGGAATGAAGAAAAGCACAGGGCAAAGTTTAGAATATTTTATTACGCTCATCTTTCTTCGTCGCAACAGCACATTTTGTGCTTCACTGCTCTCTCTCTCTCTCTCTCTCACTTCTCTTCACTTGTGCTTCCTTTTAGTTATTGTTTCTTTTGTTCTTACTTTTTTTTTTTTTTTTTTTTTTTTTTTAAGTTTTCCCCATGGAACTCTTATTTTCTTACATATATATGTCATTAAAACAAATTTAGCAAACAGAAGGATGATAAAAACAACATTTAATTATTGGATTTAATTATTGGATATATTTGGGTATTAGTTATTACTATTATTATTACTTGATTCTCTTTTTTTCCCCCTCTATTTTTGGATTTTTTTTTCCCCTTTAAAAAAGTGCTCTAAGGAAGGTACAAAAAGCCCAAGCTCCAAAGCTTAACCTAGATTCGTTATTCTTATCTTAAAATTTAAGAGAGAGAAATTTGGTTTATCAAAGGAGACAGAGAAAGGTATTACAAAAAAAAAAACACACCAACAAAAATATAGTTGACTAGTATATTCACACAAGCCGAAAGGGAATTACATCACACGTCCAACTTTTTGTAGTTTTTGGGAAACTTTGGGATTTGAGAAAGAGAACAAACGAGAGAGAAGCAGTGGTCGAGCTTTGATTCTTGAATTTTCAGGGAAGATTTTGGACTGTTGACGTGAAGAGCGAGTATGGGGGTAACACCTTCTTTTATAATGGCGGAAAGGAGGAGGGATGATGAGTATAATAATCTACATTAGGCTGGTGTGAAGTGAGCAAAGCTAGCGAAGTTTAATAGAATAATTTTGTTTGTTTTGCACACATGGGCCCACTTGATAGACTTAATTTGTTCCAAAATTAGTGAATGAAAAAATAACACACGCAATGTACACAAATTGTTCACACTCAAACAGAGGCAGTAAGTCAAGAAAGGTTACACTGACCAACCTGCGATCATCAAAGAAGACAACTCCACCTTCTACCCGACTATGGTAGGCAACTTCACATGGCTATTGGATCAAATTACCATATCAGCAAAATATTCTGGTAAATAAGAACAGAGAATAATTTACAAGGCAGGCACCAAGTTCATAGATATTATTTACCAAAAGCTAGCTAATAAGCATGTAGGATCTTATTGCATTTTGACAAACAAATTGCCATGTAAGGAGATCTTAGTCATGTTAAAAATACCGAACCACTTATTACACAGAATAAATAATCAATCTACCTTGCATCAGCCATTAAATCATAGACAACAGCAAAATAGCAATCAGTTGAAAACTTTGGATTGCACAAGTGAAAACTATTGAATGACAAAAAAAAATTTGATATAAACTTTGTGGTAATCTCCGCACATAATTGGCGAACCAGACGCAGTTATACAAAAAGAAAGAAACCAAGAAAACAGAATAAGGGAATCAACAAAACAAATAAGGAAGGGAAAAAGGAAACACTTGACTTGCCTCCTGAAAAGCAATTCTCTTGATAGCGTTTCTTCACTTTTTGATAGCTTTAATTCCGAAACAAAGCGTTCATCAGGGACATTAGCAACTTTGAACCATAACCAAAGTTCCGCCTTTGAGGCGTTCATCAGGGACATTAGCAACTTTGAACCATAACCAAAGTACCGCCTTTGAGGATAAGGCCCGGGCCGTGGAAGGAGGCCTGCTCCTCCTCTATCATTTTGATGCCAACAACCCCAGCCAAAATTCCCTATACCCGGGTTGTTATTATTGCTGCGTATCACAGGCAAAACTATATAGGAAAACAAAAATTAATGTCAGGAAGGGATGGGGGGTGGTGGAAATATTTTTCAGTGAAGTGCAACTAAAATACACCACTTTGAAATATTATCAGTTCATGGAGAGTTTGTAGACAAACATTACATGCCTACTAATATAAGTTCGTTTTCATATGAATATTACAAGCCAAATTAAGCATTAATACCTACAAATTAACAATAAATTCATGAACAGAAATGGAAAATTAAACTTTTTTTTTTATAGCTTACAATAACCGAAAGACAATAAAAAATGAAAATTCAGCTAAAAAAAAATGCGTACAAGTCCAGTGATTCAGAGTTTTTTGAGCAAAAAATACACTAGAAAAATTAACAAAAATGTGTAGAAAAATCAACAATTTACGAAACCCTAATTTTGGAGACAGAGAAATAAACCATGAATTGAAGCCTACTAGAGCATCATCAGCAAGAAATGAGGGAAAATTTTACCCGAAATCGGATAAGGACAGGTGGCTAGGGTTTTTCAGTCAGCTTCGTTATCGGAGCTAAACAGATCCTTCTCTTCTTCGTAGCCATAGGGGGCCCTATTCCTGTTGCTGTTGTTGACCTCCTCTTCGCCGTTCTCCTCCTCTCCTTCGCCGGCGCTTCCGCCGCCGAAGCCGCGGCTGCTCTGATTGCCGCCTTCGCTGCCGTTGGACGATGAAGAAGCCACCGATGACGAGGACGACAAAGAGGCGGCGGATGAAGATGATGGTGACGACGGCGAGGAGGAGCGGTTGCCGTGATGGGTATCGTCATGCCCTGGCCGTCATCGTCCTCTTCGCCGAAGATGTCGACGTCTTGTTCGGAGAAATTCATGGTCGGAAGTGATGTGTCTCCGGGAAGATTTCCTCGGCGAGTCGAGAAAAACAGGGTGCTTTGCTTCAATTTTGCGGCTTCTGATTTTGTCTGTGAAGTGAACTAAAGGGTTTGGTGGGCCAGTGGACTGTTGCTTGGGCAGCACAACGGCCCAATCATTAATTTCCCCTTTTTTTTTTTCTTCTTTTTTGCTCTTTTTTTTTAATAGTTATCACAAATTTTATGATTAAGCTTTTCTATTTTTGATTTGTGAGATCGAGTTTTTTATTACAAGAAATTTTAGTGAACAAAAACGATGATAAAACAACAGTGGATAGTTGAGTTCATTTTGGGTATTGGAATAATGAGTGAAAAAACTATACTTGATTCTCTTGCTTTTTCTCTCCCTATTTTTTGGATCAAACAAAAAGTGCTACAAGGAATGTATATATGTAGCATTAAAAAGGCGAACTGCGGACCCAGCCGAAAAGCCTAAAATCTTCACACGTTGTTCTTAAAATGGAAAAAAATAATAATAATAACAAAATAAAACCAAGAGCGGACTTTGGGGGGGGGGGGGGGGGGAACACTGACAACAAATTATGTTGACAAATATATTCTCACTATAGCCAAAGAGGAAATGCATATAGATCACAAATGATTTGAGCTTATAACAAACTCTTAATGAAACAGTACAACGAGGGAAATCTATAACATTGAAACTATCACTATCCATAAAAAGAAAAAAATTCAAAATAAGAGGAAAGAAAGGCCAATATAGTATATTCAAAAGGAAAAGTTACGGTGAGAAAGGTGGACTGATTCTGGTCCGGACTTGGGACCATTTTAAAGGATGTCACCCATCATGGTGGCGTTGGGTGACGCTGGCAGTGGTCAAAGCCTCCATATTCTCGTCATTAGCTTAAGGATGAGAGTCGCCATCGCCGTCGACGTCGCCATCACCGTCGACGTCGACGTCGCCATCGCCGTCGTCGTCGACGTCGCCATCGCCGTCGTCGTCGCCGTCTTCTGGGGAGATGTGATCTACTGCACCCACTGGGACTGGGTGCACAGGAGCTTGAGCCTCTATATCTATGTCATCTTCTTGACGATCATAGGTGAGAGTAGAACTGACACGGAGATTCCAACTAGGTAAAGCCAAGAGCCTCACGTTGACCCGGCCAAGAAGGTGGTTCAGAATCAGAAAAGAAGGATACAGAAACCAGAAGAGAGTTTGGGGGAAGAAAAGCGAGGCGAGGAGTGAAACAGCGATATGAGGAGAGAAATTTTCTAGTTGGAAGCGAATAAAGGCTGAATTGGGCGGACGACGAGTGGGGGAGATGGTGATGGAAGTGAACGAGAAGAAGAGAAGCATGAAAACGAGGAAGGAGATTGTTGTCCAAGAGGTTCGGTTTGGATCTACAACATGGAAAGCATCAAAAGCCCAAGGATGAGCTTCTGGTATGAATTTGAGACAGTTCATCCACATGGGGATGATGGGACGGATATCAAAGTTGCTCATTCTCTCTCAAATTTGGAAATTTCAGGTGAGATTTGGACGGCTGGGAGGTGAAGAGTGGTGGGAAAAGGAAGAGGATGAGAGAAAGGGAGGGATTCCAAACAATTCAGGGGCAACTTCAGTTTGTTGGAGATGAGGATTGAGGGGGGCGGGTTGTGACGACGGGTGCGGCGTACGGGCTTTTATAGTACTCTCATCTGCATGTTTGTCTTGTATAGACGGCTCGGATTATTGGATCTCGTTACTTTGATTTTACGAAAGATGCAAGTGGATTATTTAAATAAATTTAGAACAAAAGTCAAATAGGAGGAAGCACCTTTGAAACATGGGAGGCATCGTCGTGATTATCGCTGCGTGATCGACAAATACACACACACACACACCTGCTAAAAGGGTGAGATAAGAGAGAGAGAGTGTGGCAGAGAGATGAAATTCAAGAGGGGGATAAAATTGGAAATACATTATTTATTTAAAAAGAAAATTAAAAATATGCTATAATTTATCATCTTTTAATAAATATGTTACAAACTTCAATAGTACCTATGAAATATGCTATATGTTACAATTTTCCTAATAAATTTCTATATACTAATCCATGTATTTAAAAATTGTTTGAATTCTTTTTATTTGTAGAATATCTAAAACAATACCTATAAAAACACTGTTAGCCTTTTCATAATTAATTGAAATAAAACAAATAAATAAATGTTAAAAAGGGAAACAATAATCTTTAAAAAAGGCCAAATGAATTTCAATAATTATAAATATAGACAAATTGACCCAAATATTGAAAGTGTTTTAAAGAAGTTACAAATCCTTAAAAAATCGTTTAACGAAAATTGATTGATAATAAAAATAAAAAATATAAAGACACTCGTAAAAGAAAATAATGATCCTATGTTATCTATCAAGTATGTGCTTGATGTACGGGTAGAAACTGAATTTTTTGTATTAGAATTGAGTTGAATTGAAATGTGTGTTTGATAAGGTATTTGAACTGTCGAAACTAGAAAGTGTAACAACTTGAGATATGTTTGGGAAAAAAAAATCACTATGGAGTTTGTTTCGTTCGTCTTGAAATTGTATGCAATTTTAAAAAAATATATATTTCATTTAGATTTATATATGTAAATTTATGGACTTTTGACATTTAAATTATAAAAATTATAAATAATAAAACTAAAATTGATTTTTTAGGGGAAAAAATTGAATTTTTAAGGTTTTGATTTAATTGGAGCTTTAGGCCCAAAAACATGCTAAATATCAATCATACCATTTGCTGTTAAAAAGCCTGACGGAAGGACCTTTTTTTTTCGGGCGGAAGATTACTAATGCCTTTGTGTAAGCTTTCCACTTTTGGTTTTTGGTTTTTTATTATTATATTTTAATTTTCGTGTCTTCTTTTCGATAACGGAAGAACCTTTGTAGTTGACAGAGTATAGAGTTGGATCTGGAATTCGAGTGTTGTTTTTTCATTTTTCATTTCTGTTTTCAGAGAGTTCCATGTTTTGAACACATTCTTGTCAAAGTGCGTGACGGTTCTATTTTCCAATGCGTTTGTGACCTGCCGATTAACTAAGCCATGTGGAGCATTTGGTTTGGCTCAAGGATTCAAGCTAAAAAGCTTCAACTTTTAAAATGAATAATTTATATTTTTATATCATATACTGTATTTTTCTTCAGAGTAGATTCTTATATTTTTAAAGTTTTATATCTTTATATTATCAGATTAATTTAATTTACAAACATCGGTTCACCCTCAATTTTGACATAAAATATCCAAAATACCCTTATAAAAGAAAAATTAAATTTGATATATTCAATTTTTTATACCATTTATTGTGTTTTTATTCATAAAGTATATCCTATATTATAAAATCCTATTTTTTTTAATCATTCTATTATATTTAATATACAATTCTATATATTTTCTTAATCAACATTTTATTTTGACCATAAAGTGTCCAAAATACTTTCAAATTTGAATTTCTTCAATTAATTTTTAGTTTCAATTTTAACGATATTTTCGATATTTTTTTTTGGTCAAAATTAAGTATTTATTGGGAAAAAAAAAGATATATGCATTTGATATAATGTAATGTTATAACTTCAAAATTTAAAGTATACTTTTTGATTAAAAACAAATACATGATATGTAAATAACACTTAATTTTATTTTTTCTTTTTAAGAGTATCTTGAACAATTATTAATTTAAATTATGTGTTGACTAAAAAATAATTTAAATTTATATATTAAGTATAATATGATGGTATAAGAACTAAAATTTTGGAAGGCATTATATCTTGTTCGAATAAGAATAAAATACATGTAAAGATGTAAATAATCCTTTCGTAGATGATTTTACATGTATCGCTTTATGTCGTGTTTTACAATGCGTTTGTGATTGTGACTGCCTACCAGCCATGTGGAGCAGCTGGCTTGACTCGAAGCTTTTAGCATTCCTCTGACGGAGCTTCGGCTTGGCTTCACATTGTTGTAGTGACAACCTTTGTGACTGACATTAGCCATGTGGAGCTTTGGCTTGGCTCAGAGCTAAAAAGCTAAAAGCTTATGAATTCACATATGTGGCACTGGCTTGTCTCCGGCTTCGCATGTATGTGTTATAGAAATGCGTTTTTGACCCTCTACGTGGATCATTTGGCTTGGCTCAAAGCTTAAAGCTGAAGGCTACGGGGATAGGGCCTGGGTTTTGAAAAGATGTTCCGATCTGCTCTCTAATTTTCTTATTTTAAAAATGCTAAATGCATCCTAGTCCCATGGAAGAGCTTCTGATCATTGGGATTTGATGGGGTTTATGATGATCAGTATGACGAACCGGAGATCAAAGCCCTTCATTTTCTGAAACTTTGGGAGGTGGTTGTCGAAGTCAAAGAAGTATATAGAAGTTGGAGTGGACGGGTAGATCGAACTCGTTTGTTCTTTTTGAGATAACCGTGTTTATCTGTATATATATATATACACATCACAATCATATGTGTATATATATTTGATTTATAGTGCGAAAGATCAAAGGAATATAGTCAAGTCTGCTTGTATATATATATATATTATTATTATTATTATTATTATTATTATTAGGGAGGAACGTTCCCCTTGGTAAAAAATAATATCATTAATCGTTTCATATAATTTCATTCAAGTTTGCATGTATAGTGTTGTTTAATATATAAGTATAAAATACAAATAATCATTTCATATGATTTCATTCACTTTTACAACTTGTAAAGCATGATAATAATGACAAAAAATAGAAATAACATAATGTATTAAAGCATAAAGTAAAATAATTTTATTTTTAATATTATTTTGTAATAAATATCATATTGACATATACAAATGCATTGAAGATGGTTTATATGATTAGATAAAAAAAAAATGAAAGTATTATAATTGAGATAATAACTCAAAGATATGATTTTTTAAGTGGCATCCTACAAACCATTTTTTTTATTTTTTATTCCTGGGGTAATATTGTAAAAGAAATTTCAGCACATAAAAAACCTGTTTGGTGGGCCAGTGGACTGTTGCTTGGGCAGCACAACGGCCCAATCATTAATTTCCCTTTCTTTTTTTTTTTCTTTTTTCTTTTTTGCTCTTTTTGTTTTTTAATAGTTATCACAAATTTTATGATAAGTTTTTCTATTTTTGATTTGTGAGATCGAGTTTTTTATTACAAGAAATTTTAGTGAACGAAAACGATGATAAAACAACAGTGGATAGTTGAGTTCATTTTGGGTATTGGAATAATGAGTGAAAAAACTCTACTTGATTCTCTTGCTTTTTCTCTCCCTATTTTTTGGATCAAACAAAAAGTGCTACAAGGAATGTATGTAGCATTAAAAAGGCGAACTACGGACCCAGCCGAAAAGCCTAAAATCTTCACGGGTTGTTCTTAAAATGAAAATAATAATAATAACAACAAAATAAAACCAAGAGCGGACTTTGGGGGGAGGAAAAAGAAACACTAACAACAAATTATGTTGACAAATATATTCTCACTATAGCCAAAGAGGAAACTATGCTGACAAATATATTCACACTATAGCCAAAGAGGAAATACATATAGATCACAAATCATTTGAGCTTATAACAACCCTTAATGAAACAGTACAACTAGGGAAATCATAATATCTATAACATTGAAACTATCACTATCCATAAAAAGAAAAAATTCAAAATTAGAGGAAAGAAAGGCCAATATAGTATTATTCAAAAGGAAAAGTTACGGTGAGAGAGGTGGACTGATTCTGGTCAGGACTGGGGACCATTTTAAAGGATGTCACCCATCATGGTGGCTTTGGGTGACGCTGGCAGTGGTCAAAGCCTCCATATTCTCGTCATTAGCTTAAGGATGAGAGTCGCCATCGCCGTCGACGTCGCCATCACCGTCGACGTCGACGTCGATGTCGCCATCGCCGTCGTCGTCGCCGTCTTCTGGGGAGATGTGATCTACTGCACCCACTGGGACTGGGTGCACAGGAGCTTGAGCCTCTATATCTATGTCATCTTCTTGACGATCATATGTGAGAGTAGAACTGACACGGAGATTCCAACTAGGTAAAGCCAAGGGCCTCACGTTGACCCGGCCAAGAAGGTGGTTCAGAATCAGAATAGAAGGATACAGAAACCAGAAGAGAGTTTGGGGAAAGAAAAGCGAGGCGAGGAGTGAAACAGCGATATGAGGAGAGAAATTTTCTAGTTGGAAGCGAATAAAGGCTGAATTGGGCGGACGACGAGTGGGGGAGATGGTGATGGAAGTGAACGAGAAGAAGAGAAGCATGAAAACGAGGAAGGAGATTGTTGTCCAAGAGGTTCGGTTTGGATCTACAACATGGAAAGCATCAAAAGCCCAAGGATGAGCTTCTGATATGAATTTGAGACAGTTCATCCACATGGGGATGATGGGACGGATATCAAAGTAGCGCATTCTCTCTCAAATTTGGAAATTTCAGGTGAGATTTGGACGGTTGGGAGGTGAAGAGTTTTGGGAAAAGGAAGAGGATGAGAGAAGGGAGGGATTCCAAACAATTCAAGGGCAACTTTGGTTTGTTGGAGATGTGGTTTGAGTTGGGTGGGTTGTGGTGGATGTGGAGTGCGGGCTTTTATAGTATTCTCCTACTGCATGTTTGTCTTGTATAGACGGCTCGGATTGATCTCGTTACTTTTATTTTACGAAAGATGCAAGTGGATTATTTAAATAAATTTAGAACAAAAGTCAAATAGGAGGAAGCACCTTTGAAACATAGGAGGTCTCGACGGGACGGATCAGGCGGGATCGACAAATACACACACACACACAGCGGCTAAAACGGTGAGATAAGAGAGAGAGAGTGTGGCAGAGAGATGAAATTCAAGAGGGGGATAAAATTGGAAATACATTATTTATTTAAAGAGAAAATTAAAAATATGCTATAATTTATCATATTTTAATAAATATATTACAAACTTTAATAGTACCTATGAAATATAGACATAGTCTATATGTTACATTTTTCCTAATAAATTTCTATCTACTAATCCATGTATTTAAAAATTGTTTGAATTCTTTTTATTTGTAGAATATCTAAAACAATACCTATAAAAACACTGCTAGCCTTTCATAATTAATTGAAATAAAACAAATAAATAAATGTTAAAAAGGGAAACAATAATCTTTAAAAAAGGTCAAATGAATTTCAATAATTATAAATATAGAAAAATTGACCCAAGTGTTTTAAAGAAGTTACAAATCCTTAAAAATCATTTAATGAAAATTGATTGATAATAAAAATTAAAAATAAAAAGACACTCGTAAAAGAAAATAATGATCCTATATTATAAATCAAGTATACGCTTGATGTATAGGTCGAAATTGAATTTTTTATATTAGAATTGAGTTGAATTGAAATGTGTGTTCGATGAAATATTTGAACTATCGAAACTAGAAAGTGTAAAAACTTGAGATATGTTCGGAAAAAACACTTGTTTCGTTCGTCTTGAAATTTTATGTAATTTAAAAAAAATTATCTCATTTAGATTTATATATGTAAATTTATGGACTTTTGACGTTTAAATTACAAAAATTATAAATAATAAAACTAAAATTGATTTTTGAGGGAAAAAAAAAAAAAGAATTTTTAAGGTTTTGATTTAATTGGAGCTTTAGGCCCAAAAACATGCTAAATATCAATCATACCATTTGCTGTTAAAAAGCCTGACGGAGGGACCTTTTTTTTCGAGCAGAAGATCACTAATGACTTTGTGTGAGCTTTCCTCTTTTGGTTTTTTATTTTTTATTATTATATTTTTAATTTTCGTGTCTTCTTTTCGGTAACGGAAGAACCTTTGTAGTTGACAAGGTATAGGGATGGATCTGGAATTCGAGCGTTGTTTTTTCATTTTTTTATTTCTGTTTCTAGAGAGTTCCATGTCTTCTTCAATCCTTTTTCCAGTGTGTTTGTGACCTGCCGATTAGCTAAGCCATGTGAAGCATTTGGCTTGGCTCAAGGATTGAAGCTAAAAAGC
Organism: Ficus hispida; assembly: GCA_025413025.1. Taxonomy (NCBI): domain Eukaryota; kingdom Viridiplantae; phylum Streptophyta; class Magnoliopsida; order Rosales; family Moraceae; genus Ficus; species Ficus hispida. The sequence continues at coordinate 29,986,030 of CM046372.1, forward strand.
TTCAACTTTTAAAATGAATAATTTGTATTTTTATATCATGTACTGCATTTTTTCTTCAGAGTAGATACTTATATTTTTAAAGTTTTATATCTTTATATTATGAGATTAATTTAATTTACAAACATCCGTTAACCCTCAATTTTTATATCATGGACAGGTGTCACTTTCAATATTACAGGAAGAGCTCAACTATCATGTTGCAAAGTTCATTCCATGTAAGTTAGTTTATACGAGTTTAATACCCGTGCATTGCATGGGGAAGGAAGAAATAAATAAATAAAAAAATTGACCCAAAAACATTTGAACAGAGATGAAGAATAGTACATGGATAAAAAAGCACAGTACCATTAATGAAAACATTTAAATAAGCATAGTATCGTTAATGTACACTAATAAAAACGTTTAAATAAGAACATGTATATGAAAAAGCAGGTTTGAACATAGAACAACGAAAATTCAAGGGAAAATGGTTAAGAGAAGTTTACAAAAGCATAAATGGTGAAGGAAAGAGATGAAGTAATAAATGAAGAGAAGATTTATTTAAAAGAGAGAACTGGCTAGCATACGATACAATTACAATTACAATAAAATAGGTGTAAAAAAAACAGATAATTTAAAAGGGGCAAATCTTATAATTACAGCTAGCAAACTACATAGTTAAAACACATCTAACAATTCATTGAAATCTAACTAAATCATGCAATACGGTTATCAGACAAAAGAGAATAATAATTCTGCAGGAATTAAATAGAAAGAATGATGATAACAAAACATCACACACACTAACCTAAACATAATTAACCATTATAAACAAAAACGTCCTATCTATAATAAAAGCAAACTGTAAAAAAAAAATTTAACAGAAAAAATAAATAACTTCTAATAAAAACATCAAACATTACATATCCTAAATTATTTAGATTGAATATAATAGAAAATTATCAACATACAAAATACAAAGATCAGATTTGGAAACAAAATCAACAAAATATTACCCGGGGAGAAAAAACACTAAAAATTACAAAGATACAAACTAACAGATAAAAAATCTTCAATATTCCACTTGATACTTACATCGGTTCATCTTGCCATAATTATTATTCCAATATACAAAAAGTAATTAGCAACAATCACATATTTAAAAAAAAAAAAAAAGGCAGCAAAAAATACAACATACCATAATTTTTGTTCACATTTTTTTGTGCTCTGCATTTGTTTCCAAAAACTTGGAAAACAAATCAAAAAATACTCACAAAAAAAAAAAAGAAGAACTTGAACAATAGGCAAAAATAAAAACCAAAATCCGAGAGGTCGAAAGGCCAAACAAATACAACAATGAAAAAAAGCTACATACTAATCATTAAAAAGTACACTTCCAACACAAAAAACATACTGAGAAAAAGAAAAAAAAAAACCAAGAAAAAAAATATGGATTTAGAAACAGGACATTAAAAAACCAAAATCAAAACTCACCGTTCAGAAAAAATAAAAAGGAGAAAATACAGTAAACAAACTCAATAGTAAGTTAAAAAATAACAAAAGATCTAAACCTTGAACAAAAAACCAAAAGATCATCATAGCATATAAAAATTTTAATCCAAAAGTTCTTGTTAAAAACATTTACAACAACGCAACACAGAAACAATAATAGGAGAAAACTGAAAAAAAAAAAAACAAAACAAAACAAAACAAAACAAACAGTAAACTTATCACATATATCATTATCATGTAACTTATAATATAAATAATACTCACAAAACATTCACAAATAAGAAAAAAAAAAAAAAAAGGTTGTGTATATTATTAGCTAGGAAGAGGGACGGAGGGAGCGGAGGCAGGAAAAAAAAAAGGGTAACTAACCATTTATAATATAAATAATAATCACAAAACATTGACAAATGAGGAAAAAAAAAAAAGGTTCTGTATATTCTCAGCCAAGGACAGAGACAGGGAGAGGGGATACAGAAAAAAAAAAAAAAGGGTAAATAACCACTTATAATATATAAATAATAATCACAAAACATTCACATACAACAAAAAAAAGTTGTCTATATTGTCGACCAGGGAGAGGGACGGGAGGAGGGAGGGCAAAAAAAAAAAGACGGTAAAATAATCACTTATAATATAAATAATAATCACAAAACATTCATAAATAAGAAAAAATGGTATGTATACTGTTGGACATGAAGAGGGACAGGAGGGAGGGGGTGGAAAAAAAAGGGGATAAATAACCCTTATAATATAAATAATAATAGCAAAATATTCACATATAAGAAAAAAAGGCTGTGTATACTGTCGACCAGGGAGAGAGACGGAGAGAAGAGGGAGCAGAGAAAAAAAAGCAGTAAATAACCACAAACAAAGAAAAAAAAAAACAGAGTTAAAAAAATGAATCTTTTCACAATATGATGATCATAGTAATAAAGATGCTAAAATAATAAGACAATAATGAAGATTAATAAAAATATTTAAATAAGAACAATACCTGGATAAAAAAGCAGGTTTGAACAGATAGCAACGAAGATTTAAGAGGAAACAGTTGAAAAAAGTTTACAGAAGCATTAATGGTGAAGGAAAGAGATGAAGCAATAAATGAGGAGGAGATTTATTTAAAAGAGAGAACCGGCTAAATCAGAAGGATCGGTGCAAGAGAGAGAGAGAGAGAAATTTTTCACACAGAACAAAGAAAAGATGACAAAGTTTAATAAAATCAGCTGCATTAATGATAAAGTTAAGTCTGTAAAAAATCTGACTGAAAGTAATCATGGGCAATAAATGAGAAACTTCTAGTATACAATACAATTACAACAAAAAAGCTAAAAAAAAAAAAACCAGATAACTTAAACGAAGCAAATCCTATAATTACAGCTAGCAAACTACATAGTTAAAATACCTATAACAAATCATTGAAATCTAACTAAATCATACAATACAGTCATCAAACAAAAGAGAACAATAATTCTGCAGGAATTCAATCGAAAGATTGGTGATAACAAAACATCACACATACTAACCTAATTATAATTAACCATTATAAACAAAAACACCCTATCTATAATAAAAGCAAAATGTAAAAAAAAAAATTTAACAGAAAAAATAAATAACTTCTAATAAAAACATCTAAAACTACAAATCCTAGATATAATAGAAAATCATCAACACTCAAAATGCAAGGATCAGAATTGGAAACAAAATGAAGAAAATATTACCCGGGGACAAAAATACTAAAAATTACAAACATACAAACTAACAGTTGAAAAATCTTCAATGTTCCACTTGATACTTACATCGGTTCATCTTGTCACAATTGTTATCCCAATCTGCAAAAAGTAATTAGCAACAATCATATATCAAAAAGAAAAAAAAAAAAAAAACCAGCAGCACAAACAGAGTAGAAAAAAAAAAGAAAAAAAATGCAACATACCATAATTTTTGTTCACATTTTTTAGTACTGTGAATTTGTTTTCAAAAACTTGGAAAACAAATAAAAAAAAATACTCATAACAAAAAAGGAAGAACATGATCAGTAGACAAAAATAGAAAGCAAAATCTGAGAGGTCGAAAAAGAGAAAAACAAATACAACAATGAAAAAAGTTACATACTAAACATTTAAATGTAAATTTCCAACACAAAAAACATACTGAGAAAAGGAAAAAAAATGTAAAAAAAAAAAAAAGGATTTAGAAGCATGACATTTAAAAAAAAAAAACCAAAATCAAAACTCACCATATACAAAAAAATAAATAGGAGCAAATGCAGTAAACAAACTCAGTAGTAACTTAAAAAATAATAAATGATAGGACGGGAAAAAATGAAACCCGAAAAATGTAGTAAAAAAAAATACTAAAAATCAAAATTCAAACTTTTAGCAGAGAAACACATGAAAAGCTTGAACAAAAAACCCTCAGAGCATTAAAAAAAAACCCTAGATTTAAACATTCGGAGAAAACAAACACACAATAAGGAAAAACCTCAACATTATAAATAAATAAATAAATAAAAGAACGAATGATTGAGAGCACAAAAAATACCAATATCTAGGGTTTTAAGTCCGAATGTATCTCACTAAACAGTAATTTAAAAAATTCACAAAAAGGCCCAAAAAAAAAAAACAAACGGAAACAACAATGAAAAAAAAAAGAAAAAACCACAGAAAAAAATACAAATTATAGCATTTGAAAACAACCAAAAAAAAAAAGAAAAAAAAATTTTTACAAAAAAAATTCTAAATATCAGAACTCAACATTCGGGGGAGGGGGGGGGGGGGAAGGGAAGATCCATTAGACGAATACACATAAATGAGTTAAAAAATAACAAAACAACCGGAGAGAGAGAGAAAGAGGGGAAGGGGAGAAAAAAAAAGACGAAAAAAAACCCCCAAAAATAGTAATGAAGAACAAAACAACAAAGGGCAACAAAAATTTCCGAAAATGAAGAATAAAACCAAGCTTTTACAGTCGGAGAAAACAACTACAGCAGTAAAAAAATCATCACCACTAAAAACCGAAACCAAAAAAGAAAAAGAATGAGTCAGCAAAGGAACAAAAAAAACCCAAAAATCTAACGTTTAGAACCCAAAAATCCAAAGAAGAGGAAGAAAGAGAGGCAGAGCTGTAGAGAGAGAACAACCACAGCAGCAAAAAAATCATCACACTAAAAACCGAAACCATAAAAAAAAAAAAGGAATGAGTAGGCAATGGAACAAAAAAAAACCTAAAAATCTAACGTTTAGAACCCAAAAATTCGAAGAAGAGGAAGAGAGAAAGGCAGAGCTGTAGAGAGAGAGAGTCAAAAGAGCATCAATAGAGAGAGAAAATCAATTGGGAAAGGGGGCGGCGAAAGAAATAAGGAGAAGAGGAAATTAGGGTAGAGAGAGGCAGGGGTGTAGAGAGAGAGAGAGAGTCGAAAGAGAAAAAATAGAGAGAGAATCAATTAGGAAAGGGGACGGCGAAAGAAAGAAGGAGAAGAGAGAATTAGGGATGTGGAAGCTAAAATTGTCCATCTACTGTGGACAGCTCAGCTTGGTTGAAGAAAATCAGGGGCAAAAAGGTCATTTCACATACAAAAATACTGTGCATTACTGCTCTACACTGTAGCAGCAGAAACGGAAAAGCGAAGGGAGGAACAAATTTTCACTGTGGAGCGATGCAGAAAGAACAGTGAAAAGGTTCCTTTGCTTTAGTATTATAGTATAATAATATCAGGTGCAAAGTTCTTGCACCTGTTTTCTGATGTATTTACGTGTTTTTGGTCGTTGATCGATTTAAAAATTCCTGTTGTTAGAGTATCTTCGATCTAATATTAAATTGTTGTGTTAATGGTAAATTTTTGTATTTGGATGCAAAATTGTTCTCCAATGATGTACTATTTTTCATATCAAATTTATCATTTGCTAAACTTACAAATTACCATAAAATATAGCTTATATCAAATTTATCATTTAATTCATACCCTTGACTTTTTAATGTATTACTACAATATTTCATTTTTAATTTATTTAAATACTAAAAATTCATTAACCATAATAATATTGACAAAAGGTAGAAATAGGCAAATAGCAATAAAAATATCGTAGGTATAAATTTTATTTTTTCTTTTTAAGAGTATATTGGACAATTATTAATTTAAAATATGTGTTGACTAAAAAATAATATAAATTTATATATTAAGTATAATATGATGGTATAAAAACTAAAATTTTGGAAGGCATTATATATTTTTTGAATAAGAATAAAATACAACATATAAAGATGTAAATAATCCTTTCGCAGATGATTTTACATGTATCGCTTTATGTGATTGTGACTGCCTAATAGCTATGTGGAGCAGCTGGCTTGACTCGAAGCTTTTAGCATTCCTCTGACGGAGCTTCGGCTTGGCTTCACATTTTTGTATTGACTGCCTTTGTGACTGCTATTAGCCATGTGGAGATTTGGCTTGGCTCAAAGCTAAAAAGCTAAAAGCTTTTCAAAATGAATTCACATATGTGGCTTGTCTCTGGCTTCGCATGTATGTGTTATAAAAATGCGTTTTTGACCCTATACGTGGATCATTTGGCTTGGCTCAAAGCTTAAACCTGAAGGCTACGGGTATAAGGCCTGGGTTGTTAAAAGGTGTTCCGAACTACCATTTCATTTTTTCGTCTTAAAATTTATTTTTTGATAATATTTTGATAATTTATTAATTTATTTAATAATTTTTAATATCTAATATTTTTTATATAATTAAATTTTTAAATTCAGATAATATGACATGATACTATTAAGAAGATAATAAATAAGATAGAAAATCTGAGATAATAGATCTATGTTTAAAGGGAAAGGAATCATTTTAATGTCAACAACCACGATCAAAATTACCTCTAATCTAGTTGTTATTTATTACCTATCATTGGCAACACTGTGTTGGAAAACAAGTCGATTTGAATTGCATATTTATTTTCAAAATGAAAAATTTTCTTATTTATTATGAGTTAACTCATTTTATTTCGTAGAGGGATGTACATTTTGGGGTCGGTATGCAAAAGGACTTTTCAAGTTTTTTTTTTTTTTAATTTTTATATATTTTCGGAATATATGGTATTATAAAGGGAGATGCTCTTCCGAGGCTTCGACTTGTTTGAATAGAAAAGTGATTTTAATTTTGTTTGTTTTGCACAAATGGGCCCACTTGATATTGTTACGTTTTCTTTCAATATATAAATGGAGGGATGATGAAAAAGATCTATGTTAGGATTAGTGAGCACCAAGCACTTTTCAAGTATATTTTTTTCCTTTTCATTTTCTATATATATTTTGGACTAAATGGTATTGTAAGAAGAGGAAATTTTCATTCTTTTAATGGAGATTAAAAAGCTAGAGATGGCTTTGCTATGTATTGGGTTGTTTTGTACTTATATGATGTATTACTCTCTCAAATAAGGCGTTGTAGTCCTCCAAATTTGCAAGATAAATTTAAAAAAAAAAAATCATTGTCTGCTTCACTTGGTTATGTTACTGATTTTTGGTAAATTTCTTGCTTATATAGTCACTAAATTGCAAACTAATTTTTTTGTTCCGAATTTTTTAATTTTAATTTTCTTTAATTATCTAAATATGTTTTTTTTTTAATGAATACTTGCGTATCAGAGATGTATTCATGCTCTATTAGATGGGTAAGCCTTTGTTTGGTAGTGGAAAAGAGGGAGGAAGGAAATTAGAAGAGGGTTTTTAGATAAGAAAATTGAATTTTGATTGTTTAATAGAGAGGAAAACAAGAAGGAAAGGAAATTAAAAAATATATGGACCCATAACTTTTTAATCCTTTGAACTTTGGGAAGAAAATTAAATAGAAAATTTTTAACAAAGCAAATGTAGAAAGCGAAGCTACTTGTCATCCTAGATACCAAAAGGAAACGAGGAGAGAATTTAAATACAAAAAATCAAAGCATCAAAACGACGAGTATTGGGTGTATGTGGAATAAACAAGGAAAAAATAAATTTCAAAAGAAAATGAATATAGCTAAAATAAAAGATAGAGAAATAAATAAAAGAGATTAATCAGCAAATAAATAAAAGAGTTAATCTCTTTTATTTATTCCTAACGTGCAGTCCGATTACGTGAAACATGCGCCACTTTTTCCACAGATCATGCCAAACTCACGTAGCGATTTTCTTTATTCTTGACTTTGTTCCACCACCTCCTATATATCCTTATTGGTGATTTGTGACGGCTGTCAGCATGTAACTTTAACAACCTTGTAACTTTAGACAAACAATTTTTGTTTTTTTGTTGTTTGTTTCATAATTAATTGAAATAAAACAAATAAATAAATGTTAAAAAGGGAAACATTAATCTTTACGTCAAATGAGTTTCAATAATTATAAATATAAAAAAAATTGACCCAAATATTGAAAGTGTTTTAAAGCAGTTACAAATCCTTAAAAAACCGTTTAATGAAAATTGATTGATAATAAAAATAAAAAATAAAAAGACACTCATAAAAGAAAATAATGATACTATATTATATTTATCAAGTATGCGTTTGGCGTGTAGGTCAAAACCGAATTTTTTGTATTAGAATTGAATTGAATTGAAATATGTGTTTGGTGAAGTGTTTGAATAGTCGAAATTAGAAAGTGTAAACACTTGAGATGTGTTTGGAAAAAAAAATCACTATATAACTTGTTTCGTTCGTTTTGAAATTTTATATAATTTTAAAAAAATTATCTTATTTAAATTTATGTGTGTAAATTTATAGATTTTTGACATTTGAATTATAAAAATTATAAATAATAAAACTAAATTGATTTTTTAAGAAAAAAAAAATGAATTTTTTAGGGTTGGATTTGATTGGAGCTTGAGGCTCAAAAACATGCTAAATATCAATCATACTATTTTCTGATAAAAAGCCTGACGGATAGAAGACTGCTAATGCCTTTGTGTGAGCTTTCCACTTCTGGTTTTTTATTTTATTATTATTATTTTTTAATTTTCGTGTCTTCTTTTCCACGACGGAAGAACCATTGTGGCTGACAGAGTACAGGGTTAGGGTTAGATTCGAGTGTTGTTTTTTCATTTTTTATTTCTGTTTTTAGAGAGTTCCACGTTTTCAACACGGTTCTATTATCCAATGCCTTTGTGACCTGCCGATTAGCTAAGCCGTGTGGAGCATTTGGCTTGGCTCAAGGATTGAAGCTAAAAAGCTTCAACTTTTAAAATGAATAATTTATATTTTTATATCATATACATATTTTTTATTCAGAGTAGATACTTATATTTTTAAAGTTTTATATCTTTATATTATCAGATTAATTTAATTTACAACATCCGTTAACCCTCAATTTTGACATAAAATATCCAAAATACCCTTATAAAAGAAAATTTAAATTTGATATATTCAGTTTTTTATACCATGTATTGTGTTTTTATTCATAAAGTATATCCTATATTATAAAGTCCTATTTTTTTAATCATTCTATTATATTTATTATACAATTATATGTATTTTCTTAATCAACATTTCATTTTGACTATAAAATGTCCAAAATACTTGCAAATTTGAATTTATTCAATTAATTTTCAATTTCAATTTTAACAATATTTTCGATATTTTTATGTTAAAAATTAAGTATTCATTGAGAAAAAAATAGCCGTGGAGATTTTTGTAGTGACAACCTTTGTGACTGCTATTAGCCATGTGGAGATTTGGCTTGGCTCAAAGCTAAAAAGCTAAAAGCTTGTGAATTCACATATGTGGCACTGGCTTGTCTCTGGCTTCGCATGTATGTGTTATAGAAATGCGTTTTTGACCCTTTACGTGGATCATTTGGCTTGGCTCACAGCTTAAAGCTGAAGGCTACGGGGATAGGGCCTGGGCTTTAAAAGGATGTTCCGATCTACTGTCAAATTTTTTTATTTTAAAAATTTATTTATTTTTGATAATATTTTGATAATTTATTAATTTATTTAAAAATTTTTAATATCTAATATTTTTTATGTGATTAAATTTTTAAATTCTGATGAGGCAGAAAATTTGAGATAATAGATCTCCACTTAAAGGGAAGGAATCATTTTGATTCTAACAACCACGGTCAAAATTACCCTACTCGACTTGTTATTTATTACCTATCACTGACAATACTGTGTTGGAAAATAAGCCGATGTCGATTTGGATTGTACACTCATTTTTAAAATAAAAAATTTTCTTGTTTGTTATGAGTTAACTCATTTTATTTCGAGTAGGGATGTACATTTTGGGGTCGAGATGCAAAAGCACTTTTCAAGTTTTTTTTTTTAATTTTAATTTTTATATATTTTCGGAATATATGGTATTATAAAGAGAGATGCTCTTCCGGCGCCCGACTAAATGCGTAGTGGAGTCGAAGCTTTGTTTGAATAGAAAAGTGATTTTAATTTTGTTTGTTTTGCTCAAATGGGCCCATTTGATATTGTTACGTTTTCTTTCAATGTATAAATGGAGGGATGATGAAAAAGATCTACGTTAGGATTGGTGAGCACAAGCACTATTCAAGTAAATTTTTTTTTTCCTTTTCATTTTTTATATATTTTTTGGACTAAATGGTATTATAAGAAGAGGAGCTGTTCCTACCCCGACTAAGCGCGTGTTAGAGCCGAAGAGTTGTTTGAATAGTCACCGGCCCCTTTTAATATTGTTACTTTTCTTTTAAGAAAGATGCGAATGGATCATTTAAATAAATTTCTATCTAGAAATCCATATTTAAAAAATTGTTTGAAATTTTCTTGGCTGTCTATAGAATCCCACTATTTTATGGGGGTCCTGCCCACAACACGTGGACATGAAGTGGTGAAGGCCAATTGAGGATGTATCCTGTTGTTGCCTGTGCCATTGACCGGTTTCTTTTTTAAGGGAAAAGTTAAATCTTTTTTTTTTTTTTTTTCAAAGATAACAAGGGTAAGTTTGCAAAATCATTTCATTAAGATGATGAAAAGTTGTTGGAATGAATGCAGTTAATGGATATAATGGTACTTTTATATTTTGTCGACATTTGACATTAGGGATAGAAATCATAAAAGTTTGTTTAAAAATCATAATAGAAAGACATGCAGTAAAAAATTTATTAGAAAGTACAAGGGGAGTGTTTTGGTGTCGTTTTAGGCTTTGAAGTGCAGTTTTCCTAGTATTGTTTAGGCCCACGAAATTGCAAATTACAAACTAAATTTAGCTCCTTGGTTGCAGTAGATACAAGGTGAGTTTAGATTTTAGTTCATTTGTATTCTTTATGGGATGTTTAAAATATGTACTTGGGAACTATAATGAGGATTATACGTGCACAGAGTAAAGCTAAACATGGGTGTGGGCTTCATCGATGACTAGACGAGGCTCATTATCAATTGATTACTAGTTTTGCTTTTCTCTGAAAAGTCAATAAAATTGATTATTAATTTTTAAAAAGTCAATTAACTTCAACTTAAAAATTTCATCTCCAACTGATGAACTAAAAGCAAGTTTAGGTTTTAAATTTGAAACCTGGTTGGTTTTGTTTTAAATTAATATAATAGGTGATCATAGACACTGTCAAAAAAGTCTAAAATTTCGATGCACTTCTACAAAAAGATTAATGTTTGATTTTACTAAAAAGAAACGTTGCTTGGTCAAATTGATGCTGCTTGATTTGCTCCGCTAGCAACATCTTACTTCCTCTAGTAAAGAAACAAAGTGGATGCATGCCTCGTTAAAAATTTTGCCTAGAAAAATTCTAGGAGAAAACATTAAAACAACGAAAAAAAAAAAAAAGATTTATCCTTTTGGGTATTTAATCTGGTAAAGAAGGAAGAGTCGCTCGTTTGTGACGTTAAAATCCTGCTGCAAGGAAATCGAGCAATAACTCGTGGTAGCAAGCTCTATTAAAATTTGTGTCAGCATAAGAAATTATGAATTGGAGTGCCAAATTGACTGTTGGCACTATTATTATTATTTTTTCAAAAAAATTCCTACAATGTCATTCCATGAGCATAGAATTAATTTTAGCTTTAGTCCCAAATTATAGGTCAAATCTCATTTTAGTTTCTGATTTTGAAAAAGTTCCAGAATAAATACTCAAATCTATCAAGTTATCTCATATTAGTTTGTTTTATTCATTTGATTATCAAAATCTCAATAGAAAAATACGGTTTTTTTTCCTTCACAATCGTGCCCTAAAATGTAAAATTACAAAATTATTCCTTCACTAAATTGTATATGATCATGATCACAAATTTATTTCGATCGAGATTTTAACATTCGAATGGATAGAATAATTGATTTGAAATATTTCATTATGAGACATTTTAATAATTAATACCAAAATAAGATTTGATGTAATGTTTTAGTGATCAAAAATGGAATTGAAACTCTATTAAGTTAATGGAATTTGAAGCGTGAGGAGATCATAGCACATCTGACTTTTCTCATGATTTTGAAAGACTATATCCTACTTCATTATTACTACATACACATGTGTAATATCGTGGGTGCTTCAGAGAATTTTCTCTCTCTCTGTTTAAAAATTAAAAAAATAAAAATAAAAAGGAGAGAAAAGAAATATGAACATCAAAGAATAATATAACACATGTTTATGTTGATACGTAAATAGGAACAAAGTCACCCATGATCAAGTGTGAACTTCCGCTCTTAATGAATTTTTTTAACTCTATTTCATCCTTATATAAGTCCTTTAAAAACTGTCTTCAGTGTATGCCCTCTTTGAAATAACACATTGTCTCCGCTATACGTCAAGCTCTCCGCTCTAATTGCATTAATTCTTTAATTATTATGGACTTAAGATCTTAATTTGGTCGGCTTTCGAAAGCCCGCAAATTACCGAGATGATTTTCCCCCCTTTACTGGTTAGATTAGATTTAGACAATATTGGCAGCTCCTTTAGGTTACCTATTATAGCTGATCGTGGGGGATTCTTAGAAATGTCGTGGATTCTGATCTAAACTCTCTGTTAGAGGGAAAAAAACAAAAAACAAAAAACAAAAAACAAAAAAGAAAAAAGAGAAAAAGAAAAAAGAAAAAGGAAAAACCTGAATTCCTTTTTCCACTTTTGTTAGCAACAAAATAAAATTAAGTTACAAGAATATTAAAGTTCAAGAGACAAAAACAAAATTTTTCATAATTGAATTATACTTTAATTATTGTCGTGTCAATAATTTTCATCAATTTAACTGACAGAATAAGTACATGTGATAATATTTTACAGTTTATGGAGCATTTTTACTAGTTTCAAAATTTATGAAGTAAAGTTAAAATAGCACCAAAGTTTAGGGAGCAAATATCAAATTTGTCCTAATAGTTTTCCAGAGTTTAATATGGGATATATATATATATAGATATTCAGTTTTAAATTCTTAAAATTGCAGTAGATCTGGAGGCTGAGTGTACAGCCTTGTGAAGGAGAGAACCATTGATGCGTTAACTCGGTCTCAAATCCCCTTCTGAAGTCTCTCCAGATCTGATTTTGTGTGTGGTTTTTTTATTTTTATATTTTTAAATTTACTAATTCAATAAAAATGACAACGTTAATTCTCCTTTTAACTCTCTATTAAAGCCTTGTGACGTGGCCTTTTCTCATTTGTTAGACAGGGAATTGGGGTAGAAACTTTGGGCAATGGATATTCAAAAAAAAAAAAAAAAAAATTGGTCATCAGATCATCAAATCTAGCTAAGTTAAAGGAAAAAAAAAAAAAAGAATGCATAGCGTTATTAATAGCACATTTTGTGTTCTAGTTATATTCAAATACAATTGTATTTTCTTTTTTTGTTTCAACCATTTACAGCTTACTATTATAACTTTGCCATCTAAATTTTAAAAATCCATAACTTTGTATGTAAAGATTTTTTTTATTGCATAGAATTTCGAAACGAACGAAACAAACTCCATATTGATATTTTTTTTCGAATGTATTTCAAGTTTTTATATTTTTTAGTTCTATCCGTTCAAATCCGTACACTAAACACATAACAATTCAACTCACATCCAATACGAAAAAACTCAATTCAAACTCATACAGCAAGCAAACGCATACTAAATACATATATATGAATAAATAGAAATACTAAAGTTAGAGATTTTGACCATATTACAGCTCTCTTCAACGAGCAACAATTTTACAACGAAAATTCAGACGTGCTTCATTTATTTACTACTAGTAATGGTAAAAACCGTCTGTAAGAAGGTAAGAACGAGAAGCACAACACCAGCAATAGACGAAATCAGTGCCCAGGGGTTATAGAAGTACTCACGCTTAAGCTCTCTCCGGTAAGTCGGCCAACGGCGCTGAAAATGATTCCTCTTCCAGTAGTAGTACTTGAAAACCTCATTTGTAAGTCCCAGATAATAGTTGTCCTTAAGAAAAGTTCCCTGGTAGAGTCGGTAGAAGATAGCCGTTGTCTCCTCTCTGTTCAACCAGGAATCGACCACGCCATTGTTGCAAAGCATCTCCACGTCCTTGGTGGTCTTAATTAGGTCGGCCATTAGAGTAACGTAGCAGGTGATCACAGAGGCACAGTTGGGGAGACACTGCTCTAATCCGATGAGGTTTCGGAACAGGCATTCCGTGGTCATGTCCTGAAAGAACAGCAACGGGATTACGAGAACGCCGTCTTTGAACTCGATATCCAATATGGAGACTCCTTCTCTGCCCTTCTTGAATTTCATCCCCATCTCGTCGAGAGCGGTGACCGGAGGCAGTCTCTGCCACCCCCAATTCTTGTCTTTCGCCTTCTCCGAAGACGAAACCAGTGAGTTCCTCAGCAGACTCAGAATATGCTTGCTCTCAAATTTTTTGTTAGTGAGAAGGGGTAAAATTGAAGGCGGCGAGAAATGGAATATGTTGTTGAAGAAATCGATGGCGAGTAAGTGACTTGTAGTACTTATTAGGGTTTATCACGTTTGTCATGTCGAACAGACGGTCAAGCACCAGCCAAGGGATTTGGTTCTCCAGCAGGATCAAATCATGGTACAGAAATTGGAGAACACAACTGATGGAAAACACCGGGTCGTTGCCGTTGTCTCCTCGAAGATCCTCGTACGCGTTCTTGCGAAAGAGCGCGACGATGAAGCACCCGTCGAGCACCAAAACGTTCACAAACTCGTCAACGCAAATGTCTACGGGTTCGGCATAGCATGCTCGAGCCTCTTCTTCGATGCCCCGAATGGTGTTGGCGATGTCCCTTAGCGTGATGCCTGCAGAAGATAGTCGGCAGATGAGGCCGTGCAGATATCTCAGCTTGATTTTCTGTGCGGTACTTTTGTGGTGTTGTTTGGCGTAGTGGTGTGGCCCGATGGCAAACGCCTCAGGGACATAGGCTTTTTCGTTGTGGCAATCGATAAGCATTTCGGGATTCGAAAGATGCAGTGCTGGGAAGAAGATGATGATGCTGATGAGTTCAGGTTCAGATCAGACATCATAGCTTCTAAGTCAGTTACAGAAGGATCATGATCATGATAACCAACGTCAATCGCAACGTGATCCCTTAGAGCCTCGGACATTTTATGAATCTGACCGCTTTCGCTTCATTTTCTTCAACATGATCATCAGAATTTTGCATATGTATGTATGTATATATGTATGTATGTATGCATGTACAAGGTATTTTGATAATGATCTACAAACAAATCAAGAAACAAAGCTTATCGAATATATGAAAATTAAACAAAATATTCTACTTAAATTACTACAGGTTTGGTTTCGTTGTTCCTTCTATTAATCAAGTTTTTTTCCTTCAGCAAAATCCTTCCAGAAAATTCTATGTTAATCCCATATAACAAGTTTTATATTCCAAACAACATAGGATGCAAAACACATTATGATTTTCTAACTTTCCTTTAATTTCGTAAAGTATTTCTTTCTCCAGCTAGCTAGATTTCATATTTATGTTCTATTATAGTATGCGTGTAATTTACATGCTATAAAACACCAAATTTGACACCAAACTTTGCTTTTTGCACCTTTTGCTAATACAAACAACCATAGTAGTAGAGGTTAATTATGTTATGATGCACCTTTTGCTCGCTATCTATCAAATGTGTAATTACGCTAATTTGTTGTGCATCAACGAAGTCTTCTTTTTCCGAAAAAGCTTGCTTCTACACTCTTTCAACACGCTCATACCAAACCACTATCACAGTGTGGAACAAGGGTGGGTACTGAAGAAGATTACACTTAAAATTATGTTGGACTTGGTAATGATCGGTCTTTTATCTCCCAATCTTCTCCTATATATATATATATATATATATATTATCTCTCTTTCATTCTCTCTCCATTAGAAAGGTCAACCTAATTTTCGTCTGGCTTTATCCCCCAATCTTGCTATACCTTATTATGATGAACTCCAAACTACTCAATAAGAATAGGGCGGTAAAAATAATCATTGGAAAACATGCAAGGTGCAAAACACCAGCATTACAAAAGATACTAAGTAGAACCTTTGTCAGTTGTGACAACAATGTTGTAGTAGAAGTTCCAAATCATTAGTCTGACATTTTGTAAAAAGTGACAAAGGTAAAACAAAATCAATTATTCTGTGATCTAATTTTAGGTTAGCCTATAAACACAATCCTAAAATAATGGATAGTGATGCAGAAAATTTTAAATTAACATTAACTATATACATTATGCATTCAATCAGTAAGGAGTATTGAAGACTGAAACAAAGTAGCTCATCATTGCCCACTCCTTTTTTTTTTTTTTTTTAACGAATTTCTTTGTTCCAGTTTAAAAAATATTGGAATTTCAATATCAAATCAACATAATAAAAAAAACAGTCTCTAATACGTTCTACCCAGAAAAGAAAAAAAAAAAAGAAATAACTTCAAAAGAACACATTCAAGTGATGTGTAAACACAAACAATCCATTATTCTTATAAACATGCCAAAAGTAAAAAATTTCCACCAAACCTGCAAGAAAAATGGAACTAAACATAACATAAACCTTCAAGCATTTTTTTAAAATTATTTTTTTGTTTAAAAAAAAAAAAAAGAAATAACTTCAAAAGAACACATTCAAGTGATGTATAAACACAAACAATCCATTATTCTTGTAAACATGCCAAAAGTAAAAAATTTCCACCAAACCTGCAAGAAAATGGAACTAATCATAACAAAAACCTTCAAGCATTTTTTTAAAATTATTTTTTTGTTTAAAAAAAAAAACCGTCAAAGGAAAGAAAAAAAAAAAGGAGGCGGAGAACAAACATTGCTGCAAAACACATAAGAGAGAGCTCCAAACTGAGAAAAAGTTAGTCAAATCCAATAGAAAAACCCAACAAATATATTAAAATAACCAAAAAATCAATCAGAAGAGAATATTCGAAAAGGAAAAATAAATACCGACCCCGATGCACCTACAGGCATACAATAAAATCCAAAAAAAAAAAAACGAAAATTCTCTCTGGAAAAAAAATAATAGAACCCCAAACAACGAAACAAGAACATAACGAACGGAAATGAAATATAAATTGAGCCTCAAAAACACCCAGAAGGAGCCCTAAATTTCCTGCACCTGAAACTTGAAGAGTCAAAAACCACCTTGAACTCAGATGGCAAAGCGATCCGTGTAAAAACTCTCTCTCTCTCTAAGCTTTCTATCTTAACAGTGCGAAATGAGAGCTATATGATTTATCAGTGGCAGTGTACCGAATAATAGAAGCAATCCTGTGGTTGCGTTTTGGGATGCTTATAGAAATTTTGAAAAAAAAATAAATAAAAGACGCATCACAGCGGTGCGTTTTGAGGAACAAAAAAAAAACAGTAGGTCTATCATCTACCCTTTTATATATTAGGATTATGTACTCGGTTTATACATTGTCATCTATTTGAGCTAATGGTCCTTGATCCAATCATGAAATACAAATTCAGCTAGGAGTGTTCAATCAACCAATTAATCCAATCGATCTAATATATTTTTTATAAATAAACAATCGTTATCAAATTGGATGTCAATTATTCAAAACCGACCTAAATTAAAACGAATGCACTTTTAACCTTGAAAAATCCCATTAGTCCAATCCAACCTTTGTATATATTTTCTTAAAAAATAAAAAATAAAAAAAAACTTCGTGTATATGTTATGTAAAAATATATATAAAAGTATTTATAGTTCATATAATTGATCGAAACTTTAGTATTTTTTTTTCACCTACTATAGATAGGCCAAACAGGATCCAAGGCCGGGTCGGGGAAGGAGACCTGCTGCCTGCTGCCTGCTGCCTTCGACCCCAGCCAAAATTCCTTCTACCCGGGTTATTATTATCATTGCATATCACAGCCAAAATTGGATTGGAAAACAAAAAATAAAGTTTCAGAAGGATAATAAATGCTAAAAATAAAATAGGGTTCAACGACAATTTTTAAGCTACTTTCATAAGACAAATATCATGTCTACAGCATGGTCAGATTAGTAATATTGAATAATGATTCTACCTAAATTAAGCAGTAGGACCTACATAATAATAATAATAATTCGGTTCATAATAATAATAACAATTAATTTATGAACAGAAATAACAAATTAAACACATCTTTGAGGTTACAACAATCAACAAACAAGAAAAAAAGAGAGAAAATTCAGCCAAAACCGACAAGTTCACTGATTCAGAGCTTTTAATGCAAAAAGAAAGCAGATAATATTTTTTTTTATTTTTTAAATCGGATAAAATAGCAAGAATTTAAAAAAACACTACGACGAAGAATTCAAAACCCTAAATTTGGAGACACGGAATAAACCAAGAATTGAAACCTACTCGAGCATCACCCACAAGAAACGAGCGAAACAATGTACCAGGAATCGGGTTTTTCAGTAATCTTCGTAATCGGAGCCAAACAGATCCTTCTCCTCGCCGTTTTCACTCGCGCTTCCGCCGCCGCAGCCGCCGATGACGATGATGAGGCGGCGGATGAAGATGATTGTGACGACGGCGACGAGGGGCGGTGGCCGTGCTGGTTGTCATCCTTGTCTTGGTGGTCTTCATAGTCTTCGCTGAATATGCCGACGTCTTGTTCTGAGAGATTCATGATCGGAAGGGAGGTGTCTCCGGGAAGATTTTGTCGGCGATTGGAGAAAAGCAGAGTGTTCAACTTCAGATTTGCTGTTTCGGATTTTGTTTGGGAAGGAAAAATAAAGGTTCTAGTGGGCCCAAGTCAGTGCTTTTAGGCCGGACCAATATCCACTGCTCTCTCAAATTTTTTTTTTTTTTTTTTTTTTTTAAACTGGTCTGCAAAATAGACAAGAATGATAGATTTGCTCAGCGAATAAAATCTCCATTTCCTGTTCGAATCAACTAGAAAGTGACTTAAAGAGTCAAGATCCAGGAATATATACCAAAAGGAAAAATCAAAATAGTAATAAAACAAAAAAGTTAAAAAAAAAAGCATAAAGCCAAATTAAGGTTTATACATGGGGCAACGAAAAACAACACCTCATTGAAAAAAAAAAAAAAATGGGGCAACGAAAAAATTATTTGAAAAAGAAAAAGAAAAAAAAAAGAAAAGAAAAGCAAAACTCCAGCAAGAAAATTTATTAATGATTAATTTTTCACGGACGAAAGAGGAGTACATCATACAACCGATTTCCACTGGACAATTCTCCGTTAAAAAAATAAAAAACACTTTTTTTTATATATATATATAGGATTACATCATATATAATATCTCCCTACTCCCCTTAAACAATAAAACATTAGAATACATTCTTTTTTTCTTTTTAGGATTACAACATATAAACCGATTCCCAACTCTATAATATCTCCCCTCTTTTTTTGTTTTTTTGTTTTTTTTTTTGTTTTTGTTTTAGGGATTACAACATATAAACTGATTCCTACTCTATAATATCTCCGTTAAAAAAAAAAAAAAAGTTGTATAGGTAAGCTATAACAATATTGAAGGGACAGTAAGTAGATAGAAAGTAACAGAGTAATTGCATTGACAGATCAGGCTTGCACAAGGTCTTCAGGAGGAATTTGCACAACGACTTCGGGCACAGGGACTTGTGCGTCTATGTCTATTTCTGCGTCATTCTCGTCGTTGTCGTTGTCGTTGTCGTCGCCGTCGTGGTGGTGGTGGTGGTGTGGGGTAAGAGTGGAGCTTATATGGAGGTTCAAAAGAGGCAAGGCCGAGCGCCTGAGATTGAGCCAACTCAGAAAGCGGCTCTGTATCAGCACAGCCGGATATGCATAAAAGAAAAGAGGCGGAGGAAAGATGAGAGAACCCAGAAGTAGAACAAAGAGTTGAGGCGAGAAGTTGCCAAACTGGAGGCAAATGTGGGGCGTGTTATTGGGCGGAGGACAAGTGTGGGACATGTTCACGGATGTGAGAGACAAGAGGAAAAGCAGTAAAACTTGGAAGCAGGTGGTCCAGTTAGGGGCAATGTTGAGAGAATCCCAATTGCAATTTGCCAAAGACATTAACGTACATGATGTTGTACTTGTAGTTCCTTCTGTTTGGGAATTGACGGCGTTTATAATGATGGGGATTAAGTATATTGCGTCTAAGCGGCTCATGTTTCTCATCAAGTTTGCGAACGGAAACATGTTTCCACCTACTAGTTTACAGATTTGTGTTTTTTTTTTTTTAAATGAATTGTATGCTCGAGCCCGACTTGAGATGGTCACGAAGCAAGAGGATGAAAAGACAGAGATTTGTGGTCGATCAAGGTCGAGAATCCCATATTTATAACCAATACCGACAAGGTTCCGACCCCAGTGTTAAGGGGCGGAATATCATTAGCTTTCTTTCCTTTTTTTTTTTTTTTAATTTTTTTTAATGTTGTCGCCCACAAGCTTTGTATATGGTATTTGGTCGCTTCCCTGGGGAGGTTTTCTCCGTCCTCCTTCCTTGTACTCCTGCTTTTGTTAAAGCTCCTTCCGATTTTTTTTTTTTTTTTGGTGCCCCTGTTCTTTGGGGCCTGGTAATGATTTCTTATTTAACCAAAAAAAAAAAAAGAAAAAATTCATGTAATTGAAGAAAAATCTATCAAAAGTTTAAATAGTGACCTTTTTAAATATGATTGAGACGATTTTTTTTTTATGCGTTCGGAGTGAAAAAGAAGAAAAAATCTCATCTATATACCCCATTAAAATCTACCTTGGCCATCGAGGTTTTGTAAGATTTATTATACTTGGTGAGAAATTGACAACTAACTACATCAACTATCAATTTTAACATGAGAAATAAAACTACATTCATTGGAGAGTGCTTTTCCTAACCAAGTATCAAATTTTGGGATTGGCACCAAATTACAGATGCTATGAAGAAGTAGACTTTAGGATTTGGAATTAGAATTAGAGTTGTTTTAAGACTTGCCTCTGATAAATAGGATACTTATACATATTTATTTTATACTAATAAATAATAATATTGGATTTTCCTCTTCTTGAATTCTAGTTCTTCTCTTGAATTTTTTATTTCTATATTTAGATATATTTCTCTTATTCATTATGTCTCTCCTATTTCTTCTTGATTTTGTCTCTTTTATCTCTGTTCCCAGGGCGAAGCCACAAACATGTGAGCCCTGTTTGGCACACTGCCTTAAGTTGAAAATTTTAGATTTAAAAATCAATCGGTGTTTGAGATAAAGAAAAATAAGTGTAGCATAGATATAAAAATAAAATAAAATAAAAATAAAAAAATAAAAAAGTGGATTTGAATTTGAAATGAATTAAAACTTTTTTTAAAAAAATTAAAATAGTATGTCAAACACATACAGATTGAAGGCAATATGCCCTCACTCGTCTTGGTTGTGTTCTCATATTATAAGAAAAATTATGAAAATGTCCTCACTTGAAATTTAGAGAGTTCTTTTTCTACAAAAAAAAAAAAAAAAAAAAAATTAGAAAATTTGATAACTTTTCAAAAATTAGTTAAAATTTTTATTGATTTTTTAACAAAATACGAAAGCTGAAGTGGAATTTTTAAATTCAAATATAAAAACAGAACAAAAGTTTAGAATATATAATTATATCTTTATATTTAATAATAATAATATTATTTTTATTTTATGTATTAATCACCTAGTCAAAAATTATACTAGAACAGGTCATAACCTTTCGAGTTCACGCAGAGCTAAAAGTTTTGTTTTCCTGATCTGCAGCCCAACAGTCCAAATTAGTTTATTGATTTTTTGTTTTGGCAAAAAAAGGGATTTATCGATGTGTTCTTATGATTGCATTAGCGAAAGTTGGGATCGAATCTGGTGACTTTCGCTGACGTGGACGCATTCCACCTTCAAGTTTTGTGGTCTGAGAGCTGCAAATTCTGCGTGGGTTTTAAATGAATTTGGATTCTTCAGTTCCAAAGTTTCCACCTACAAACACCTTTTCGTCTCCCTAGTTATTAGTGGGCTTCACGTACAATGATTAATTTGTAAAATCAACTTCAGAATTTTTTGTTGGACTGTTCTCATAGAGATGAAAGCACTATCATTCAAGCACAAAAAAGTTTTTTTTTTCTTTTTTTTTTTTTTTTGAGGGAAAAAGTACTCATTTCTTTTACCAAAGAAAATGAAAAAAGTATTAATCAAATTTTTTGTCTTTAAAATGGTAAGACACGCAGACTACCAACACGCGATAACTTTCTTGGAGCAGGCCACGTATGACGGAGCTGGTGTGAAGTTGAAGTATGCGATGCCGATCGAGTGGCAACTCTCCCATGGTTATTTCGCATTAAAAAAAATTGTATCTCACTAGCGAAAAGACAAATGAAATAAGTAAGAAATATCTTCAAGCATTCTTTACAATTATTCCAAAACTACACAACTAATCAATCAATTTAACATTCTTCTTTTTTTTTTTTTTGAAGAATAATTATTCAACAAGAAAAAAAAACATTCAAATATATAATAAAATGTTATAAATAGAAATTCAATTTAAAAAAAAAAAAATGTAGAGTACTTCATAAATGGTACATGTATGAAATGGCATAGAAAATTATTTTTTTCTATGTTATAAACATAGAAAAATTACTCGATACCCATATGTGAAAAGGTACAAGTCCACGTATGACAACGAAATAAAAAGAAACAAAAAACAATTATCAAGCGAACCTTCTAAATTCTAATATGTCAAGTTGATAATGGGACAAACTGTTGTAAAATTCTTTAATTTTTATGGTTTCTATTAATGAGTTGGGTAAACAGTATTATTTCTAAAACACTTCTGTCCTTATGAGTAATTTTATTAATGGATAATAAGCAATAACAAAATTTATTGGGAGTAAACTAAGATTTATATATATATATACATGTAAAAAAAAATGTAAATATTACATTCGGTGTTGTTTATGTTTAAACACTAGTCCCCACTCCCAAGAATGCAAATACATGTTTTTCTTTCCTTCCGTTTCCAAACAACAAAAAACCACGATGTTGTTAGCATTTAATATCTACTATCATTCATAATATTTGTCATTAGAGCAAATTGTACTTTTAAGTTTCTCCCCCCCTTTTTTTTTTTTTTTTTTTTAAGAAAGCATTCAAAACTGTAGTTTGTGGTTTTTACAACGTTAAATTATAATTGTGTTCTTGATGCAATAATATATAAGTTTCTTTGCCTTTTTTTTTTTTTTTGGTCCTTTTTCCATAGAGCTAGCAACCTGTTTTTAAGAATTATTTAGAAGACAACATTAATTTTTTAAAAATTTTCATGGAATTGAAAAATATAGTTCAATTCTATATCTTCGAAAAAAACTAATGTTAATTTGGATAACATTACAAGCCAAACAAACTAGAAATTATAAGGAAACAATATTAAGAAATGAAAATAAACATAATTTTTATTTATAAAATAGAAACTTTATTTTAACCTAATATGAGGGTGTGTTAAAAAAATTAATTATTTAATTTAATTTTACTTAGATGGTATAAACAAAGAATCTTTTTCTAAGAATTATACGATTCAATGATTCATTGAGGGTTTTTATTTTTATTTTTAATTTTCATATAGAAAACCAACTCAACTCCTCATCTCGCTAGAACGTAGACGTTAGGTTTTATTTGATGTCTTAAAACCAAAAAAGTTAGTTGATCTCTAATTTAGATACCTTGATGTTAGAGAAGTTCATAAATAGAGAGAACAATTACTCAAGTTTTAATCAAAAGTCTTGTTGTTATTTGTATCATAATTCTATAACGAATCGAGAGAACAATTATTCAAGTTTTAATCGAAAATCTTGTCTTGTTGTAATTTGATATCAGCAACGCAAAATAAAAAAGAGTAGTAAAGCAAAAGTTGTACGATACCAAGAGATTAGAGAGAAATAAAGTAGTAAAGCAAGGAAAAGAAAAAGGGGAGGAGGAGAGAGAATTTGTGAATATTGTGATCTATAAGTCAAACAAAAAGAATAATGAAAAAAAGAAATCCGTGGAGAATGCTTTAGCTCCCTCCGTAGTCCGTACCATGAGCAGGATGCAGCACAAATGACTTTTGTTTTGTTGCTTCCACTAAATGATGAGATTATTACGAATCGGATTCCTTTGAAGCCCGAACATTAATTTAGATAAAAAGCTCAAACAGACAATACTATTTACTCCTAGTACAACTCAGACTTCTTTGTTGACTCTCGCATTTACATACGATACAATTGGTTGTCTCCTTTTATATATGTTCAATTATTTTTATTTTTTCTTTGAATGTAGGTAATGCTAGCTAATAAGGCTAAGCGATGAAATTGTTGGTCAAGAAAATCAATAAGGTGTCCGTTCAGGGACGGAGGGAATTAATGAAGGCCAAGCAACTTTCTTATTACATAGCTTATAATTTTGAATAAGATTTCTTACGTAATATTCCACCCTCAAAATGAAAATTATATCATAATAGCCCTTAATTATCTATTAAATAGCTATTAGCTCCCTAGTTAATAAAGTTTTTTGGCTTGTCATTGGGTATGCTTAGCACATAAATTCGGATTACGAATCTAAACATAATGGGTGTTTGGAAGAGAGAAAAATGAATGTGAAATAGGAAAAAATATATATAATATACTTCTATATCTCTTAAAAAAAAAATTGCACAATACATTATATGGAAAATAAACAAAAAAAGAAAAAGGAAAACAATGTTAGAAAAAGAAAATGAAAACAATATTTATATAATTGAAACTTTATTTTCACCTAAAATGAGGGTGCATTAATTTTTGTTTTTTTGGATACAAAAGCATTCTATCAGCCTAATCACTTGTACTTCCCAGATTTAAATCCACATAGGATATTGAGGCCAAACAATGGAAAAAGTCGCGTGGACCGCCCTGTGCACCATCTCCAAAGATTAATAAAAAAATTCATCCGACTGACCAAAGTTGGAATCTCGATCTGTAAACTTTTTTATGGGCTAAAGTAATGGAAAACTAAAAATCCACAACTTATAATGAAAGTAAATTTTGTGTGGAATGAAATTATATAGCTTTTATCTATAATCTATGACACACACACACACACACACACACACACATATATATATAGAGCGCAAGTTAGTTTATCGTGCACTCTCTCACATTTAACTATTCCATTTTTTTTCTCTCTCTATTTTGTCGTCTTCTGTGTTTCTTGTCGACTCTTCTCCTGCAGCTTATATCTCTCTCTTTCTTCTTCTTTTTTATTTTTTCTCTGAAGTCTGTTCTTCTAAATGAATTACATACTCTACACTTTATCCAAAAAATACCCGCGCGTCTTAAACCAGTATTATATATAAGAAAAGAAAATAGAGGATTTGAGACTTAAGAAATTTTTTTTTATTTTTTTTAGGTTTTATTTGCCTTTATTAGCTAATTAATACAAAATATCATCTATCCAGCCAAAGTTGTATTACAAATCCAAAATCTGTCAACTTTTTATGGACTAAATTAAGGAAAGCTAACATCCTGACTTATAAGAATAGTAATTTTGTGTGGAGTGAAGTTATATAGCTTTTATATATTAATATATTATATACATATATATAGTTCAATCCATCTGCTAAAATTTGGATTATCATGTTGTAATTTTTTTTATTCAGAATAATAGAAGTCTTAGATTTTTTTTTTAATCATGCAGTAAACACAATCAAATTAATATCGTAAAGCAATATTTATTTACTTTTTAGTTTAAATAATTATTAGAATATTGTTAGCATTCATGATCAAAATTACGAACAAACATGTTTATTCAGGTCTAATCTTATTAGTTCAACATTAGTATCCAACAGTAATAGTCTAAAAAAACTCCAAGTAAATAAAGTCATCAAAAAATACCAATTGTATCAAACTAAAATAAGAACATTCTCTTTTATAAAAAAAGTAGATAGCATAAAATGTATATTTCGTAAAAAAAAAAAATAGTATCTTGGTCCAATAACTTATATTCATAAGCAAAATATATTTAAGAAAAAAAATAATTGAAATAAAATCAAATAGAAAACTAATTGAGGAAACTAATGATAAGGATTGCAAGAAAAAATGTTTAAATAAGAACACGTTTAAGAATTTATTCAAAATATGAACAATTAAAAGAAAAGGAAATTTCGATAGAGCAAATTTAAAAACATAAAAAAGATATTAAATAAAGGGAACAGTTAAAAAAATAATTAAGTAAGGCAATTAGAAAAAAACGAAAGCATTTATAAGATCATATTTCGAAAATTAATTTTTTATAATTGTAAGAAAAATTTTTTATGTAGGGAAATATTTGAAAAAAAAATTATTTCAATGTCGAAAAAGTATTTTTTTTTTATTTTTTTTATAAAAAAGTATCCTAATGAACTATATTAAACATAAAAAAAATCGAGGAATTAAAAAACACAAATAACAAGAAAAAAAAATCATAGGTATACACAATATATGAACTACATGACCAAAAAAAAAAAATGAACGGCCATTCAAGAAAAGAAAAGGGAAAAAAAAAAGGAATACATGAAAGTTTAATTAAAAAAAAAAAAACAGAACAGGACAAAATATTAAAAAGGAAAAAAAAACTTTACCAAAACTTTGAATACTATTTGTGAGAAGAGTTACAGCAACAAACTCTCTCTTCTATATATGTAATAGATATAGAGGTAAAGATGCACTTAGAAAGTATCATACATACCTTTTTTTTTTTTTTTTTTTCTAATATAAAAGATACATTGGCACTTTTAATATTAAAAATGTGTTCGGTATATAATGAAAATTTTCGAGTGAAGTTATTTTGAAAAACTAGTTATAATTTTAAAAAAGACAAATATTATAATGAAATTTTTGGATTTAAAACTTGAAACCAAACATTAGTTAAATATAAAGATTTGATTCCGGTAGATCCACTTAAAAAAATAAATAAATAATTTAGCAAACATAACGGTGATGAAACAACATTGAATTATTGGATTCAAATCTGGGTATTGGAAAATAATAATGATAATAATTACTTCATTGTGTTGCTTTTTTTCCTCTATTTTTGGAATTTTTTTTAAAGTGCCCCAAGGAAGTACACAAAAGGCGAGCAAGTACCTAGCCCAACCTCCAAAGCTTAAACCTAGATACCATATTCTTACCTTAAAATTAAGAGAGAGAGAGAGAGAGAGAGGAGAGAGGTCATTGAGTAACTTTGTGAAGTTTGGTCACCGCAATCTATGACTTTTCAGTTCATGAATATTTTAGCTTCACTTCAGCAGGAGAAGAAGAAAAAAAAAAAAAAAAGGGCTTCTGCGGAGAGCTGTATAAAGAAAGTCTGCAAAAGCGCAGCAAATCTTTGTCAGCTCGTAGACAATCACTACCAAGGTCTGCAAAATCCTTATATTTTCTGTGGCAAAGTGCTGCACCTATGTATTAAATTATTATTATTATTATTATTATTATTTTTTAAGGTTTGAGTGCGTATGAAATCTTCTTTGTTATACTACAAATCTGTGTCTTACCTTTTAAACTGATTTTCACTTATATTTTTCAGATTTAATATTTTCTTTCTTCATTATTATTAGACTTTTTTTCTTTTCTCTTCTTGACAATAAGTATGAAAAATTATTTGTTTGAACAATTTTGTGTTTTCCTTCTCTGTTTTTTAAGTACAGTTGTTTTGTTATTATTAATATTTTAATATAGGAAAACTAAGATTGTGAAGCAAGGAAAACAATAGATGTGGAAGAGAGGGAGAAACTTAAAGAGCCTAAGGTTGGCATGGTTTTAGATTCTCTTAATCTGTTGGCTGAATAGTAAAAGGCATTTGGAAAGGAATTGGGTTTTGAAGTGAGTAAGAGGTCCTCAAGAAGAGGTTGATCAAATAATTCAAAAAAGCAAGGAGAAGAGAAAACACAAGAAGTGTAATGACAACGGAATAGTAACCGAGGTAATTGAAAGAAAAATGCCTTTTTTTTTTTTTTTTCTTATTTGCATTTTTTGCCGATTAAAAATTTGTTTTTGTTCTTGAAGGTTTCTGAAATGGTAAAAAAAAGCTGGCGATGTTTATGGGACAAAAGATAGCATCATGCTTCAGGGCAACATGCAAGTATGCAGTACACCCCCAAAAAAAAAAAAAAAAAAAAAAGCCCCTCTACATGGTGATGCTGCTGCCGCTAACGGCTTGATAGTTCTTCTTTGGTGGATTCCAACAATTGAAACATGTGGAAACTATCTAATAGTTTTTTGTTGTGTTTAAAACATTTGACAATTAATCAGTTTCTAGTCATTTGGTTTGAAACATTCGACAAATGATGTCAGTTTCTAGTCCTTTAGCATTTATATCACCTTTGATAATCCTTCTTTCCTTAATGATGTGAACCTATTTGAGAATTTCCCATTAGCATATGCTGCCATCACCAGATTTTTTGTATTGAAACAAACAATAGAACAGAAGAACCAAAATGCAATCAATATGTAAATTTTTATATGTTTTGATGAAGCGCGTTTGTACATACAAGTATGCAATCAGCTTACTTGAAAAAAAAAAAAAAAAATATATATATATATATATATATATATATCCAACCGGATATTCTAGATGAAGAAACTTTTGTATTCCAACCGTACGATCGAGTTTACCATCGACCCTTTCAACCCAAAAAAAGAAAAGGGCGAACTACGAACCCAGCAGAAGCTCAAAAGCCTAAAATCGACACCGGTTATTCTTCAAATGAATAAAAGAAATAAAATAAAATAAAATCGAGAGCCGACCGAGGGGAATAAAAAAATTAAAGAAAAAGAAACACCAACAACAAAGAATGTTTGACAAATTTAGTCTCACTATAACCAAAGAGGAAATACATTTACATCACATATGACATGACCAGATTTTGAGCTTATAATAGCTCTTAATGAAACAAGACAACAGGGGAATCCATTATACATCTATATTAAAGCTATGTGAAACAATCACTTTTCATATTCACTGAATTTTAAACTTTGTACAACTTTACTTTGATTTATGATCTTTTTTTAGTAGTTAAAATACTTCTAAACAATTAAAATATTATTATAATAGTTTTTTATTAATTTTTATACAGAATCCGTTTTTAATCATCATTTTTTGATTAAATTACTAACGGAATCCGTTTAAAATTTAACAAAAATGACTATTATAATAATATTTTAAAAATTTATGAGCATTTTAGTTATAAAAAAAGGGCCAGTGATCAAAATTATACCAGATTAAAAGTTTATGAATTAAACTTGTAATTTACTCTTAAAAAAAAAAAAAAAAAAGCAAGAAAGAAAAACAGAAAAGTTACTGTTGGGAACGAAACTTATCCACGCAAGTGAAAGTTCTCTACCGACGGGAGATACGAAAATCCAACGACTGAAACAAAGTTGCTACGAAACAAATGTCATCCACCATACTGGCTTCCGGTGACGCAGCTGGCAGTTGTCAAAGCCTCCATATTCTCGTCATTGTCTTGAGGGGAAATGTGATCAACTGCGTGTTCGTCCACTGGGTGCGCGGGAGCTGCTTGGGCCTCTAAATCTATGTCATCTTCTTGGTGGTGATAGTCATAGGTGAGAGTAGAACTAATACGGAGATTCCAACTAGGTAAAGCCAAGAGCCTCACGTTGACCCGGCCAAGATGGTGGTTCAGAATCAGAATAGAAGGATACAGAAACCAGAACAGAGTTTGGGGAAAGAAAAGCGAGGCGAGTAGTGAAACAGCGATGTGAGGAGATGAGTTTTGTAGTTGGAAGCGAATGAGGGCTGAATTGGGCAGACGACGAGTGAGGGAGATGGTCATGGAAGTGAAAGAGACGAGGAGAAACAGGGAAACGTGGAAGGAGATTTTTGTCCAAGAGGTTTGGTGGAGATTATTAAGAACATGGAAAGCATCAAAATCCCACGGAAGAGCTTTGGATTGAAATTTTAGCAAGTTTATGAAGATGGGAATGGTGTAACGGAGATCAAAGTTGTTCATTTTCTCTCAAATTTTGCAAGGTTCAGTGGAGATTTGGAGAAGGGGAAAACTTCCTTTTATAGGGGTTTCTTGTTATAGATACGTTAATGTTTCCTACTCCTCACGCTTTTTTTTTTTTTTTTTTCCAATAAACTTTTCTCCACTTCTCTTTCTTTTTTGGAACATTTGACCGCTAGATAAGCAATACGATGTGAGATGATTTGGCAACATTGCATATAATATGCAGGCTCAAGAAGTTTCTATCCCTCGTTTAAACATATCAATTTCACACCACTCTTACCAAAATAAAAAACACACTCCCATTTTTTAATATTCAATTTAAAAAAAAATGATTTATACTTGACAGACGAGTTTAGAATATAATTTTTAAGTTAAAATTTATTGATTTTTTAAAAACTAGTTATATTTTTTTATTAACTAAAAAAAAGGATAAAAACTGAAATAGAAATTTTAAGTCTAGAATTGAGAGCTAAATGGACCCTTAGTTTTTATATATTTTTTGGAACAGTTTTTTTTACGTTTTTGCACCTTATATTTTGCTTTTATTTAGATAGTATATCTTGTACTTTAAACTTTTACATTTGTATATTATCGTATTACGCATAATATATAAATTTATATAATTTCTCGGTCAACACTTAATTTTGACCTTAAAATATCCAAACTACCCTTAAAAATAAATATTACAATTATACAGTATTTACATTTTGTACTATACATTTTATTTTTATTTAAAAAATATACAATGTATTTTAAAATTTTATATTTTTATATTACATTTAGTACATAAATCCATATATTTTCTCGATCAATGCTTAATTTTTATATTTAGAATACCCAAAATACCCTTGAATTTAAAACTAAAAATAATTAAAGAAATTTTAATTGTCAAGCAGATTAGAGAAATTTAACTTTGTAATTTAAATTAGAATTTATATGATTATTTTAAATTTGAAAAATACACCCATCTATTCATAATTCATTCATTATTACGAGTCAAATAGGAACCATAAAAGGTAAAATTATAAGGAGAGTGCTGTAGTGAATGTGAAAACAAAAAATACCACATAAAAATTTTCATAATAATGACATATCACAACTTGCAAACCAAAACAAAGACTAAAAAATTAAGCTAAAAAACATGTCAAGACGCTTCCCTCTTAAAGCAACAGATTCTCATCATCAGAGTCTTTGGCAATACCAATTTTGAATTGAGGAATAGGCGACCTGTGGATCCATGAAACTCGTATGGTGGGGAATGAAAGTCGTAAATAACTACAATGAATACATGGAATAAAAATATAATAAGATTTTATTAGATCTTTTTAAAATTAGTTTTCAAATGGCTTTTTATAATATCTATCCAAACATCATTTCAGAAATTTTACCTTTTTCACAATTAAAAAAAAATTACATATCTAAAAAGCTATTTGAGAGTTAAAAAAAAATTACACATCTAAAAAATGATTTGTTTGTGAGGGACTGGAATGTGTGGGAAGAAAGCAGGGGGAAGATTTGGGTTTTTTTTTTTTTTTTTTGTAGGACAGTGCCACACTTTTTCTTCTTATTTTATCCACATACGGGAAGGAAAGTGTTGAGGCTCTGCACCAAAGCAAGCACTTGATGTGACGAGTTCCAGTCAAGATTTTGGTGGCACCCCGGGCACCGTGGGCGTAGACATTTCTTTTTCATTTCGCTGTCGTGTTGTGGGGAATGAAAGTCATCAATAACATTTTTACAATAAATAAATGAAATAAATAATAGGTTTTAATTGCCAATGTGAAATGAATCCAGTTCAAGTTGGAAGGCAAATATACATTGGTTATTCTATATCCATACCCTAATTAAATATAATATGATTTTATTATATTTTGTTAAAATTAGTTTACAAATGACTTTTAATATTATCTAATCTAAACATCATTTCAGAAAATTTACCTTTTTCACAATTAGAAAAAAATTACACATCTAAAAAGTTATTTTAGCTTGTGTTTGGTTTGTCAGTTGGAGATGAAATTTTTAAATTGAAATTTGTTGATTTTTGAAAAACTAGTTATAAATTTTATTAACTTTTTAGAAAAAGATAAAAACTGATATGAAAAAATACAGTTTAGTTGGAGTTAAATCCAAACTCTAAACAAAGCCTTAGAGTTTAGGGTTTGTTTGGTTGATAAGCCCAAACTAACATTTTCAAACTTTTTTTTGTCTTTTTCTTTAAAAGTTTTTGTTTTTTTTCCAAAAAGTTTTTTATCTTTTCTAAAAAGTCAACATAATTTACTATTTAAATTTAAAAATCTTAACTCAAACTTACACACCAAACACCTCCTTAAAAACAAATGATGTCTCATTTTAAAGCAAGAAAAATCTTCATTTCAAAAGAAAACAGCCCCTAAGGAAAGTCTTCATTTCAAAAGGGGTCGGAGGAATGAACCATTTTTTCGCCTACAAAATCCAAGAATCGAAACGTACAAGAGCACCATCCCCAAGAAATAAGAAAAAAATTCACAAAGGTTTACCAAATAGTGGGATAAGAAATAGTTGAACCGCGGGGAATTGGAAGCTTCCTAGTCATAGAATGAAAATGGGGAATCTGTGGTCGGGGGATGAAACTGTATTTTTTGTTTTTTGTTTTTTGTTGCCCTGGCTGAGCGAAACTGGATTTTACTTCTGTAGTAAAATCTTGTTTAGAGTAATAATGGGCAGGACTCTATCCAATGGTTGTTAATTGATGTCTACTTAAAATGGATGATGAGATGAAGTTGTTTTATTTGACCTGGGAAGCAGTATATAACTTCCAGCAAAAAAAGGAAAGTAAGGGTATTAATGTAAATCAATAGAAATGGTATGAGATTAAACCTCCTTGTGATAAGTTAGTTGGAGATGAAATTTTTAAATTAGAGTTGGTTGATTTTTCAAAAATTAATTATAAATTTTGTTAACTTTTCATTAAAAAAATAATAAAAATAAAAAATTGATATGAAAAAGTACAATTTAGTTAGAGTTAAACTTAAATACGAAACGGAAACTAAGGAAAAAAAAAAAAAGTTTGGGAGATAACAAAATTGGAAGAGATTCCAAGAAAAGAAAGAGTTCGGTATTACAAAGATTGGAAACAGATTCCAAGGCCTTCCCTTGGTTCCGTCCTCAGTTAGTTCTCCTTGTTTGGATTTGGTTTGCTCTTTTTCTTCTTCTTCTTCCTCTTCTTTTTTGTCTTTTCAATTTTTTTATTTTTTATTTTTCGTTTGGTTGGCCCGCTGTTGTTGGCCTTCTTGTTGCTTGGCTGTTGCCTTTAATGAAATCCATTTTTTAGCCAAAAAAAAAAAAGAGAGCTTTTTTATTTTAAGAATATAAGAGGTTGAGGCCTCTTGTTGTGAAGGAGAGCAAAAGACCCCGTATTTATGACTCGGAGAGGTAACAACCAAACCAGGACACATTTGCCATACGTCAAACGTGGTCCCCCCCCCGGAGAGAGAAATGTTTGCAAAGACCGTCAAGAAATTTAAAGGAAGAAAAAACCAACTTTTTTTTAGTATGTTTTGTTTTGAGCCATTATACTTGTATGAACATTTAACAATTTTACATATATTATTTTTTTTATTTTAATATGATTTTGATCAAATCTATTATTTAAAAACATAGAGTATTGATATTAATATTCTTACTGTAAAGATAGGTTGAGATCTTGTTTGGATCATATATTCATTTTAAAAAAGGAAAAAATATTTTAAATGACAAAGTATTTTCATTTTAAGAATTTAAGATGGTATTTGGATGTGTAAAAAATTTCTTTCTTGAAAACAAAATGTTGTTTGAAATGTGAACAAATTATGCTGGGAATAGTGTATTGTGAGAATATTTTTAAAATATTCATTTTCTTTTTCTAAAATAGTACCATATAAAGTAAGTTTAAAAAATAAGATAGTTTTCTTTTTTAAAATGAGAAAATGATGGAAAAAAATTAGAAAAAAAAAACTATTTTATAAAAAATTTTTAATTTTAAAAATTGGATATATGATCCAAATAAGGAGTGAGTTTTTGCTTTTTTTTGAAAAAGTTGCTGTTGGAACTTTGACAATTATTGGTTGAATTTTTTCGCAAAAGGTTTTTGCTGGAACTATGACATCTATGGGTATAAATGAGTAATGTCGTGGAAAGCTCCTTGAATTTTTTATTTGTATTTTTAAATAATTTATTATCTTAGAAGTGTCTATGGTAGAGTCCCTGCACTATTATAGAGTTCAATAGAGCTCAATTTTAGAACCATTAAGATCAAAATGTATGGGTATGATTGTGTAATTGTACAAAAGGCCACATACACATGACCATAGTTAATAAAATTAATTCATTTACATAAAAAAAAATTAAAAAAAACGATGCGAGCCTAGAAGACTTCCCCCCGGGCAAATCCCGTCGGTTGCGATCCCACCCTCCGATCACCATCTCTGGTGATAAAAGGTCCCCCCTCCCTAATAGCCTCCCCGAGGCTAGATCTCATCGACCAACGAGACCCCTCCGGACCTCCAGCAAAGTCGCCCCCCCACCCCCGACGGCCTCCTCGAGACCCCCTACCCTCGACAGTCTCCCCGAGACCCCCCCTCCCCCCGCCCAACCGATGGCCTCCCTGAGACCCCCCAACCCCCGAAGGCCTCCCCGAGACCCCCCTCACCTCGACGGCCTCCCCCCCATCACCCCCATGGATGGGCTCCTCGAGACTCTCCCGACCCCCTCACATAACCTTTAGCAAAGTTGCCCCCCCCCCCCCAAACTCCATCAAAGTCGAGACCCCCTCGAGGCCTCGATGGCTCTTAGCGGCCACCTCAGCGATGGACCACCATTCCCCACCACTAACCCACTGACGTTGAGCTCGAGTCCTCCCCCTCAACCTTCCACCGATGAAGTTTTTTTATTTTCTTTCTTTCTTTTAATTATTTTTTTAATTTTTTAGTCTAGACTATTATGTGATAAGGTGTATTATAATTACCATATACAAATAACATATCAGCCTTTTGATTATATTTAAATAGTTTTAAAATGAGTTTTATCGAAAGGGTATATAAAAAGGACTTTATCACATGCTTACCTTATTATTTATTATTATTACTTTTTTTTTTTTGCAAAAGGTTGCTACTAGAACTACGACAACGATGGTTTGGTGGAACTTTTGACAAGATCAGATGGAAAATGGGTAATGTAGTAGAAAGGATAAATTACACTTTTTCCTCCTGAATTTTAGGTCTTGTCACAAAGCACTTCCCGAATTTTAATTAATAACATTTTTTCACCCTCAATTTTGAAAAAGTTTACGAATTTTTCATTTCAATTAAAGCCTTGACTTAAAAAATGCACAAGACATTCGTTAGAAGCATAATTTGTAGATATTAAACAAGAAACTGATACAGCATTGATAGGATAATTAAAGAGTATTTTAATTTTGAAAGCTTATGTTTATTTAAATTATTAATAAATTATCTTTATTTGAATTATTTAGGGATTATCTTATGAAATTTAAATTCTAGGAGATATCTTTCAGTATTTGAAATTTGAATAAGATTACAATTATAATTACTATTTAAAGGCTTCTTTGTTATTTTGTAGAAGAGTTTTGATGATTATTAATAAAATCCCTTTTAAAACTTCTCTCAATAGATTACGACAGCATCTTACTCATACAACCATGGTAAGTAAACTACAAAATGTAAATGTAGAATATCTTTCACAAATGACATTATCATTAAA
Source organism: Ficus hispida (assembly GCA_025413025.1). Classification (NCBI taxonomy): domain Eukaryota; kingdom Viridiplantae; phylum Streptophyta; class Magnoliopsida; order Rosales; family Moraceae; genus Ficus; species Ficus hispida. The sequence goes on from CM046372.1 coordinate 30,021,610, forward strand.
CATATTGAAGGAAAAATACGACAATAACAAAATTATATTTAAGAAAACATGATTGTCTTAGAATCAATCAGAACTTGTAATTGTACAAAATTTATAAAAACGACAGTAACCATAAAAACGACATTTTTTTTATAAAGAAAATGATTAGAAACGGCATAATTTTATAGAAACGACAAAAACAAAACAAATAGACAACAAATAGTAGAAACGACAATAGATTTCTTAAAAGCAGTATCTTCAAAACGACAACGACCCAGTCGTTGAACGATTGTAAAGTGTAAACGACAGAAACAACGAGAAATTAACGTTTACTTTGACAAACATCTAAGGTTGGCAATGGCGCGGACGCGGGTATGCCTTCCCTACCTTCATACCCATCTCTTTTTTTTACCCTCGTACCATTTTTTTACCCGCTTAATTTAATAAGAGTGTGAGGATGGATATTACATGTTGGGGGTACTATATATATACATCTTATTCATTTATTCATTAAAAATTATTAAAAAAATTAAAATAAATTTTATTAAAATTTTCATAAATTTTTCATAAATTTTTTCAACATAGTCATAATTGAAAATGAAATTAAAATATTAAAAACAAATTAAAACTTTAAAAATCCATAAAACTAAATTCTTAAAGTAAATTAAAATATCAAAACACTAATATTATTCTTCCTTTTTTTATTATAAGGGAATATATATGGGACGGGTGCAGGTATGAGGGGAACCGCATCCCACTCCCATGCAGGGCTAATTTTAACCTCACGGCTACACCTATATACTATCCCCCATACCCACTCCATGAGGGGCGAGTACCTGCACCCATGGATAAAAATAACATCCCTAAGTCAATATCTTTGCACATTGCATCATGCATAAATGATAGTGTTGCATAAAGGCGACATTACACCACAACATATCATAAAAATTAGAAACTAGGAGGCATTCTGATGATAATATATTATATCTATAATCTATGACTATATTATAAAAAAGAGTTGTATTTTGACACTATTTAAAAATTAAGTCTCTCTATTGTACTCTGGTTAGAATCAACGAATATAACACAATCTATCTTGCATATTTTCAGGTATTCTTTAAGAATCAAAGAATTTGTGTGTTTTAATACGTTTCTACTATATCAGTTGCTATCAAAGCCGAAAGTTCCTCAACCAATTTGTTGTTTGCGATCTAACGACGCAGTTACTGTTGCCACTACTCCGCCAACCGCACTCGTCGAAGAGGTTGCAAGCCTATGGCAAGAACTTGCTGCCAAATGCAATAAGTTGCTACATTGGTTACCGCATCTCATTTCATTTCCAACTCCGAGTCTGAAGATGGCTTTGAGTGAATGTTCAATCCAATATTTGACGAGAGTGATGATGAAGAAAGAGGTGAACAAAGTAATTTTGATTTAATCTTCGATCCAATATATGATGAATATGTTGGAGAAGAGGAAGATCAAATTATAATTTTTTTTTTCCGACCTTTGTCGAAAGTGATAGAGAAGAAAAGGAAGAACAATTTTCTTTTGATCCAGTTTATGAGGAAATTGAATAAAAAGATGAATGTCCAATATTTGATGAAGGTGATGTAGAAAAAGATTTGGTATTCAAATTTCGCATGATTATCATTGAAGAAAAATTTTCATTGAAGATTCAGTTAGATTCTAGCGCATTCAATATTGAAGAAAATTCTCCATCGGTTGATTTCAGTGAATTCAACAAGCCATTCAATCCAAAGATGAGTCTTTCCAAATTCATCATGATTGTTCTCAACTCATATCACTTGAAGCTCTAAAGGTGAGTTCGTCCAAATTTATCATGATTGTTCTCAACTCATATCACTTGAAATTCCTACAGATTCGAGAACGAATCTTATTCACCTTGAAGGGAATGATGCAGTATATAAGTAGGATAATTAGAAAGTATTTTAATTTCAAAGCTTATCTTTATTTAAATTATTAGTAAATTATCTTTATTTGAATTATTTAGGGATTATCTTATGAAGTTTAACTTCTAGGAGTTATCTTTTAATATTTAAAATTTGAATAGGATTAGGATTAGAATTACTATTTAAAGGCTTCTTTGTTATTTTGCAGAAGAGTTTTGATGATTATTAATAAAATACCTTTGAGTGTTCTCTCAATAGATTAGTATAATTTTCGGTATTCGAGTTAGAATCAATGAATCTAACACAACATATCTTGCATGTTTTCAGGTATTCTTTAAGAATCAATAAATTTATGTGTTTTTATATGCTTCTGCTACATAAGAAACTCTTATAATTGAGTTAAAAGAGTAAATATTAAGGATTGATTATTATTTATTTTCATAATTCTCTCTCATAAATAACTACGTAATTTCACACTTAGAAAGGATAATGGGTGCCTGAGGTGCGTCTAATATGTACCGTTTCATATAAGCTTAATACCCTTAGCACATGCTTCCAATGAGTGTTCTGTGTATTTTTTCATCAAAACTTTAATTGAGGGGAAAAATTTGTAAACATTTTCAGAGTTTAGTGAGGAAAAATGTTACAAAATGAAGTTTAGAAGGCATTTTGTGACAAGATCTAAAGTTCATTGGGTTTCAAATTCGGTCCTTAAAAAAAGTCATTCATCTTATCATTTATTGCAATTTTGATATTTTCTTTAAAAAGTCAATTATTAACAATGTTAATCACCTATGTGGCTGTATGTCATATGATTGGTTTGTAATCGAGATATATATATATATATATATATTATGATTTTAATCACATGTTGGTAAACTAACAAACAAGTGTGATATAAATTATTTAAAAATCAAATTTATAATAAAGAAAGTATCAAAGTTACAATTTATGATAAGTTTAAGAGATTTTTTTTCAATTATATTATATATTGTATGTAGCAAAATGATACCAATCTTATTATTCGAGTCAAATTTAAAATTAACCCTGAATTTTTTGCCAGAGGATGCTGATGGAACTTGAATGTGGGTTCTGCCTTATACTTTTATTGATAAAGGTCATATGTGATATGAATTGTACTCATGTTAATATTAGTATAAATATTAGGAGCCAGCCAAACACATTTGTTTTCTTTGAAGAATCATTTTTCCTGCATAGTGAAGAGAAACAAAACACTGTATGTATATATATAAAGTAAGACATAAATTTCAGAGTAAGTATACATTGATTTTTTTAAAAATAAATAAAAATAATTTCAAAGTATAAAAATTAAAGGATATATGTGAGAATTTTTAATTTTTAGTGAGGATAAAACTGAAAACCCGTCAAATATTTGGATTAAATTAATTTTAGTGAGTATTATACGAAAAATTTTAATTTTTGATACGTGTAAAGTAAAAAATAATAAATTTTATGAGATAAAATTAAAAGAAAACAAAATTTCAATTAAGACTACAGGGGGTGAGACTTTGACATCGACACACCTTGAACTTTGACAACGACACACCTTTTACACAACGACACACCTTTTACAAATTCAACCGGTCACTATGGATAGGAGGCTATGGTTTGCATCTATTTTTCAGATTTTTTTTTAAAAAACTTTTTCTTTAATTAGAAATTAGGTTTTACTATTCACACATATAAATATATTTGTCCACAGGCAACCGGACATATAAATATATATGTCCACAGGCAACCGGTCACTATGGACAGAAGGCTATAGTTTGCATCTGTTTTTCAGATTTTTTTTTCTAGCCTTTTTCTTTAATTAGAAATTAGGTTTTACTATTCACACATATAAATACCTATAAACTCAAAATTTAAAAATTAATAACTCTATTATTACAAATTCAAATAATATGATTTTTCTTTTAAAACTACATAGAATTTCTGGAAAAAAATATCTATATTGATTTTTTTTCTAAATATATTTTAGGTTTTTACACTTTTTTTACTCAAAATAGTTTTTTTTAATCAAACGCACAATTCTAAAACTACATGTAGTTTAAAAATGCTTGAATCTTTATTTTGTATCTTTTTTATTTTTATTCATGAATTTATTTTCTTTTTAAGGATTTCGACTTAGCCTAACTATGATATCTTGATTTATTATTTCAATTTAGTTGATTATTTATTTTTCTAGTTGATTGTTCTTCACTTTTCTTGATACTTCTAAACAATTAGCCACTATTTAGTTGATTTGTTAATCATAATAAAATCTATGTGTCTAGTTCATTGTGCTGAATGCCATATATTGCATGTAAAATAGGAATATACCTTCGTGACTAGTGTAATCTCTATATGAGAACTACGGACTTTATTGTATTCTTATTAGTTGTAATTCACATAGGAATATAATGAGTTAGCCTTTAAAGATTGATATATTTATTACACCACAGGAGGGATTAGGGAATAAATTAGGGATTCTTGACTATCAACTAGGAGAATAAATCATAGCTTTTGAGATTGAAGGATCAAGACAGAGTAGTAATGATGAAATCAGAAACCTATAGTTTTAATTAATTGAATTTTCTTCAAATTTATTTTACGTTTGTTTTCTTTTAATTTTTGTTTATTTTAGGTTAATTTATTTTCGTTCACAACAATTCCTCTTCGATTTATTCAAGCAAAATTAGAGTTAAACAAACTTCAGTAGTTAATAATCAATCAATCTCCATTAAATGATACTTTTTTTCTCATTACTAATTTATTGCTTGCTAACAATAACGTGCCCATGCGTTAGAAAATATTCAACACATAGGGTGGATTTGCCCATCGTTTCACCTTTTTTTTTTTTTTTTTTTTCCGCAACACATGGTAAGCGGTGCTGCAGTTTAAGCGGTCTTTAAGGATTAAAAAAATCAAAGAGCAAGAGCAGTGACGATGACAATGGCACATTTGTATTTTGGGCTAAAAATGATAATGGCACTTGAACGCTTTGGCTTTGGCTTGTCCCTTATTATTATTATTATTATTATTTTAAAGCTTTTTTAAGGGAGGTCATAAGCGATGACAAAAGTTGACCAAGGAAAAAAGAAAAAAGAAATCTTATCTCTAGGACCTATATCACTTTTCAAAAATCTATATGTTTAACTATTTATTGTCTAATGATTAAACATAATCTTTTAATGAAAAGGTTCTAAATATTTAGAACTTTAAAATTCTAATAACAATTTAAAGAAGGTAGCTACTAGCAAATAAGGTGCATAACATTATATCTCGTAAAATAATATAAGATAGGGTGTAAAATAAGCTCCTAAAAATGCGGCCATAATTTTATAAACGGATCTCTGGAAGTCTAAAGTTCAAAACCACCTATCTTCCAAGTATTCTCAAGTTGCAACAAATAAACAATTTCTTGAAATAGTTTATGTGTTGCACTTGCACCCGTGGATTTAATATTTCATATGTCTATCACTGCCATCGTCACTGTCACAGCCACAGTTTCTATAATGTTAAACCTTTTCCTAACTACTTACCCAAGTTATCATAAATTAAATTAATTGATTTCCACGATTTTATTATGTCCTCTTGATGAAGTGTGCCCAAATGTGTGAGGAAACGAGAAATAGACTAGAAAAAGAGTGCTACAAAGAACTCGGAGGAAAATGAATTAATGAATCTATTATTGAATGGATTGATTTTTACAAGAGAGATAATATTATTATAGTCTAACCATTAGCTCAACTAAATCTAACCACTAGCAGCTATACACGTGTAAAATTTCTAACTACATTCTAACAACTGTATAATCGAAAGCTAACAAACAATCACTAATCTCATTCTAGATTATACACCGTCACTGCTTATTAAAATAACTAATGTTAGGGATATCAATTCTAATATTAATTTTTGAGTATCAACTTACTTGATGATAAGTTGTCATCGTTTTATTGATAGACATAATCAGTTAATATGACAAATCTTTTAAATACTTATCAATAAAAGAATGATAACTCATTTACTACATTGATTAATATTCAAAAATTGAGATTGGTGTTGGTGTCCTTATTATTTTTCTATTAAAATCTAATAGTGATACTTGTATATCATAATGATTTGTTAGATTACCAAAATAAATAATGAGAAAAGCCCTCCCAAATTGCATAGACGAAGCCATCAAAACTTATTGGTCAAACTCGTAAATTAAGTAACTGAAAAGATATAATTAATTTGTAGTGAAGAAAATAAACTGAATAACTAATCACCTAATTGGTTTAGTTTGTTTAACTGAAATAATTAGGACAAAAAAGAATTGAGATCTTGTAATTTGTAAAAGAACATTTGAGCTCATGATTTTTCTTTTTTCTTTCTTCTTTCTTTCCTTTTTTTTTTTTTTTTTTAAATATTGTCTTCTGGGTGATTGAAGGAGTCACTATTTTCCCTTTGTTCTGGCTCTACGGAAAAATCAGGTATTTTCAACAATCAATATATTAATGTGTAAAAGAAGGGAGTGCAATCAACACTAATTAATTTCCTCATAAGCGAAGGAAGATTAATGTTTTTTCAGACAAAATTATGGCATTAATACTTTAATAGACATCTAATGTTATTCTTTATATCGTCTTTATTACTGTCTTTGATATTTGTCCAATCATATTTAGAGTAGCTACAATACAGTGCTCAATTAGTGTGCTAATGATAAATATTGACATTTGGATGAACACAGTATTTTTAAATGTAATGCTATTTTTCATGCCAAATTTGTTATATGCTAAAATTTATAGTAAATTTACCTCAAGGTATAGTCAATATCAAATTTTATCTTTGATTCTTATTGGTGATTGTCTCCTATAATTATTACAATATTTTTACTTTTCCTTTATTTAAATATTAAAAGTTTACTTTTACAACTTGTAAAGCATGATAAAAATGACAAAAAGTAAAAATAACATAATGTATTAAAACATAAAGTAAGATAATACTATTTTTAACATTATTTTGTAATAAATATAATATTGATATATACAAATACATTAGACATCATGTTATATGATTAGATACCAAAAAAATTGAAAGTATTATAATTGAGATAGTAACTCAAAGATATGCTTTTTTAAGTGGCATCCTACAAATCATTTTTTTCTTTATTCCTGGGGTAATATTGTAGAAGAAATTTCAGCACATATAAAAACCTGTATAGATTTGTGTATTGGGTAATCAAATAATTTCTCATGAGGAAAGTATTTACTAGACTCCGACTTGTTCTCTCTCTGCTTTTGGATTGATCAATAGAAACATATACCAAAAAGGGAAGAAGCAAAAGCCCCCAAAAGAAAACACCACATATATTTATGACGGAATCACACCGCATGTCTTATTTGGGACTACCACAGCATGGTGTACTTATTATTAAACTAACATGGTATCTATAGTGTAATTCAAAGATCCTGTTTCCACCCACAAAAACAGAAAGGTCTAACTGTACTCACAACCAAAAAAAAAAAAAAAACAGAGTAAAGTGAAAACAATAAAAAGAAAGAAGAGCACAAAACAGAGGAAGGAATGGCAGGCGAAAGCGACGGTCTCATGATTAGCCTTCTGCAACGGAGTCACCGCCTCCTGGGGAAACGGATATGCTGACTTGAGCCACGGGCACTTCCGACTCTACAATAATATTATGTGCATCTGTTTCTTCATGACTGGTAAAAGTGGAGCTTATGTGGAGATTCCAAACAGGTAAAACTGAGAGCTTGACATTGAACCAGCCCAGAAAGTGGTTCACTATCAGTACAACAGGATACATATACCAGAAGAGAGCCTGCGGAAATACAAGCGAACACACATGCGAAACGGCGAAGTGAGGAGAGAAGTCGCCGAATCGGAAGCGAATGAGGGCTGAGTTGGGCCAAGGACGAAAGAGGGGGATGAAAGTTATGGAAGTGGAAGAGAAGAAGAGAAGTTGGAGGACGTGGAAAGAGACCTTGATCCAAGAGGTTTGTTTCGGATCGAACATCCTGAAAGCATCCCAGTCCCAGGGAAGAGCTTCTGAGAAGGATTTGAGGAGGTTTATGAAGATCGGGATAACGAATCGGAGATCAAAGCCGCCTCTCATTTTCTGAAAAACTTGGAATTTCTAATGCAATAAGTAGTTATAACTGGAAAGGGGAGATTAGACTATGGTGTCAGACCCGGTGTATGCAAAGCTGAGAAGAGAAGATAAAGAGAGTGGTCAAAGAACTATGAACTGGGTTTGTAATTTGTAATGGTTCGAAAAGAGCAGTGGCAGGAGGCGTATTTATGGGGTGGGGAGGGGGCGAGAAGCCTGAAAGAGACATGTTGGGCGATGTTTTCCGTGTCCTTGGAGATTTGGCATTGGCTCAATTAAGCTCACAGCACAGTTAAAAAGCTTAAGCTTTTAAAAATTACTTCACATGTGTGGCTTGGCTTGACTTCACATGTTTGTGTTGACAATACATTTGTGACTGCTTATTACCATGTGGAGATCTGGCTTGGCTCAATTGAGCTCACAGCACAGCTAAAAAGCTTAAGCTTTTAAAAATGACTTCACATGTGTGGCTTGGCTTGGCTACAAACATTTGTGTTGACAATCCCAGATTGACGTCCAAGCAACCTTTTCTAACTCTGGAAATTCTATTCCTTCCAATCTGCCCTCAAAGGGGCGGCAGAATAAAATAGTACTCTGTACGCAAAGAGCAATTTTTATTTTTATTTTTTATTTTATATATTATCAGATAATTCTCTTGCTGAAAATACTTTGAAGTTTGATTAGTGTTGAGCGTCCTTCTTTATTTCATATATTAAAATAGACGCTGTTTATATTGATTGTTGAAGATACCATGATTTTTCCACAGAGCCAAGGGAAAACAGTGCTCCTTCAACAACCAATTAAAATAAAAAGAAAAGGAATATAAAATTCGTCAGCTCAAAATGTTTTGTCACTGATTATTTTTTAACCTCAATATGTATATGTATATTTTCATTTACTTAATTAAGGAGTTTGACCAATAAAGTTTTGATGGGAGGGCTTTCTCATTTGTTAATTCTAGTAAGCTAATGAAACACTTTCCAACTTAGCATCATTATGACCGACAAGTATACCAATAATTGATATACTCAACGACGGAGTCAGGATTTATTAACAATACAGTCAAAAAAATTTTAATTAATATTATACTAATATATATATATATATATCTGTATATGTAACAATTTTTATTTATTAAATTCATGATATATTGACACATGAAAATATCAGTATTATATCTAAACAAGACAATATGTTACTGTCAGTTATATGTAATTAAAATTAAAAATAACATAAGAAAGAACATGAAATTGAAGTGTTGATCTTAATATTTTCATAATACCATAACCAATCAAGTAAGCTATGGACAAGCTAATGAAACACTTTTCAACTAAGGATCATTACGATCGACAACCATACCATGATTTTTCCACAGAGCCACGGGAAAACAGTGCTCCTTCAACCAATTAAAATAAAAAGAAAAGGAATAGAAAATTCGTCAGGTCAAAATGTTTTGTTACTGATTAGTTTTTAACCTCAATATGTATATTCATATTTTCAATTACTTAATTAAGGAGTTTGACCAATAAAGTTTTGAAAGCTTTGCCTGTGAGACTGGGGAACAAGGATGAAAATATCGATATCAATAAAGTTGTCGAGATTTTGATTTATGGATAATGTTGACGAAAATGTCGATGTTGACGGATATCTCGGGAAAAAATGGATACTCATAGAAAAATTTATAATTTTTGCTAAAACTTTACAAAATATCAAAACAATAAATAGTATATAATATGAACTAATTTTATAACCAAAATAATATATTTTTTAATCAAATATGAGAGTTATTTTACATATTGTAATAGTAAATTATAATAAGTAAGTATTTGTAATTTTAATATGATATTATGTACTCATTAATCATTATAATAAGGTACATAAAAATTAAATGTCAAATTTAAAACAGTACATATAAGTTTCGAGTGTACTTAATCTAAAAAGAGTTTTTAGCATGTTAGAAATACCAGGTAGTTGTCGATCCTGATCTAATAAAAACAATACATTTGTCAATAGGTTGGGTATAGGGGATAGTATATGAGTGCTAGGCTAGGCATGGGGGTTAAGATTAACTACTGACACGGGTGCGGGGTGGGGGTTGGGGAAGTTTCCCATACCCGCACCCACCTTGCATTATTTCCTTATAATAGAAGAAAAATAATAAAGTTAGTCTTTTAATATTTTAGTTTATTTTATGAATTTAGTTTTATAAATTTTTGAAATTTAGATTTGTTTTTAATATTTCAATTTCATTTTCAATTATGATTATCTTGTTAAAATTTATGAAAACTTTAATAGAAGCTATTTTAATTTTTTTTAATAATTCTTGATGGGTAAATGGGTAGAGTATAAGTATAGCACCTCCAGCGGATATTACCTGCCCCCGCACCCGCATTAAATTAGGTGGGTATAGGGGCAGTAAAAAGGGATGCGGGTGGGGGAGACATACTCGCACTAGCCCCGTCGTATTGCCATCCCTACTTTTAAATGGTTTTGAAGATAATTGTTAATGTCTCACATGTATGTTTCTTAGTTTTTACTAACTATTAACCCATAAATTGGATACTGTTAATTTGTTCAATATGATGAGTAGTCTTGATGGGCAATGACTTCTCGATATCTTTTATAGTGAAGGATATATCAATATATTGAAAAAACCGCCTCGATTTTATACTTATAAACTAGACATCATTTAAGAATCATAAGGAGGATTATACTCATATGAACTTTGCTTGATTCTTAAACTTATGATCAAATAAAAACTCAAAGGCGAATTCTCATCAATTTGGCTCATTTGAGTTATACCACGTATTCTTATATGCTATTTTCCAATTGCCCAATACTCTTAATTGCTATCTTACAACCGTGATCATCATCTTGTGTAGCATGTTGTCACATTTTTTTGTATTAAAAAAAAATGAAATGTGTGTAAAATTTAAAATTCTTGAAAAAAAAAAATTTCCCCGAGTTTTTGGACATTTTGTGAAAATATCAAAAAATATCATGAATATTCACGGATATTCAAGAATATTGCGGATATTTTAGGATATTGTGACTTTTGACGAATACTCCTGGAAGAAATATCCTTCCCCCGTTATCTATGTCAGGCTTCAAAATATGACAATGTTATGAAATGTCGATATTGTGTGGACATTTTCATTCTTGCTTGGGAGGGCTTTGTCATTTGTTAATTCTGGTAAGCTAATGAAACACTTTTCAACTAAGCATCATTATGACCGACAAGTATACCAATAATTGATATATTTTAATAAGCAGTGGCAGTGTATTAGGAATGAGATTAGTGATAGTTTGTTTGTTAGCTTTCAGTTAAGCAATTGTTAGAAGATAGTTAGAGATGTACACGTGTATGGCTGCTAGTGGCAGTGATGAATCCTAGAGTTTTGATTGGGGGACTGGGTAGTAACTACAAGTTATTAATTTTTGAGGAATAAACCGAAGTTTTAATCTTTTAGTGAGGGCTATATATAAATTTTCAGTAAAAAAAGTGTATACAAAATTTGATTAGGAAGAAATTGAGGGCACTGGCGGAGCCAGGTGAGGATGAGGATTTTGAGTTTTTCTTTCCCATGTATATTATGCTCTTTAAAATTTTTCATATATTTGTCTCCAATTTTCTTGTATTTAAACAAATTTTCTAAATCTATCCTTGCTTAATTTTTTTTCCCACATTGTCCCTTTAACTTTGTTTTTCTCATTAATAATTTTTTTTTTCTTATTTTCTACTATTGAAGTAATATTCTTTTTCCCGAATGTGTCGTTACTAAGATTCCTTTCAACTTATATTTTCTCATATATACCTTTAGTCTTTTTTGTCCCATTAAAATCTCTTTTTTAAAAACTTCTACACTTTTTTTTTTTAATAAACTGAACTCTCAGAGAATAATAGATCAAGGAAAAAAATATATAAATGCTTAAATAAAGCTTACATTCATGTATGAAAAAATTCAACAAACTGTATCATATAGTATTAAGATTGGATGTTTTGAGAGTTTTAAACATTTTTTACATTATTCATAGTTTATGTCCCATGATCAATCCTGACTTCGCCACTGGTTGAGGGGGGTCTTAAGCCCTCCCTAGGGCCTTCGTCCATTCGTCCCTGGCTTGTGGTTAGATTTAGTAGTTGGATTAGTACTTGAATAGTCTTATCTCCATTCTAAAAATCAATTTATTCAAATATAATAGTTTCATTCATTTTCCTCTGAGTTCTTTGTAGCCCTCCTTTTCTAGTGATATCTTTCTTGTTTCTTCATACATGGGGCACACTTCATGAAAATGATATATATGATATAACTATATGAATGTATAATTATAAAAAAAAAAATTATTTATGTTGGGGATTTATTGAAAAATAAGATAAAAACAAAACAAAATAGGCCACTGTCAAAGGCGGAAGAAAGGTCGAGGTGTGTTGGGCATTGTCGTTAAGGATAAATTCCACTCTCACGAACCATGTCCGGGTGCAAATGTAGGCTTTATACGTTCTAACCTCCAAGATTCAATGACTTGAGCTTTGTAAGAGTGTACTCTCAAATACCCAGCTCTAGAACAGCTATATAGACTTTGAACCTCTAGCTAGAGTAGGATAACAAAGAAGACACAAGAAAAGACTTGGAACAACACACACTAAGCCTTTTCCCGTTCAACTCACGAACTTAAGAACGGCAAAGACAAGTAAAAAGAAAAAAAACTACGTGAATGCTTTCTGCCAATGGGTATTTATAAGCGAATAACAAAAACTTGATTGCATCATGGCTCTCGTCTAAGGCCTTATTTATAGGCTCACGTATATGCATGCATTAGACTTCTACAGCAAGACCAAGAAATTTCATGGAATTTGTTTAATTGAAGCTTTATAAGTTTACATACCAAGGCCAAACAATTAAAAAGTCATCATCTACCTTCCGTATATGAACTTGTTAATCGCACAACTATTTAAAAATAATAATAATAAACAAATAAGCTTTTGTGAAGGCTTTAACCAAAGCAACGCTTCCTCCTGCAAAGTTAAAAGGACAGATGTCACTTTCATATTACAGGAAGAGCTCAACTATCATGTTGCAAAGTTCATTCCATGTAAGTTAGTTTATATATAATATCAGGTGCAAAGTTCTTGCACCTCTTTTCTGATGTATATACGTGTTTTTGGTCGTTGATTTAAAAATTCCTGTTGTTAGAGTATCTTCAATTTAATGTTAAATTGTTGTGTCAATGGTAAATTTTTGTATTTGGATGAAAAATTACTCTCCAATGACGTACTATTTTTCATGCCAAATTTATCATTTGTTAAACTTACAAATTTGCCATAAAATATAGCTTATATCAAATTTATCATTTAATTCATACTTGTTATTGCCTTGACTTTTTAATGTATTACTACAATATTTCATTTTTAATTTATTTAAATACTAAAAGTTCATTAACCATAATAATATTGACAAAATGTAGAAATACGCAAATAGCAATAAAAATATCGTTATACTTTAGAGTATAAAGTAAGATAATATTATTTTTCATACTATTTTTTAACAAATATATAGCATTTTCTTTTGGTAAGTAACAAATATAAAAGAATGCCACAAGATATTTTATGCTCCAATGTATAATATATGTATTTTAATTTTTATCATAATTATTATGCTTTGAAATTTAAAAAAAATAAATTTTTAGTATTTAAATAAATGAAAAATGAAAATATCACAAACAATTACATAAAAAAAAGTCAATCGAACAACTAATGAAATCAAATGTTAAATTCAAAATTGGTTATTAAATAGTAATTACAATCACTTGAAACATACATGACAAGGCAGAGAACCTGAAATAATTTTATTTGATCTCCATTTCCAAGGTAAATATATATCAAGCACTGCCTCCGCCGCAAGCGGTGGCTCTCCGTTCGCCGGCTGATCCAACTCAGAGAGCTTCTCTCGGATTCAAACCAGAAGGCGGGTTTTGAGCCGGACAAGGACAGAAGATGAACAGAAGAACAAGATTAGTATGCGAGCAAGACAAGCATACCAGAAAAGGGTTCGTGGAAGGACAACAGAGCCCACCAGTGAAAGAACGATGCGACGCGAGAAACTGACCAACTGGAACCGAGTTATAAGGGCTGAGTTGGTGCAGGTAGAGATCCATGGAAGTGAAAGGGAAGAGGATTAGAAGCAGTGAATAAACAAGGAGGCAATTGGACTTGGTCCAGCTAGTTTGGTACTGCCGATCATTCAAAGTATTGAAGCGGTCCCACTCCCATGGCCGTTGGTTTGAGTAAGTTTATCACCACTCCACTCCCTGCAATAAACTTCATTAATACCTATAAAATATGTTTTGTTCTACATTTTCCCAATCTTTTTCTTTTTCCTTTTTTTTTTTTTTGTTTACCCACTAAAAGCAAGGGCTCTGTGAAACAAACTGAGGGCCTAGTGGATAAGGCCCAAAATGTTTGTTAATCCATAGTGTGGCCTAATATGGTGGCCCAATACTCAATGCTCTTTCCTTTACTCGTTTCATATTCAAGTTACATAGTTACATATAAACATTTTTGGCAAATATATATATATATAAATGTAAAGTAAATAGCATGATTTAAAATATTTGATTTGTTTGATCTTTTTGATCGTCAATAATTTTGCATGTAAGGGATTTTTTTTTTTAATAGGACTCTTTATAAGCGTTGTTTTAAATACTATTATCTAACAATAATCAAGTTATTGATGATTGAAAATATTTATTAGAATAATTTATTTAACAAAAATCATTTATAAGGTAAATAACTTTATTTATTATATTAATAATTTATTTATTTACTATAAGTAAACTATTTATATGACAAATTTGTTACAAATTATTTATTAAATATGTCATTTATATAAAATATATTTAAAACATCTTATATATATTTTTAAAAATTTTGAAAAATAATTTTTTAGCTCTTTCTCCTCACAAAGAATCTATGGTCAAACATGGATTGATTCCAATAAAGTGAATTTCCTTTTTGGATAAAGTAGTAAGTGACCGAAGGAAAATAAGAAAGACAAAAAAAAAAAAAAAATTTGAAATAGTTGTAAAAATAGGAAGTAACCAAATTAATGCTTGCACAAGCTCAACGAGAGAGGGAAAAAAGAAAGAAAGAAAGAAAGAAGAAACTCCCAGCAACTTAAAATATTGACCTGTGATATTTACTCTCAAGTTACAATCGAAAGAGAAATTTTACAATAATTTAGCACATAAAACAACAGTGGGTGGAAAAGTGTTAAAATAATAATAATAGTAATAAAAGATTGACATGTATGTTGGGTAATCAATTAAAAATTTAATAAATTTCTCCTTAAAAAAAAAGCTAGATTATGTCCTTTTTTTTTTTTTTTTTTCACGTCTACGTTATGATTCATCTATACTTTATGTAAATCTCTTACCAATGTCTAAAAGAACGAATACCCATTTTCGTCATCCCTCCTATATCGCCCACATGTGACCAACATATATTTATGTTTTATTGTCATAAGAAACAGGAATTACATCACATTTGTTTAATTCATTCTTGCAACAAATTTGGGACTATCACAACATGGTACAATAATTTAAACTATCACTGTAGTATATAACATGGAGAGGAAACGATTTCCCACCAAAAATAACATAAGACTAACCGCAACAGAAGCCAAAAAAAAAAAAAAAAAAAGCAGAGGAAGTAGTGATTCGTCAAGAGCCTTCTGCATAGGAGGTAACTGATCAGGGACTTCAGGTGCTGTTTTCAGGGGAAATGGCTATATTGACTTCGGGGATAGGCACTTGATGTGAGAGTTCCGCATGTATGTTTTTTGTCGGTTCTCGGCGGGTGAGAGTAGAGTTTATGTGGAGATTCCAAACAGGCAAAGCCGAGAGCTTGACATTGAGCCAACGCAGAAAGGGGACCAGTACAAGTGTAGCTGGATACATGAACCAGAAGAGAGCCTGGGGGAGTACAAAAGAACACACAAGTGAAAGAGCAATGTTAGGCGAGAAGTTTCCGAATCGGAAGCGGAGGAGGACGGCGGTGTTTAGCGAATAATTAGGATGAGGGAGGGCGAGAGTTATGGAAGTGAAAGAGAAGAGGAGAAGTAGGCAAACATGGAAGGAGATGTTGGTCCAAGGGATTTCATTGGAACTCGACACGCCGAAGGCATCCCAGTCCCGGGGAAGAGCTCCGGAGTGGGATTTGAGGAGGTTTATGAGGATGGGAATGAGGATTCGAAGATCAAAGCCACCCATTTTACTATTTATATAGCGGTAGTCGTAGAAGGGAGTATGGGACAATGGTGCAGCTTGAGAAGGGACTGAATTTTATATTGTTCGAGAGGCTACTATTGGGATTCCTCTTTATTTATTATTTATTATTTATTATTTATTATTTTTTACTTTCAAAGAAAAATATGATGTGGTGTTCTTAATACTGATCGAAAAATAAGAAAGTTGATCATGAATTTACAACTATTCAACTAACAGATTTCAGACTTTAAAAATAGATAATATATTATCTTTTTTTTTTAAAACAGACTCTGTAAAGTCAAAACACGGATAGGTCTTTCTTCTTATCAGGGCACCACCACAGTCGGTGGGAATTCTTCTTTTATGTTTGTTTGTTAATTTCAATTGCTAAAGTCCTTAAAGTCCAACTATGACAATAAAAAAAAATGCTGACGTAAATGACGTCAAAGCACGTCATAAATCTCTTAATCATTTACAAGAATTTCACGTTGACAAAATGGTTGCATAGCAACATGGATTTGGCTCGGTAATCGACATTGACCCAAGGGACAAAAACAATAAATGTGACGCTAGAAACATGACGAAAGGACAAAAAACTCAAAACGAAAGCAGCGAGGATGCCGGGCCAATGGAAGAATAGCTTAGTGCATGTTTTAAATTGCGCATTCAAACAAAAATGTGTTTGTATAATTTTTATTAAAGCCTATTAATAAACGTAAATGCAATCACCAAAATGCCATTCAACTTGAAAAAAGCCTATTAATCTATTTATTATTATTTATCTAACAAATTTGTAATTTACTACAAATTTTTTTAGAATTTACTATTTACTTAATATATTAACCATAACAATACTATTTAATTCTTTCTCTATTTACACTCTATTTTACTGAGTGATCACTTTTTTATCATGCAATGTCGTTTATTAAGTCTGCCAGTTTTGTTAAATTTGTCGTTTACCTGAAGTTTGTCTATTTCATTGATAGTTTGAGCTATTGACTGGTCATGTTCCTTGAATAGACGAGTTTCAAGAGTTTCTAATGTATTTCCTTTTTCTAAGCCCTTGTTATTTTAAAAGTTCTTGTCGTTTCTTATTCAATTGATTCTCATTCTCATTAACTGTCGTTTTTTAGAGTTATATTGCTTCGTAGGCACTGGTGTTTGAGCTATCGATTGTCCTTTTATTTAACTGATGTTTGTAGATTGTACTTCCGCCTAGTTGTCATTCAAAAGATCCCGTCTTTTTTCAACTAATGGTCGTTTTTTTTACTAACGTTGTCGTTTTTATTAAGATTGTGTCGTTTTAGACACTTTCGTGTATTTGACCGCCGAAGTGGCTTGCGATCTCGTGCCTAAAATTCAGATTCCAGAAGGAAGGTCAAACACCCAAACTGCGGATATGTTTGTTATAGATAATTCTAATGTACATGCATGATGAGTGAAAAGAAAGCAAGGAGTGAATAAACAAGGAGGTAATTGGACTTGGTCCAGCTAGTTTGGTACTGCCGATCGATCATTCCAAGTACGGAAGGGGTCCCACTCCCGCGGCGTTGTTTTGAGAAAGTTTACCACCACCACGGCGGCGTACCTCACGTCGAAACACCTCATATTTAACCAACCACTCCTGTTTATACTCTGGTCTGAATTGGAGAATACATATTCCTCATTCATTCCACAATATATATATATATATATATATATATATAAGAGTATATAGGCGAAGCACATGCAGGCATAAAATGTCGGCAGTCCAAATCTATGACTGTACGTGAAACATGCGCCACTAATTCCACAGATCATGCTAAAATTAATTATGTAGCGGTTTCTTTATTTTTGACTATTTTCCACTGGCTGTCAGCATGTAACTTTAACAACCATGTTCCTCTAGACAAACACGTTACATAGTGAACAACCAACCAACGAAACAACGGAGAACATTCGAGAGAGGTTCTCTTCTCTCCCACAGAATCCAATACAATATTCTGCTTACCTCACACTCTCCTTCAACCCTTGCATTTATTCCTCTCATTTCCCACAACGGCCTATTATTTATCCAAGACAATACTTTTCATCTCTATTATTTACCCTGTTACTTATAATATTAATTGATTCTCCTAAAAAAAAAAATCCGGAATAGTCTGGATTTAATTTAAACATTAACTCTTTCCAAAACTAGCATCATTAATCTCTCTCTCTCTCTCTCTCTCTCTCTCTCTCTCTCTCTCTCTCTCTCTCTCGTTGTTGTTGTTGTTGAAGGGGAGAGATCTTATATTTGGTTTCATCAATTAAACTTCTCAACTTTATTAAAAAATCTGAAGATTGAAGATTGATCTCTTCCTCGTCCTCATTACATTTGGCCAATTAGACACCCAACTTTAATGGCAACAACGCAGTTGCAAATACTACACTCAGCTCTAACAACTAAGCTATATTGTTTATCTTTGATTAGTTGGATTTATATATATAACTTCCCCGAAACAAATTCTTTAATGTTCACTGCAAATTTAGTCCCAAATGCTTTGAAGGATAAATTTTAATTAAAATCTTCCTTCTTTGTTTTGTTTGCTTGTAATTTGTAAATTGCATTAAATTGATCCTGAACATCTCGAAAGAAATATGTATTTTTTTAATGATATATATATGCAGTTGTTGTTTTGTCTTATTGTTGTTTTTTTCCGTATATTTTGCTAAAATAAATACTGGATTTCAATCTGAGTAGGAATTATCTTGATGTAATTAATGAATCACAAGTAGTTTTATTTATTTTTTATTATTGTAGACACTTTTTTGTTAATCTGTTTATGAGAAAAATGACGACACATGAGGGGTTTTAGTAATGTTCACTTCTTTTAAAGATTCTAGGAACGATCTCTATTATATTGAGATGTTAACGTTATAAATTAATTGTTCTTTACTATAAAATTTATAAAAAATAATAATAATCAAATGCCTGGAATTTTTATTTTTTACCTTTTAAAGTAACCCAAGTAGTAACCTTCCAAAAAATAAAAATAAAACTCAGGTAGTAACCAACATCAAGGCAAGAAAATAGCATCCCAAGTCCCAACAAATTAACATCAAATTAATTAAACATGATAGGATTAAGTATAATATCTTATTTTAAACCAAACTAATCAAGCTAATATTTAATTTGTTTGTTGACTAAAAAGGTTGTGTAATGATGAATCTCCTCATGTATAATCTTATTTTAAACCAAATTAAACTAATAATAAAAAATAATAATATTTAGTTGCTGTGTGGCCTAAAAGATTGTGCAATCAAGGATGAAAATGTTGTTGTCGATAGAGTTGTCGAGATTTTGATTTAAGGATAATGTCGATGGATATCCCGAAAAAAATGGATACTTAGAGTTTAAGTGTTATATAGGCTCTGAACTTGATCTAAATATTTACAAAGTAAAAAACTGTTTAAAATATAAATAATGGTCTTAAAAATTATGATTTTTGTTGTATGTTAAAGAATTTTGTCACATTTTATTGCAAAAACAAAAAAAATGTGCCACAAAATTTTAAGTTTTGCAAAAAAAA
Organism: Ficus hispida; assembly: GCA_025413025.1. NCBI lineage: Eukaryota > Viridiplantae > Streptophyta > Magnoliopsida > Rosales > Moraceae > Ficus > Ficus hispida. Next base: position 30,041,427 of record CM046372.1, read on the forward strand.
AAAAAAAATTCCGGTTTTTTTTTTGGGACATCATGTGAACATATCAAAAAAATATCCTAAATATTCATGGATATTCATCAATATTGCGAATATTTTTTAATATTATGGATATTAGATAGACGCTCTTGAAGGAATATCCTTCCCCACATTATCCATGTCGAGACTTAAAAATACGGATAATATTATGGAAATACCGATTATGACGTGAACATGTTCATCTATTTGTGTAATGATGAATTCTCCTCACGTGATTAACAAACTACAATCTCTAGATCATGCATAATAATAATAACAAAAATAATGATGATGATGATGATAATGATAATAAGAATCCTTGTTTGTAGGAGGTATTCTTAAAATTAATCATTGTTTCTATATTGGGCTGTTTGCAGTGCCGCAGTTTGGAAGTGGGGAATCGGTTGTCCATAAATTTGAAGCGTTCAAATTACTTGCGTAGCTTTCTTTATTATTTCACATAGATTCTTCAGTCATGATTAGTCAAGGGTAATGAAGGGTAGTCAAGGACAATTGCTTTTTGAAGAAACTGGCTGCATAGTGTTTTTAGAATTTTAATGCAGTGTTATCGAGGAAAGGTAATATACAATTTCAATTCCATAGATGTTTTTTAATTGAGGAATTTTTTACGATAATATACCTTATTTTTAAATTATTGATAAGAACTGATGTTTTATCTGTTAAATTATACTATTCACATTTTAATTTATGATTAAAGTAATTTTATACTGTGCATTACAAATTTACACATAACGCATTCAAATAAACATTCTTAAATTAATATATTAATGCTAAATTTTGATATTTGAATAAGAAAAATCACTCTCCTATACAAGTTTTTATTTTTATATTAACTAAAAAATGTCAAATTTCAAAATTTCGCATTTGGTTGTTCTTGATAATGTATTGAATTGTCATTTAATAATTACAATATTATTATTTTTAAGTTATTTAAAATATATAATAAAAATCAGTCGTGAAAAATTGGACGTACACCATAACTCGTGTAAAAAATGGGTTTATCGAAGGAGACGGGGGGGAAAAAAAGGGAAAAATTAGAACATCACATGCCAAAAAGGAAATCATAATAGTACAGAAAATATAGTCAGACAAATTTATTCTCACAAGCCAGAAAGGAAATACATCGCATGTCCAACTTTTGAGCTTTCAATAACTCTTAATAGAACAGAATAATCGGGAAAATCATGACATCAATCACCTTAAAACTATTTGAAACTATTAGTTTACTGAAAAAGAAAAGAAAAGAAATCTACACCACAATCTCATCCTTAGGTTCCGCAAGGGCGTCGTCTTCCTGGGAAATGTGATCTACAGTTCTACACCAAGTTGGGGGGAGCTTGAACCTTCATATCTATGTCTGCTTCAAGTTGATAGTGATCATGAGCAAGAGTGGAATTTATGTGGAGGTTCCACACAGGTAAAGCTGTGAGCTTGTTGTTGACCCAATTCAAAAGCGCCTAAGCCGCAACAAGAGGAATGAAGAAAAGCACAGAGCAAAGTTTAGAATATTTTATTACGCTCATCTTTCTTCGTCGCAACAGCACATTTTGTGCTTCACTGCTCTCTCTCTCTCTCTCTCACTTCTCTTCACTTGTGCTTCCTTTTAGTTATTGCTTCTTTTGTTCTTACTTTTTTTCTTTTTGTTTTAGTTTTCCCCATGGAACTCTTATTTTCTTAAACATATATCATTAAAACAAATTTAGCGAACAGAAGGATGATAAAAACAACATTTAATTATTGGATTTATTTGGGTATTAGTTATTACTATTATTATTACTTGATTCTCTTTTTTTCCCCCCTCTATTTTTGGATTTTTTTTCCCCTTTAAAAAAGTGCTCTAAAGAAGGTACAGAAAAGGCGAGTAAGGACCCAGCCCAAGCTCCAAAGCTTAACCCAGAATCGTTATTCTTATTTTAAAATTTAAGAGAGAGAAATTTGGTTTATCAAAGGAGACAGAGTAAAGGTATTAAAAAAAAAAATATCCAAGAACACCAGCAAAAATATAGTTGACAAGCATATCGACGCAAGCCAAAAGGGAATTACATCACACGTCCAACTTTTTTAACTTGAAGTAGTGTTAAAAGATGATGAGTGCGGGGGAGGATGGGCTTTTTGTAGTTTTGGGAAACTTTGGGATTTGAGAAAGAGAACAAACGAGAGAGAAGCAGTGGTTGAGCTTTGATTCTTGAATTTTCAGGGAAGATTTTGGACTGTTGAGGTGAAGAGCGAGTATGGGGTAACACCTCTTTTTATAATGGCGGAAAGGAGGAGGGATGATGAGTATAATAATCTACATTAGGCTGGTGTCAAGTGAGCAAAGCTAGCGAAGTTTAATAGAATAATTTTGTTTGTTTTGCACACATGGGCCCACTTGATAGACTTAATTTGTTCCAAAATTAGTGAATGAAAAAATAACACACGCAATGTACATAAATTGTTCACACTCAAACAGAGGCAGTAAGTCAAGAAAGGTTACACTGACCAAGCTGCGATCATCAAAGAAGACATCTCCACCTTATACCCGACTATAATAGGCAACTTCACATGGTTATTGGATAAAATTACCACATCAGCAAAATATTCTGGTAAATAAGAACAGAAATAATTTACAAGGCAGGCCCCAAGTTCATGGACATTATTGACCAAAAGCTAGCTAATAAACATGTAGGATCTTATTGCAGTTTGACAAACAAATTGCCATGTAAGGAGATCTTAGTCATGTTAAAAATACCGAACCACTTCTTACACAGAATAATCAATCTACCTTGCATCAGCCATTAAATCATAGACAATAGCAAAATAGCAATCAGTTGAAAACTTTGGATTGTACAAGTGAAAATTATTGAATGACAAAAAAAAAAAAAATTATATAAACTTGTGGTAATCTCTGCACATAATTGGCGAACCAGACACAGTTATACAAAAAGAAATAAAACAAGAAAACAGGGTAAGGGAATCAACAAAACAAATAAGGAAGGGAAAAAGGAAACACTTGACTTACCTCCTGAAAAGCAATACATTTTCTTGATAGCGTTTCTTCACTTTTTGATAGCTTTAATTCCGAAACAAGGCGTTCATCAGGGACATTAGCAACTTTGAACCATAACCAAAGTTCTGCCTCTGAGGTTAAGGCCTGGACCGCGGAACGAGGCCTGCTCCTCCCCTATCATTTTGATGCCAACAACCACGGCCAAAATTCCCTCTACCCGGGTTGTTATTATTATTGCGTATCTCAGGCAAAACTGTATTGGAAATGAAAAATTAAAGTTACAAGAGGGGGGGGGGGGGGGGGGGGGGGGAGGGCGGCCTGCGGGGTGCAACTAAAGTACACCACTTTAAAATATAATCAGTTCATGGAGAGTTTGTAGACAAACATTACATGCCTAAATTATACAAGTTCGTTTTCATATGAATATTACAAGCCAAATTAAGCATTAATACCAACAAATTAACAATAAATTCATGAACAGAAATGGAAAATTAAACCTTTTTTTTTTTTAGCTTACAATAACCAAAAGACAATAAAAAACCAAAATTCAGCTTAAAAAATGCGTATAAGTCCACTGATTCAGAGTATTTAGAACAAAAAAAAACACTAGAAAAATTAAAAAAATGTGGAGAAAAATCAACAATTCACTAAACCCTAAATTTGGAGAAAGAGAAATAAACCATGAATTGAAACCTACCAGAGGATCATCAGCAAGAAAGAGGGAAAATTTTACCAGGAATCGAATAAGGACTGGTGGCTACGGTTTTTCAGTAATCTTCGTTATCGGAGCCAAACAGATCCTTCTCTTCTTCGCAGCCATAGTGGGCCCTATTACTGTTGCTGTTGTTGACCTCCTCTTCGCCGTTCTCCTCCTCTCCTTCGCTGGCGCTTCCGCCGCCGCCCACGCCGCTAATGCTCTGATCGCCGCCTTCGCTGCCGTTGGACGATGAAGAAGCCGCCGATGACGAGGACGACAAAGAGGCTGCGGATGAAGATGATATCGACGACGGCGAGGAGGAGCGGTTGCCGTGATGGGTATCGTCCCTGTCTGGGCCATCATCGTCCTCTTCGTTGAGGATGTCGACGTCTTGTTCGGAGAATCGACGGTCGGAAGTGAAGCGTCTCCGGCGAGATTTCCTCGGCGAGTCGAGAAAAACAGGGTGTTTTGCTTCAATTTTGCTGCTTCTGATCTTGTCTGTGAAGTAAACTAAAGGGGTTGGTGGGCCAGTGGACTGTTACTTGGGCAGCACAATGGCCCAATCACTAATTTCCCTTTTTTTTTTTTTTTAATAGTTATCACAAATTTTATGATTAAGCATTTCTATTTTTGATTTGTGAGATCGAGTTTTATTACAAGAAATTTTATTGAACAAAAACGATGATAAAACAACAGCGGATAGTTGAGTTCATTTTGGGTATTGGAATAATGAGTGAAAAAACTCTACGTGATTCTCTTGCTTTTTCTCTCCCTATTTTTGGATCAAACAAAAAGTGCTACAAGGAATGTATGTAGCATAAAAAGGCGAACTACGGACCCAGCCGAAAAGCCTAAAATCTTCACGGGTTGTTCTTAAAATGGAAATAATAATAATAATAATAATGATGATAATAATAACAAAATAAAACCAAGAGCGGACTGAGGGGGTTAAAAAAAGGAAAAAGAAACACTAACAACAAATTATGTTGACAAATTTATTCTCACTATATCCGAAGAGGAAATACATATAGATCACATATGATTTGAGCTTATAACAACTCTTAATGAAACAGTACAACGAGGGAAATCATAATATCTATAACATTAAAACTATATCACTTTACATAAAAAGAAAAAAAAAATTCAAAATAACAAAAAAGAAAGGACAACATAGTATTATTCAAAAGGAAAAGTTACGGTGAGAAAGGTACCATTTCACATATTTTAGTCCTTGGATTAGGTCCACATTATAAATTTAAGAAAAATATCAGGGAGTATAAGTGACGTTAAACATTACTCATTAAATGAGAGTGAGTCTTCTCTGTTAGTATGATGTATAGTATCGCTGATATTCCAAAAGTATTTTTCTAAATTTAAACGCCGGACTGATTCTGGCCGGGACTCGGGACAATTTTAAAGAATGTTAACCATCATGGTGGCTTTGGGTGACGCTGGCAGTGGTCAAAGCCTCCATATTCTCGTCATTAGCTTCCAGATGAGAGTCGCCGACGACATCTTCAGGGGAAATGTGATCTGCTGCACCCACTGGGTGCATAGGAGCTTGAGCCTCGATATCTATGCCATCTTCTTGGTGGTCATAGGTGAGAGTAGAACTGTTACGGCCAAGACGGTGGTTTAGAATGAGAAAATAAGGATACAGAAACCAGAAGAGAGTTTGGGGAAGGAAAACCGAGGCGAATAGCGAAACAGCGATGTGAGGAGAGAAGGTTTCTAGTTGGAAGCGAATAAGGGCTGAATTGGGCGGACGACGAGTCGGGAAGACAGTAATGGAAGTGAACGAGAAGAAGTGAAGCATGAAAACGTGGAAGGAGATTGTTGCCCAAGAGGTTTGGTTGGGATCTAGAACATGGAAAGCATCAAAATCCCAGGGAAGAGCTTCTGATATGAATTTGAGACAGTTTATGAAGATTGGGATGGTGCAACGGATATCAAAGTCACTCATTTTTGGAGTTTTCAACAAAGGAGAGAGAGGCAATGGTCGAACTTTGATTCTTGGGACCGTTGACGTGAAGAGCAAGTATGGGGTAACACCAATTTTTTATAATGGCGGAAAGGAGGAGAGATGATGAATATAATAATCTACATTAAGCCGGTGTGAAGTGAGCAAAGCTAGCGAAGTTTAATAGAATAATATTGTTTGTTTTCGCACACATATGCCCACTTGATAGACTTAATTTGTTCCAAAATTATTGAATGAAAATAACAATTATTGAATGAAAAAATAATATATACACGCAATGTACATAAATTGTCACACTCAAACACAGGCAGTAAGTCAAGAAAGTATCCACTGACCAAGCTGCTATCATCAAAGAATACATCTCCACCTTCTACCCGACTATAATAGGCAACTTCACATGGTTATTGGATAAAATTACCATGTCAGCAATATATTCTGGTAAATAAGAGCAGAGAATTATTTACAAGGCAGGCATCATGAAAGTTCATGGATATTATTTACCAAAAGCTAGCTGATAAACGTGTAGGATCTTATTGCAGTTTGACAAACAAATTGCCATGTAAGGGATATGTTAAGTCATGTTAAAAATACCGAACCACTTATTACACAGAATAAATAATCAATCTAATAAAATAATCAATCTTCCTTGCATCAGCCATTAAATCATAGACAAAGCTATTGAATGACCAAAAAAAAAAAATGATATAAATTTTGTGGTAATCTCTGCACATAATTGGCGAACCAGACGCGGTTATACAAAAAGAAAGAAAACAAGAAAACGGGACAAGGGAATCAAGAAAACAAATAAGGAAGGGAAAATGGAAACACTTGACTCATGGCTCATGCCGAAATTAACGTGTTCCGACAAGATTTTTGCGGCCCTAGACCTAGGGCATCATGGATGTAGGCATTTCTTTCTCTTCTTCGATGTCGTATAGTGGGGAGTGAAAGTCGTAAATAACATTTTTACAACAAATACATGAAATAAATAATAATAAGTTTTAATTGCCAATATGGAATGGACCCAGTTCAAGTTCGAAAGCAAATATAAATCGGTTATTCTATATCCATACCCTAATTAAATATAATAAGATTTCATTTGATTTTGTTAAAATTAATTTTCAAATAACTTTTTATATTATCTAATCCAAACATCATTTCAAAAATTTTACCTTTTTCGCAATTTCAACAAAAATTACATATCTAAAAAACTATTTTAGAGTTTTTTTTTTTATTTCTCATTTTAAAGCAAGAAAATTCTTCATTTCAAAAGAAAACGGAGAAAAGGAATAAACCATTTGTCGCTTACAAATATCCAAGAAATAAGTGGAAACGAATTCCTATTCATATAATGAAATGGGGAATCTGTGGGGCGGGGTATGAAACTGGATTTTTTTTTTTTTTTTTCCTGACTGTGAGCGAAACTGGATTTTACGCTTTTTATTTGGGGAAAGTCTGTACTAAAATCTTGCTTAGAGTAATTATGGGCAGGACTCTATCCAATAGTTGTTGATTGATGTTTACTTAAAATGGATGATGAGATGGAGTTTTTTTTCTTTGAACTGGGAAGCAATGTATAACTTCCAGCAAAAAAGCAAAGTAAAGGGTGTTAATGTAAATCAATAAAAATGGTCTGAGATAAGGGAGAAAAAAAAGTTCGGAGATAACAAAATTGGAAAGAGATTCCAAGAAAAAAAAAAAAAAAAAAAGGTCCGGTATTACAGAGATTGGAGAGAGATTCCAAGGCCTTCCCTTGGTTCCTTCCTCAGTTTGTTCTCCTTTTTGGATTTGGTTTGCTCTTTTTTTTTTTTTTTTTTTTTTCCGCGTTTTGTTGGCCTTCTTGTTGCTTGGCTGTTGCTTTTAATGTAATCCATTTTTTACTAAAAAAAAAAAAAAAAAAGAAAGAAAGAAAGAAAAAGATTCCTAAGAGAAGATGGCGATCAACTCAGGAAAGGTGACTGATGCTGTTCACCCAAGCTTTTTATAGTTTAATTTTGACATATAATATCCAAAACGGAAAACCATATGAACTCCTTTATTTCCTTTTTCGAATTATCATTTGACCTTCTCTCAGTTTTTTCTTTTTAAATTACTATACAATACTACATAATTGTACATATTGTAACTCAAAAACACACTTAATTTTTCTGTCATCCGATCATATCTGAACAGTCTAAAAACGATACCTACCGGTAATTACTCTAAAAGAACCTCTACATTAACCTTTCCTTTTTATTTTTTATTTTTTATTTAGGAATGTTACTTTTTTTTTTTTTTTTTTGTTAAGGTAAGACTGGGTGGAAGCCCTTTTATATATCTTATTAGTAAAACTTCATCTAACACCATCCAAATTTAATCAAATGGACAAGAAAGTAAAAGTGTGCAATAACTAAAATAAACACTCATTTATAGAATTGCACCAAAGAAAAAAAATTTTGAAGTCCCCCTATTTCTTTGTTGGTCGAACGTGCCCGGGGGGACTCAATGTCACCGAATGTTGAGGTCTGGGTCCACCCAGAGGGACTCGCCGTCACCGATCGTTGGGGAGGGATCTCGGGTCTAGGCCGGGAAGGGAGGTGATTCACTATCGCTGTCTTCTCTGTGGGGAGCCTCGCCATTTGCAGATCAAGCTTTTTACGATTTTTATTTGCATTTTTGTTCAAGGCTTGTTTTTCCTTTTTGGTGATCAGGCCCTAATAGAGGTTCACGTAGTACGACAGATGGATTGGTCACCGTTTCCAAACAAGTTTATTTTGTGGACACCGTCAAAAGTTTTTTTTTTTTTTTTTTTTTTTTTAACCACCCAAGAAAGAAACCAAACAAAGATCAAAGCGGCAATAAGGCCTCTAAAGGGTGCCCAAACAGCCATCTCCCGTGCCGGGAGTAATCTTTAGTGGGGATGTACACTAATGATTCGTTTGAAAAATATATGATAACTCTTTAGTATGACACTACCAGATTATTGGATGGGAAAGTTTTCTAGCTCTCTCTTTCTCTCCTTCTAATGGGCTGTACCGTACTCTTTCTCGAATTGTGTCAATCTCCTACATGGATTGTACTGTCATATAGTCGTTCTACCGAATGGGAGAGTATTCCGAAAAATATTTTTATGGTAAATTATATCACAATACATTATAATGTGTTTTTGATTCTATTCTAGTATAAATATTTAAATAGTACACTAATTTATTTTATTATTTATTCATTTACTTGTGTTTGATTCTATTTATAACGACCTATATTTTATATGATTAATTAAAAAATTATTTAGATTATTATAATCATTGTAATTCAGTCTCTTTAAAGTTAATTTTGGTTTGATAAAATTCCAATGCAAATTTTTCTTATTTGTTTTATATTTTCTCATGTATTTTACATCATGATTTGAAATCCAAACAGAGATTATTTTGTTTTATATTTTCTCATGTATTTTACATCATGATTTGAAATTCAAACAGAGATTATTTTTGAATTGTATCTTGCAAACAATGTTTGATTATTTTTGAATTGTATCTTGCAAACAAATTTTTTTCTTCTTGTTCTCCCTCTATTCTTTATTTATTTGACACTTCCTTTCTCTTCTCTATTCCTTTGGTTGTTTTCTAACTTGTTGCGGATTTTGTAACGCATGTGTACATTATCGTTAACAAATAATGAAGTAGTGAATAGAGTATCATTCTCACAATGATTGATTACTTACTAATTACTGAAATTGGTTAACTCTAATTTTATTTGAATAAACCAAAAAGGAATTTAAAATAAAAATAACAATAAAAATAGAAATAAAAAGGAAATACTAAAAATCTAAGGTTCCGATTTCACCATAACTATTTCACCTTAATTACTCAATCTCAAAAGCTATAATTTATTTTCCTAAATGATAGTTGAGAATCCCTAACCTATTCACTTCCCCTCCCGAGGTCTAACAAAAATATCCATAGAAGCTAATTCACTATATTCCTCTGTGAATTAAAATCAAGAAGAAGTCAGTAAGATTTGTGATTTTCATGTAGCGACTGCATAAATCATGAAGGTATATTCCTATCTCGCATACAACATATGGCATTCAACACAATGAACTAGACCCATAAATCTCTTTCCGGTTTTATTATGATTAACCAGTCAACTTAATAGCGACCAATTATTTAGAAGCCTTAAGAGCGGTGAAGAACACTCAATTATGAAAAATAAATCAAAAATTAAATTAAAAAAATAATTAAAACATCATAATTAGGCTACACCGGAATCCTAGAAAAGAAAATTAATTCATAAACAAAAATCTACAAAACAAAGGTTCAACCATTCTTAAATTACAAAAATCAAAAGATAAGAACATATTAAGAAAAATCCCTTTACGAGGTATCACAAATCTCCAAGATTTTTCTCTAGTCACTTCCTTATTCTCTTCTTAATTCTTCAAGATGATATTTTCTAAATTTTATAGAGAACAAAACCTAAAACTCAAGAAATATATATTTATTTTGCTTTTTTTTTTTCTTCATTGGTTTCAGCTCTACCAAACGGCCAGAGCCAAGACATCTATACTAACCCTAATCTCTCCTATTTACAAACTTGTTCCAAAATTATTGAATGAAAATAAAAATTATTGAATGAAAAAATAATTATGCAATTTTTTTTTATTTTCTTTCCTTTTTTTTTTCTACTAAATAATTTAAATAAAAATTAAAATCTTTTTTATCATTCCGAATTATGGTTGTGGTAGAGACCCTCTGAAGGTAACTACCGGTAGAGCCCTTTTTTGGACCGTTGAGATTTAATCAAACGGTTCAAATGTTGATGATGTACGATATTTATCATACACCTATCTCACACAATCATTCCCACTTAAACTCTTATCCATCGCCGGCGATCTTCTCGCCGCCGGCGACGGACGCCGGTGACCCATCCCCGACGCCGGTGACCCAACTCCGGCCACCTCCGGCCCCCAGCCCCGGCCGCCGGCCGTCGACCCCATTTTCTCTCTTTTTCCCTTTCTCTCTCTTCTCTCTCTCTCTCTTCCCCTCTCTCTCTTCCCCTCCCTCCCGCCGGCCCCCACCCCCGGCCGCCTCCCTCCCCCGGCCGCCACCCTCCCCCGGCACCCCCCCGACGACCCCCCCTCTCTCTTCCCCTTTCTCTCTCTTCTCTTCTCCTCTCTCTCTTCCCCTCCCTCCCGCCGGCCCCCACCCCCGGCCCCCAGCCAGCCCCCCGGCCCCGTCCCCCCTCCCCCGGCCTCCCCCCACCCCCGACGAACCCCCTCCCCCAGCCGCCACCCTCCCCGGCCCCCCTTTCTCTCTCGCGAGTTCGCGATTTCGCGAAATGGGAAAGGGGAGAGTGGGGAAGAGAGAGAAAGGGAAAGAGAGAGAGGGGAAGAGAGAGAGAGAAGAGAGAGAAAGGGGAAGAGAGAGAAAATGGGATCGGCGACGACGGCCGGCGTCCGGGACTGTGGCCGGAGTTGGGTCGCCGGCGTAGGGGATAAGTCGCTGGCGTCCGTCGTTGGCGGTGGAAAAATCACCGGCGGCGGAAAGATCACTGGCGGAGAAGAGATCGCCGGCGGCGGAGAAGATTTTGGGTGGAAATGATTATGTGAGGTTAGGTGTATGATAAATATCGTACACCATCAATGTTTGAGCCGTTCGATTAAATCTTAACGGTCTAAAAAAGGACCTTACCGGTAGAGACCCTCAGAGGGTCTCTACCACATATTTCCCCCAATTTTTTATGTTTTATAAATTTTCTCTGCATCCCATTTTGCTTTTCTTCTTACCAAGTCGAGTGTAAAGCAGGTAGCACTTGTAAAAAGAGCATTTCAGAGTGATGTTTTACCTCATCAATTCATAATCAGTACCTAAACTCTTTTCTTTAACCACAATTCATAAATCTGTCGTTTTTTCAGAGTTTATGTTGCTTTCTAGGCACTTTTGTCTATTTGAGCTATTGATTGTCGTTTTAATTTTATAAGCTGTACTTCCGCCTAGTCGTCATTTCAAAAGTTCACGTTCTTTTCCAACTTGTTGTCGTTTTGACTAATGATGTCGTTTTTCCTGAGATTGTGTCGTTTTAGAAATTTTCGTGCATTAATTTGAGATAGTTGGATCTTTGATTCGATCATGAAAGGAACTAAAAACTCAGCCGAAGTGGCTTAAGGTCGGATCTCGTCCCTTAAGTTCAGATTCCAGAAGTAATTGAAAAATTAAGGTCAAACAGTACCGCAACTGCAGATATGTTTATTATAATTCTAATTTACATGCATAAGTGAATTGAAAGCAACTGTTTCACAGACATAACAATACAACATAACTGAAAACGCACACGAAACAATTTTAGAACCCTAGTCTATACAAACTCCTAGACTACCAATATCCTACTACATAAATATGAATTTTTTTCGCCAATTATATAAGATATATGACTCCCGCTTATTAAAGAAAAATAAAAATACATTTAAATTTCAAACCTGAGATACTTATCAAACCACCCCTCTAATTTTACACAGTGTATAATAGAATGTACATGACATATACGTAACTTAATATAAGTATGTAAACTCAAAGCCCTATGGGATAAATATCATCAGTAGCTTCTGGAAACGGTAATACTTCCTCTCCATAGGAAATGTCAAGTACTACCTCCGCCGCAAGCGGTGGCTCTCCGTTCGCCGGCTGATCCAACTCAGAGAGATTCTCTCGTATCCAAACCAGAAGGCGCGTTTTGAGACGGACAAGGACAGAAGATGAACAGAAGATCAAGATTAAAATGAGAGCAGGATAAACATACCAGAAAAGAGTTCGCGGAAGCACAACAGAGCCGACCAGTGAAAGAGCGATGTGACGAGAGAAACCGACCAACTGGAACCGAATAATAAGGGCGGAGTTGGTGCAGAGGTAAAGCTCCATGGAAGTGAAAGGGAAGAGGAGAAACAGGGAATAAAGGAGGAGGTAATTGGCCTTGGTCCAGCTAATTGGGTACTGCCGATCATTCCAAGTATGGAAGGGGTCCCACTCCCACGGCGTTGGTTTGAGTAAGTTTATCACCACCACGGCAGCGTACCTCACGTCGAAACGCCTCATTTTTCACCGACTCCTTTCTATACTGTGGTCCGAATTGGAATAGTTGCATATTCCTTATTCATTCCAATATGTGTGTGTGTGTGTGTGTGTGTGTATAAGTAAGCAGGCGAATCAGGAAAGTCTACGACTATATGTGAAACATGGACCACTTATCCACAGATCATGCTAAACTCACGTAGCGGTTTTCTTTATTCTTGAATCCTTAATGTTGGTGATTTGTGATGGTTGTCAGCATGTAACTTAACAACCATGTTACTTTAGACAAATACCCCAACCCCTCTTTTTTTCATTCAAAGACAAATAAACCCAACCCCTCTTTTTTTCATGGGCACCAATTAAATACCCCAACCCCTCTTTTTTTCATGGGCACCAATTAACTTTTGCTTATCAAATTGATAACAGACGTCACAGCAGTGTCGCAAATTTGTTTATTTCTGTGCGGATAAATTCCATCGACTTCAATTTTTGAACAATAAAATAAAATACAAAACACAGACCGATCATATCGTCATTATACGTTATAGGGCATGCATATAAGGTAATTGGTTCGGTGTCCCCAGCCTAAGGGTTCGTGTCATGCGCCGTCAATATGATCATAAATATTCATGATATTTTTAAAATTTTCATCAAAACTCCCACATTTGAGGGATATCGAAATATTTTTTTTATTAAAATATCAAGAAAATATATAAAAAATGATAAAAATATCAATATCGGTAAAATATGTAATACAATTTTTATAAAATATCAGAAATATCGAAAAAAAATTAGAAATTTCGGTGAAAATTTCAGTGAATTTTGAAAATTTCGGATTTCTATATTATTTAAAATAAGCATAGCATGTTCTCTATTTATAGTGCCATAACGTAAAACAAATTTCCTATTTCTTATTTAATTTGTTATTGTTTTAATTTCAAAGGTATAATCTAATACCTAATTTGAAAATAAATCTTTTTTTAAATGAAACTAATTATGTTAATCCCTTTTTAATTTTGAATTTTTTTAGGGAATTTTTTGAATTTAAAATCATTACAATGCCGAGTTTGTCGGTTTTTTTTTTTTTTTTTTTTTTTGAGAATTATTAAGATTTTTCTAAAGGCGAATCCTAAAGCAATAACTATAGCATTTACTTGTGTAAATTACTCTAAACAAAATACTTCATCAATCTGTGCCCGCCAAATGTGGCTGCCAAATCAAGCCCGCCACAATCGCTTAATCTTATCTAGTTTATCTTCGGCAAGTATATATAGTTATATATATATATATATATTTCATATGAAAAGAATAAAAGGTAAATAGTACAAGACTTTTACATGATTTGATTAATATCTTTTACCTTCTACAACTAAAAGATTAGTCATTTGATAATTTAGTCATGTAAAAAAAAAAAAAAACTTATAATTTTTTTTAAATGTTTTTGTGACTGAAGCTTAGTCGCAATAAAGTGAATTTAGTGAGAAAAAGAGTTTGGTGGTTGAATGTGTAATTTCTTATAATTTTTTGTAGCTAATATTTTATTCACAAAAGGTTGTTACTCTTTAGCAACTAAGTTTTGGTCGTGAAATTACACTTTCAATGACTAAGTTTAGTCTTCCCTCCATTATTAATATTTGGCGCCATAATGTTTTGTGACTAAATATACCTTTAGTCACTGAATCTACCTTTTTAATGACTAGCGGGTTGGTCGTCAATAGACTTGGTGTCGAAAATATTATATTTCTCGACCAAATATTTTTGTGACTAACTTTTAGTCGTAAAATAATAGATTTAGCGACTATAAGTATATAGTCACTAAAAGTTTAGTCACTAAAACTACAATTTCTTGTAGTAGTCTTTTTTTTTTTTTTTTTTTGTCAATTAGTTAATTCTAGACACTTTCATTAGAATTATTATAGGAAAATGACGAAATCTGAGGGTTTTTACTTTTTAGTAATGTTCTCTTCTTTTAAAGATTCTAGAAAGAAGAAATGCGAGATCATGAATTGTAATATAGCCAGTTCTTTCTTTTATTGAGTTTTTGACGTTAAAAAATTAATTGCTACTTACTGCACAATTTATACCAAAAAAAAAAAAATCAAACGCTCATAATTTTTATTTTTACCTTTTAAAGAAACTCAGAACACTAAAAAAAAAAAAAAAAAACCTCAGGTATTAACCAACATCGAGGTAAGAAAATAGTATCCCAAGTCCCAACAAAATTGACATTAGATTAATAAAAAATAATAGTATCAAGTATGATCTCTTAACACTGGGGGAGACCAAAATTACACTCCGGGGGGGGGTTGGGGTTGGACAAGAGGAAATGAGGAGAGAATTTAAATTCAAAAAACCAAAGCAACAAAACGACGAGTATTGGGTGTATGTGGAATAAACAAAGAAAAAAAATTTCAAAAGAAAATGAATATAGCTAAAATAAAAGATAGAGAATAAATAAAAGAGATTAATCAGCAAATAAATAAAAGAGTTAATCTCTTTTATTTATTTCTCTATCTTTTATTTTCGCTATTTTTATTTCTCTAAAATATGTTGTTGTAGTTTTGGTGAAAGAGGGAAGACTTTGGGGAGCAATGGAGAAATAACAGAATTTAGGGTGATTATAGTAAGTTATAGCATAAATTTTAGAGATTAGCAAATTATAGCACATATTTAAATAAAAATGTAAAAAATCCTAAAAATACCCCTCTGTCAGCAGTCCTCACAGTCGTTGTCGTTCTCAAAGATCGTCGCCGTTACAGTTTTTTTTTTTTTTTTTCTTTCCAATTTCATCTATTTATAGTATACTATTACAATTTTATAACTCAAATTTTAAAAGTCCATAATTTTACATATGTAGATTTTTTTTTTAATTATATAAAGTTTTGAGACAAATGAAACAAATTTGGTATTGATATTTCTTTCCGAACACATTTCGAGTTTTTACATTATTTAGCTCCTGTCATTCAAATCCGTATACCAAATATAAAACAATTCAACTCACATCTAATACCAAAAACTCAATTCAAATTCATATACTAAACGCATGCTAAATGCATATATATATATATATATATATATGAATAAAGAAATATTAAAGTTAGCGATTTTGACCATGTTACAGCTGTCTTCAACGATCAACAATTTTACAACGAAAATTCAGACGTGCTTCATTTATTTACTACTAGTAATGGTAAAAATCGTCTGTAAGAAGGTAAGAACGAGAAGCACAACACCAGCAATAGACGAAATCAGTGCCCAGGGGTTATAGAAGTACTCACGCTTAAGCTCTCTCCGGTAAGTCGGCCAACGGCGCTGAAAATGATTCCTCTTCCAGTAATAGTACTTGAAAACCTCATTTGTAAGTCCCAGATAATAGTTGTCTTTAAGAAAAGCTCCCTGGTAGACTCGGTAGAAGATAGCCGTTGTCTCCTCGCTGTTCAACCAGGAATCGACCACGCCATTGTTGCAAAGTATCTCCACGTCCTTGGTGGTCTTAATTAGGTCGGCCATTAGAGTAACGTAGCAGGTGATCACAGAGGCACAGTTGGGGAGACTCTGCTCTAATCCGATGAGGTTTCGGAACAGGCATTCCGTCATGTCCTGAAAGAACAGCAACGGGATTACGAGAACGCCGTCTTTGAACTCAATATCCAATATGGAGACTCCTTCTCTGCCCTTCTTGAATTTCATCCCCATCTCGTCGAGAGCGGTGACCGGAGGCAGTCTCTGCCACCCCCAATTCTTGTCTTTCACCTTCTCCGAAGACGAAACCAGTGAGTTCCTAAGCAGACTCAGAATATGCTTGCTCTCAAATTCTTTGTTAGTGAGAAGGGGTAAAACTGAAGGCGGCGAGAAATGGAATATGTTGTTGAAGAAATCGATGGAAAGTCGAATCAGTGACTTGTAGTACTTATTAGGCACGTTTGTCATGTCGAACAGACGGTCAAGCACCAGCCAAGGGATTTGGTTCTCCAGCAGAATCAAATCATGGTACAGAAATTGGAGAACACAACTGGTGGAAAACACCGGGTCGTTGTCGTTTTCTCCTCGAAGATCCTCGTACGCGTTCTTGCGAAAGAGCTCGACGATGAAGCACCCGTCGAGTACCAAAACCTTCACAAACTCGTCGACGCACATGTCTACCGGTTCGGCATAGCATGCTCGAGCCTCTTCCTCGATGCTCCGAATGGTGTTGGCGATGTCCCTTAGAGTGATGCCTGCAGAAGATAGTCGGGAGATGAGGCCGTGCAGATATCTCAGCTTGATTTTCTGTGCGGTACTTTTGTGGGGTTGTTTGGCGTAGTGGTATGGCCCGATGGAAAACGCCTCAGGGACATAGGCATTTTCGTTGTGGCTCGATAAGTTGTTCGGGATTCGGAAGATGCAGTGCCTGGAAGATGATGATGATGCTGATGAGTTCAGGTTCAGATCAGACATCATAGCTTCTAAGTCAGTTACAGATGGATCATGATCATTATAACCAACGTCAATCGCAACGTGATCTCTTGAAGCCTCGGACATTTTATGGAACTGACCGCTTTCCCTTCATTTTATTCAACATGATCATCAGAATTTTGCACACACACACACACACACACACACACATATATATATAAATGCATGCATGCATGTATAAGGTGTTTTGTTAATGATCTATAAACAAATCAAGAAACAAATTAAGCATATCAAATATATGAAATCAAATACATTGTCTTTTTTTTTTTTAAATAAATTTTTTAATATGGCGATCTGATGAATTTTCCGTTTAGCAGTACTGTACTTCTTTTGTTTCTACTACTAACTAGTTCTTTTCTTCCTTCCGCAAAATCCTGAAAGAAAATTCTATTCCATTATGCTTATTGTATAGAATTAGAAAGTGTAATATTCTAGCCAAAATTGGACGCGAAACTCATTATGATTTTCTAATTTGCCCTTAATTTCGTTTAATATTTCTTTCTCCAGCTAGCTAGCTATGGGTTTCAGATCATGTATGTTCTGTTATATAATATATACGCATATATATTATATGTTGATGTACATGCTATTTCAGCTGCTTTTTTGCAAAACAAATCTACGTACACTAAATTGGCCCCAAACTTTCGCTTGTCGTATGAAATAAACTTTCCGAAGAAGATTCAAATATTTTAAGATATGATGAGCAAACTAATTCAAGAGGAAATGTCTTATCGTTTTTCATGAGTCAAGTCTCAAGTGTTATCGTTTCTATTCTAATCATTAGGAAAATTAAAAATTATTTGAACTTATCAAGTACTAAACCACAAATTTATCAAAAAAAAAAAATCTATATATAATAATAGATCAAAAAATACATGGCAGCTAGAAAAATTGAAACTTCGAGTAATTTAAAGGCACTCAATTCAAAATCATACATACCGCAACTAGAACTGACTTCCGTGCGATACGGCCTATCTGGAGAAATTCTTTCTTACTAAGAGAGAGTGGATTTTGGCTTTACAAGAAGGAGTCCTTTTTTTTTTTTTTTTTTTTTTTTTATATAAATCAATCACTATAGCTCTATTTAATTAAGAGAATTTATACTTAACTTGACGACGGTGCAATGAGATGTCTGACAAATTTTAAAGTGGCTTTCAGGGATTCTTGATTAATTAATTGACAAGATTTCCACTTTTGTGAAGAGATGTAAAGGATCCGAAGAGGAAATATAAATAATGAGGTCTACTGGTAAATAATCTAACGTACAACGGTGTAACCTACTTATTATTTCGTTATATATCATGTATATTAAAATATAAAGTTGTTGTTAGGAGGATTTAAATATGAAACAATTTTTAGTGAAACAAAAATGATAAAATATAAAGTTTTTAAAAATTAAATTGAATTAAAAAAAAAAGTTCATTGCGGTGGAAACGTCTACTCGTCCGTAAAATGTCTGCGCCCCTATCTTCAATAATTAGTCTAGTGTTGAATTCTCTACCTTCGAATTCAATATATATATATATATATATATTTCATAAGGTTCAGTAACTTTGATAACCTAAAAGGAAAAAGGAAAACGACAACAGCATAAACGACGACAACCAAAGAAAACAAAGATGACGACAAAAAGAAACCAAATAAAAACCAGCGCAATCTCAATAACGAATCACAAGAAAATAAACAACACGACTATGGAAAACGTCAAAACGACAGCAAAAGGGAAACAACATTAAATGGATAAACCGAAAACACAAAACATGTAATATAAGTCAAAACTTTCAATTATATTATATTTGAATGCGTACTAAACTGAAATAAAATATATGCTCTTTTTTCCCCCCCTTAAATAAATACAAATGTTTTTTTAATTAAATATATGGCGTTATGTAATAAAATTCTATTTACTAATGTATGGAACTTCTTTGTATGCTACGTGACTATGCATGGTTTCTTTGTTCCTATACTATTTAAATATCCTTCAAGAAAATTCTATTTTAATTATACATTATAGTCAGCTAACCAAGCCAACTTTGACTGCGAAACAAATGTAAGATGGCGTTTATAGTATATACTCTAATTGGAGTTTTGAAAATCTTTTAATTGAAAATAAGTAAATGTTTGGAGTTGTATGCTAGTTAAAAATAAACTGTGATAATTAAAAATTATAAAAACTTAAAATATATTTAGAAAAAATAATAATATTGATCTTATTTCGTTACTCTAATCATTCTATACAATTTAATCATCTCATTTCAACTTAATATCAAAAATTTTGGACTTGTAAAGTTTGAGAGTTTTTAAGAGAGATTTGAATATACAAAAGAATACAATATGCATTTTGATATTTTTGTCACATTGTATTCAAATGCAATGTGTATTTGGGTTATTGGTGAGGGAGAGAATATGTGATGTGATTGATAAAAATAAATAAATAAAAGGAGAGAGAGAGAGTATGTGATGTGATTAGTAAAAGTAGAAAAAAAAATAATGATAAGTAACAATTATATTGAGTTTATTGTTCAAATATATTCATATTTGAATAGAATATATAAGACTTGTTGATGCGCCAAACCTCCAGTTAAGAACGCTCTTCTCTATATCTCTCATTCACTCCTTCTGTTTTTCTAAGGCTGGCTCAATCCATAGTTTCTTTTTTACGTTTTTTTTTTTTTGAAAAAAAAGGGGAAAATGCTATGTAAGTTTATTCTTAAATTTACTTACAAAAAGTTGAAAAATGAGTGTTTTTAACCTTAAAATTTTGGCATATCATAGTAAGGTTATGACCTCTCAAGACAAAGTAAAGTGCTCTTTCTAGATATTAGAACACTCAAGCTCCCACTTAGGAGGACTTTTAGAGATAGAGTTTTGGATGTTGGTTTGAAAATATGTATTTAGTTGAAATATGAATTGAAAATAAATTGTGATATAGAAAATAGTAAAAAATTTTCAAATGTGTTTGAAAATTAAATGCAAAATGAATTTTGCTACATTAATATTATTTTTGTGAGTATTTTGATATAAGAATTATCTCATTTTTAATTGAAGAAAATAAATTTATGAAATTTAAAATTTAAATTTTTTCAAAATGAAAAAAAAAGTGAATTATAAATTTGAGAATTTTGAAATTAAGATCGGTCAAAATTCTACTTGGAGAGTGAGCCCCACCTTCTTGGGAGGCCCACGTGGGTGCAAATCAGAGTAATGCTGCGTTCATTGCGCCCCTTCATTCGCGTAGGTCCCATTTACCGAACGTCGGAGCCAACAAAAAAAAATGGTGGGGGGGAGGAAAATAGAGTTGTGGCGACTTTGAAAGTCTACTCCCTCCCTTAGCTAAAGCATGTGGCACTCGTAAAACTTGTAGTTAAGGGGACGTTTTACCTTTTTTTTTTTTTTTTTTTTAGTTAATGTTGTTTTTTCATAAAAGGAAAAGCATTTATATGATATAAATTTAAATATCATTATATCAATATAACATAAAATTTTGATATTAGTCAATATATAAAAAATTGTGGTTAATTAGGTAATTTTCTCTTTGAAATAAATAAATCTAAATCACAAAAAAGAAGGAATAAAAAAAAAAAAGTTGATGGCTTTTTTCCCTTCTTTTTTTAGAATGTGTTTGGTTGGTAAGTTTAAGTTAAAATATTTTAGTAACTAATTTTCTCTTTGAAATAAATGAATCTAAATCACAATTTTTGCCCTTTAAAAGAAAAAAAAAAGTAATGTCTTTCTTTTTCCTTATTTTTGTAGTATGGATTTAATTGGTAAGTTTAAGTTGAAATACTTTTGTAGAAGTTGTTTGATATTTTAAAAATTAGTTAAAAAAATTTACTGACTTTAAAAAAAAAAAAAAAAACAAAAATTGATGAACCAAATGAGGGCTTAACTTTTAGGCAATAATAAAGCAACCAGATGATTTTTATATGATTTGTAAAATAAAGAATACTTGTGGTTCTTTAATGACCTTAATTTGTCTTTTTTAAATATTTGTGTAATCGTTCCAAATCATAATTATTTACTTAGCTTTGAGCTCGGCTCAAGTGATTTTCTGAGTACTTGTATAATATCATAGCGGAAAATTTGGATGTTCATATTCCTGAAAAATTTTCAGGACCAAAAGGAGAAGAAAGAAAACGAACGAGAAAAATAATATCACATTTCTATCATTCTAGTATTCTAGTATTCCATTATTCTACTACTTCCATGAACGACGCATGCAATGATTATTATCACCTACCCCATCCCAATTCTAGCCTAAAAATTTCTACTTTGTTTTTGACAATTTCTAAGGCAAAGCCTTCCACAGGTATTCTTTATGATATTAATTAATTGTGTCTACCCGTTATCCAACCAACGATATTTTTTTCTCCTTAAAAAAAAAAAAAACCGACAATTCTTTTTCCCCTCAAAACTAAAAATCAGACACATCTAAGCCTGGATCCGCAACTTTATTCAGCATATTTATTTATTTATTTATAGTTTTTATGATAGCGATAAGGGACTTTACGCGTTATTTGAGATTACCAAAACACTACCATCCGATGGGGTGCAAATGGTACAAAGCCGGAATGAATCTCCAGATTGTATACATTTTGAATTTTAAAATCTAAACTTTATATTAAACTTTTTCAATCTTTTATTTTTAAATAAACTCAAATTTTTTTCATTTTTTCATTTCAAATCAAAATGAGATGATTTTAACGTCAAAATGCTCATAATGAAAAATGAACAAGATAATATCCATTTTACATATATCTTTTTCTGAACATATCTCAAATTTTTATATTTTTTTCTATATTACAAAATTTTTTCAAAAGTCTACCCTTCAAATACACATTTGCAAGATAATATCTAAAATCCCCAAATGGACCCTACAAGAGACAATTTAGGGCCCGTTTGGAATATTATTTCAAACCAAAATTTTAATATCAGTTTTTGTCTTTTTCTGAAAAAGTTTTTTTGTCTTTTCTGAAAAAACTTTTGTCTTTTCTGAAAAATTAACACAAATTTACCATTAAGACTTAAAATTTCCAACTCAAACTCACTTACAAAACGGACCCTTAAGAAAACACTAATACATTTTTGGCCAAGGAGTTCTAAAATCCCGAAATTGACCACACAATAGAAAAGGCAAAATCCCCAAATGGACATCACAATAGACAGGGCAAAATCCCCAAATGGACCCCACAAGACAAAATCCCCCACAACACAAAATCCCCAAATGGACCCTACAATAGACAACTTGAGCAAAAACTGACATTTTTTGCCGAGGAGTTCTAAAATCGCCAAATGACCATACTACTCGAGGAAAAACTAGTACATTTTTCGCCGAGGAGTGCATGATGAGAGGAAATTTCGTGGCAGTTTAGCTAATTTGACTGATCTTTCCATCGTCAACTGTTATGTTTCCTCTTCGCCAGTGTTTTTTTTTTTTTTTCCTCATTTATTATTGGCCCTTTTCTACCATTATAAAAACCCCCTCTCACTGGTCTTGCCAAAATAAACAAAACGCAGTTCACAGTTCTTTGACCACTCTCTTTATCTTCTATTCTCTACTTTGCAGACACTCAATCTTAGAAAATGAGAGGCGGATTACATCTCGGATCCGTCATCGTGATCATCATCAACCTCCTCAAATCTATCTCAGGAGCTCATCCCTGGGACTGGGACGCTTTCGGCCTGTTGAAATATCCCAACCAAACCTCTTGGACCAAGGTCTCTTTCCACGTTCTCCTACTTCTCGTCTTCTCTTCCACTTCCATAACTTTCATCCTCCTCTTTCGTCCTTGGTGCTCAGCCCTCGTTCGCTTCCGATTCGGTGACTTCTCTCCTCACATCGCCGTTTCGCATGTGTGTTCGCTTGTGTTTCCGCAGGCTCTCTTCTGGTATATGTATCCTGCTATACTGGTAGTCAACCACTTTCTGGGGTGGTTCAAATATGTCAAGCTCTCAGCATTACCTGTTTGGAATCTCCACATAAGCTCCACTTTTACCAGTCATGAAGAAACAGATGCACATAATATTATTGTAGAGTCGGAAGTGCCCGTGGCTCAAGTCAGCATATCCGTTTCCCCAGGAGATGGTGACTCCGTTGCAGAAGGCTAGTCATGAGACCGTCACTTTCGCCTGCCTCTCCTTCCTTTGTTTTGTGCTCTTTTTTCTTTATTGTTTTCACTTTACTCTGCTTTTGTTTTTGTTTTTGTTTTTTTTCTTTTTGGTTGTGAGTACAATTAGACCTTTCTGTTTTTGTGGGTGGAAACAGGATCTTTGTATTACACAATAGATACCACGTTAGTTATAATAATTAAGTATACCATGCTGTGGTAGTCCCAAATAAGACATGCGGTGTAATTCCGTCATAAATATATGTTGATGTTTTCTTTTGGGGGGCTTTTGCTTCTGCCCTTTTTGGTATATGTTTCTATAGATCAATCCAAAAAGTAGAGAGAGAACAAGTCGGAATCTAGTAAATACTTTCCACGTGAGAAATTATTTGATTACCCAATACACAAATCTATACATGTTTTTTTATGTGCTGAAATTTCTTCTACAATATTACCCCAGGGAAAAAAAAAAAAGGATTTGTAGGATGCCACTTTAAAAGCATTTCTTTGAGTTATTATCTCAATTATAATAATTTCAATTTTTTTAGTATCCAATCATATAAAACCATCTCCAATGCATTTGTATATTAATCTAATTATTTGTTTCAGACCCTTTGAAACAAGATAAACAAAAAATAATTATATGTCAAAGTTCCAACAGCAACCTTTTCAAAAAAGCAAAAATTCAACGTGTCTCTACATTAAGGATATTATTCTAGACAGTCTATGTTTTAACCAATAGATTTTATCAAAATCATGTTAAAACAAATGCATGTAACATTGATAGATTTTTTTGATTGGATCTGATGGCTCAAAACAAAACCTACTAATTAAATTTCTCTGATGGCCTATTGCAAACATTTCTCTCTCGAAGGTGGTCAAAAAAAGAAAAGGAAAAAAAAAAAAAAAAAAAAGCCAAAGCCCACGTATGACGAATGGCAAATATGTCCTGCTTTGATTGTTACCTCTCCAAGTTATAAATACGTGATGTTTTGCTAGCCTTCACAATAAGAGACCTATATTATATTGTTCTTGGTATTTAGAATGAGAAGTACCAGTAGTTTCGTGAACTTCATGAGAACCATGAGCCAGTTTGATCTAAGATACGCCATCCCTATTTTCATAAACTTGCTCAAATCTGAATCTAAAGCTCTTTTCACCACTTATAATCCCCACTAAACAACATGGACCAAGCTCTGTTTCATCTTTTTCATGCTTCTCCTATTTTCTACCACTTCAGTGAACGTCCCCTTGACACCGGCTGATCCAACTCAGAGAGATTCTCTCGTATCCAAACCAGAAGGCGCGCTTTGAGACGGACAAGGACAGAAGATGAACAGAAGATCAAGATTAAAATGAGAGCAGGATAAACATACCAGAAAAGAGTTCGCGGAAGCACAACAGAGCCGACCAGTGAAAGAGCGATGTTATTTCAAATTGCATAGAGTTTCAAATTGCATAACTTTATTATTTCAAATCGTTTTTGAATTTTAAATTGTATAGAATTTTAAATAACTTTGTTATTTCAAATTGTATGATTTTTCAATAAAATACACATTTCTAAAATTTATCTCATAAAATTTATTAGAAAAAAAAATGGTGATTAAGAATTTAAGATAGAGTTGACATTGACAAATAATGTCAATTGTTTATTGATGTTTATATCATGGCTTATGCTTATGTTATACATCCGTTCTTTTAAATATAATTGCAATTGTAAATAATTACATAGAATTGTCGGTAAATGGATGAGGCCGGGTTGGGAACTTTTCCTTTTTTTTTTTTTTTTCTCCTTAATGAAAAAATAAAAAATTAATTGTGTCTTCATGTTATCAAACAACGTTATAATAGAAGTCTTAAGTCTAGCCTGATGAAGATGCACAACCGTTTTCAGCATATATAAATATATATATTTTTATGTATGTTTTTTTATATAGTTTTTATGATAGCGACAAAGGCCGTTTCGTTTGAAATGACCCTGCTGAAAATGCTATCATCGGTGTTTGACATGGCCAAAGCAACCGGCATTGCAAGGGGTACAAATGGTACAAAGACTAAGTCTCCGTTTGGGACTCATATTCAGATAATAAAATACCATATGAATTTTAAAATCTCAACTTTAAATTAAATTTTTTCGATCTTTTATTTTCAAAAAAATTCAAACTTTAAAAATATATAATTTTCTCATTTCAAATCGAAATAAAATTATTTTAATGTCAAAATGCTTGTAACGAAGAGACGAACAAGACGATATCCATTTTGTATATATATATATATATATATATTCAAACACATCTCAAATTTTTGTACTTTTTTCTATATTACAAAACTTTTCTAAAAAATTTTCTTCAAACATACGTATGCAACCTAATCTCTAAAATATCATATTTAGATGTCTCTCCCAGACGGTCCTGCAACGGACAACTTGAGGAAAAACTTTAATACATTTTTTGCTGAGGAGTTGTACCGATGAGTGGAAATTACGTGGCTGTCCAGTGTCCAGTTTAGTCATTTTAACTGATCTAAAGTATCACGTTTCCTTTCGCCAATTTTGCCAATTTTACCCCTCACGTTTCCTTTTGTCAATTTTACCCCTCACGTCCCCTTTTGCCAATTTTGCCAATTGTACCCCTCACCCCACCTCTATTAAAACCCCTCTCACTGGTCTTTCCAAAACAAACAAAACGCAGTTTACATTTCTCTGTCTACTCTCTTTATCTTCTCTTCTCTCTACTTTGCAGACACTCAATCTTAGAAAATGAGAGGCGGATTTGATCTTCGATTCGTCATCCCGATCATCATCAACCTCCTCAAATCTATCTCAGGAGCTCATCCCTGGGAGTGGGACGCTTTCAGCCTGTTGAAATATCCCAACCAAACCTCTTGGACCAAGGTCTCCTTCCACGTTCTCCAACTTCTCTTCTCTTCCACTTCCATAACTCTCATCCTCCTCTTTCGTCCTTGTCCCAACTCAGCCCTCATTCGCTTCCGATTCGGCGACTTCTCTCCTCACTTCGTCGTTTCGCATGTGTGTTCGCTTGTGTTTCCGCAGGCTCTCTTCTGGTATATATATCCTGCCGTACTGGTAGTGAACCACTTTCTGGGGTGGTTCAAATATGTCAAGCTCTCAGCTTTACCTGTTTGGAATCTCCACATAAGCTTGACTTTTACCAGTGATGAAGAAACAGATGCACATAATATTATTGAAGAGTCGGAAGTGCCCGTGGCTCAAGTCAGCATATCCGTTGACTCCGTTGCAGAAGGCTAATCATGAGACCGTCGCTTTCGCCTGCCACTCCTTCCTCTGTTTTGTGCTCTTCTTTCTTTATTGTTTTCACTTGTACTCTGTTTTTTTTTTTTTTTTTTGGTTGTGAGTACAGTTAGACCTTTCTGTTTTTGTGGGTGGAAACAGGATCTTTGTATTCCAGTATAGATACCATGTTAGTTATAATAATAAGTATACCATGTTGTGGTAGTCCCAAATAAGACATGCGGTGTAATTCCGTCATAAATTTATGTTGGTGTTTTCTTTTGGGGGGGCTTTTGCTTCTTCCCTTTTTTGTTTATGTTTCTATAGATAAATCCAAAAATAGAGAGAGAACATGTCGGAATCTAGTAAATACTTTCCTCGTGGGAAATTACTTGATTACCCAATCCACAAATCCATACGGGTTCTTTTATGTGCTGAAATTTCTTCTACAATATTACCCCAGGAAAAAAAAAAAGATTTGTAGGATGCCACTTAAAAGCATTTCTTTAAGTTCTTATAATTTCAATTTTTTTATTATCTAATCATATAAGACCATCTCCGATATATTTGAATATGTCAATAAATCTAATTATTTGTTTCAGACCCTTTGAAACAAGATAAACAGAAAATAATTATTTATCAAAGTTCCAACAGCAACTTTTTCAAAAAAGAAAAAATTCAACCTGTCTCTACATTAAGGATATTATTCTGGACAGTCTATGTTTTAACCAATAGATTTTATCACAATCATGTTAAAACAAATGCATGTAACATTGATAGATTTTTTTGATTGGATCTGATGGCTCAAAACAAAACCTACTAATTAAATTTCTCTGATGGCCTATTGCAAACATTTCTCTCTCGAAGGTGGTCAAAAAAAGAAAAGGAAAAAAAAAAAAAAAAAAGCCCAAGTATGACCAATGGCAAAAATATGTCCTGCTTTGATTGTTACCTCTCCAAGTTATAAATACGTGATGTTTTGCTAGCCTTCACAACAAGAGACCTATATTATATTGTTCTTGGTATTTAGAATGAGAAGTACCAGTAGTTTCGTCAACTTCATGAGAACCATGAGCCAGTTTGATCTAAGATACGCCATCCCTATTTTCATAAACTTGCTCAAATCTGAATCCAAAGCTCTTTTCACCACTTATAATCCCCACCATACAACATGGACCAAGCTCTGTTTCATCTTTTTCATGCTTCTCCTATTTTCTACCACTTCAGTGAACGTCCCCTTGACACCTCCTTCGCCAAATAATATCACTCTCATTTGCTTCGCTTCCAATTCGGCAACTTCTTGTTTGAGAGATTGTAATATCTCTTATACTATCATTTGGTAGTGAAAATAATAAAGTCCCAAATTAAAAAAAGCACAAGTAAGTATAGTTGTATAAATTAAAACAAGTAAAGTATAATGGTTAATAGTATATAGTGGGGATTTTGCTATTACTATGCATCACCATGCGCGTAAGGGCATTTAGGGTGCACTTCATACATACGCATCATCTCAAAGAACACTTTCTTTGTGAATGCAGTATTTTTTCCATATTAAATCTAGACCACTAATCTGATTGGACACAATCTAATGGTTGGATTTAAATGATTTTAGAATTATAATTACATTTTAATTTAAAAAATATATCTGTTATATCTATTGTAACTCTTCATGAAGAGACATATCAAAGGTTATAAAACTCCAGTTTTTTTTATGTTAGTTTCATGAATTATTTTGGAATTTAACTTATTAAATTCGTAGGTTTGTTATATTTTGGAGGTAATTTACCAAAACACCCAGTTAACAAAACCTTAAGAAAAATAATTTTTACGCTTCAAACCCTTTAATTTTCTTTCTTTCTGTCTTGTTTATTTACACCCAAACAATTTTCTACCACCGACCGTTGTTCAACACTTCTCGCCGCCTCACCTCGCTCTTTCACTTGTCGCCTCTCTCGTCTTCCACCACCGATTGTTGTTAATATTTTACCTCTGCTTTTCCTCATTAATCCTCTTGCAGCTTAGTAGGCGCTTTTTGGGTTGGATCAACAACAAGCTCGTAGCTTTACCAGTGTGGAACTTCGACATAAATTCCATTCTTACTCATGAT
Organism: Ficus hispida; assembly: GCA_025413025.1. NCBI lineage: Eukaryota > Viridiplantae > Streptophyta > Magnoliopsida > Rosales > Moraceae > Ficus > Ficus hispida. The sequence continues at coordinate 30,070,092 of CM046372.1, forward strand.
TATGATCACCATCAATTAGAAGCAGACATAGATATAGAGGCTCAAGCTCCTCTGCCCCATCGTAGTGTTGATCAAATTTCCTTTGAAGACGGCGACTCCCTTACAGAGCCTAATGAAAGGATTATGGTGCTTTGACCATGCCACTGTCGAGGGAAGCCATTACTCGGCTCTGTTTTCGGTTTCGGCCTTTACAACATGTTAAGGTACTGTACCTACTCCTTTGTTTTGTTTCCAGAAAAATGAATAGTTTCAAATAGTTCATGGTTAGTAGAGCTTCCCCAATTATTGCCTTTTTTTTTTTTTTTTTTTTTTTTAATATATAAGCAAACACAAACACACATCCCACAAGCAGATCAACTACATATTAGAGACAACTTGATCACAAGAGTCTTGAGAAGGAGGAACTAAGTAGATTAATAAGTGGATCCCACTATTGTTGTGTTGTATTAAAGAGTCATTTTAAGCTTGTTGGCCATGTGGTGACGTAATTCCTTTTTGGCTTGTGTGAATATACTTGTCGACTATAATTTTTGTTGGTGTTCTAACTTTTCTTTTTTCCTTTTTTTCTTATTCTCTGTCTCCTTTGGTAAACCAAATCTCTCTCTTTCTCTCTCTCAAATTTTAAGAATACATTAATAGAATAACGAGTCTTTGGAGCTTAGGCTAGGTCCTTATCGCCTTTTTTTGGACGTTCCTTGGACCACTTTTTTCTCCCCAAAAAAGCCAAAAATAGAGGGGGGAAAATAAAACGCAAGAGAATCAAGTAATTATTGTTATTATTCTCCAATATCCATATGAATCCAATAATTCAACGTTGTTCTATCATCGTTCTGTTTGCTAAATTTGTTGTCAAAAAACTAGATCTCACGGGAACAGAGCAGGAAAAAAAAAAGTGATTAAAACCCTTATATCTTTAGCATTTGTTTGGTGTTTCAATTAGAATTTAAATTTTTCATCTTAATTTTTTGGCTTTTTCTGAAAAATCAACAAAAATTATAACTAATTTTTAAAAAGTTAAGTAACTCCAACTTACAAATGTCATCTCCAACTAACGAATCAAACGGAGACTTAGTTTATTTAAAAATTCCTTTTTGGTTTATTTAATATAATTTTGGTAATTAATAAACAATAGTTCTCGTATAAATGATACTTTACTTATTGTTTTATTACTTATTACGATGTTGTGCACATGCATCAACCTCATCCGTTAACCAAAATTTTATGAAACTATTTACAATTACAAAAGCACGTAAGTTATTCATGAGAAATTTTTTTTTTTTTAATGAATATCATAAGCAATTATTTAGTAAACCTGGTATATTACATAAATATAAAACATGATACAACAGCTAATAAAACAATTGACATTATTAGTCAATGTCTACTCTATCTTAAATTCCTAACCACCATTTTCTTTTTTAATAAATTTATTGCTGTGTGATTATGATAGAGATGATTTTTCCAAATCGCCTAAATATTAGTTGTTTGTTAGACATATGTATCACATAAGAAAAAAAAACAAAAAAAAAAAAACAAAAAAACAGAGACAAACACAAACGTCTGAAGCCAAGCCACACAGGTGAAGTCATTTTTAAAAGCTTAAGCTTTTTGCTGTGAGCTCAATTCAGCCACGCCAAATCTACACATGGATAATAAGTAGTCACAAGGGCGTTGTCAATACAAATGTGTGTAGCCAAGCCAAGCCACACATGTGAAGTCATTTTTAAAAGCTTCAGACGCTAATAAATTTTAAGCTTTTTAACTGTAAGCTCAATTGAGTCTAAGTCAAATCCCCACAAACACGAAACTCCTCCAAATTGTCTCTTTCAGGCTTCTCCCAGCCTCCCCACGCCATAAATACCCAAACAGATCTCCCCAAGCACGAAACTTGCGCGACATTCCCCTCCCCACCCCAACATTTCTCTGTCAGGCTTCTCGCCCCCCCAATAAATGCCCCTCCTGCCACTGCTCTTTGCGATCCAAACAAATTACAAACCCAGTTCATAGTTCTTTGACCACTCTCTTTTATCTTCTCTTCTCAGCTTTGCATACACCTGGTCTGACACCATAGTCTAACCTCCCCTTTCCAGTTATCACTACTTGTCTTAGATATTCCAAGTTTTTCAGAAAATGAGTGGCGGCTTCGATCTCCGATTCGTTATCCCGATCTTCATAAACCTCCTCAAATCCTTCTCAGAAGCTCTTCCATGGGACTGGGATGCTTTCCGGATGTTTGATCCGAAACAAACCTCTTGGACCAAGGTCTCCTTCCACGTTCTCCTACTTCTCTTCTTCTCTTCCACTTCCATAACTCTCATCCTCCTCTTTCGTCCTTGGCCCAACTCAGCCCTCATTCGCTTCCGATTCGGCGACATCTCTCCTCACTTCGCCGTTTCGCATGTGTGTTCGCTTGTGTTTCCGCAGGCTCTCTTCTGGTGTATGTATCCTGCTATACTGGTAGTGAACCACTTTCTGGGGTGGTTCAAATATGTCAAGCTCTCAGCTTTACCTGTTTGGAATCTCCACATAAGCTCCACCCTTTCGCATCATGAAGAAACAAATATACAGATTATAGAGACCGACGTGCCTGTGGCCCAGGTCAACATAGCCATTTCTCCACAAGACAGCGACGAGGGGTAAGGATGAGACCACCAATTGCTCTATTTTTTCTCTTCAGCATAGCCATGTTGTTATGTGCTAAAATTTCTTGTAAGATATTACCTAAATAAGTAAATAAATGAAAGCATGAATTCCCTTTCCTTTGTGAGAATAAAAGCTTTTTTGGGACTCTCCTAAACCTTTTTAAGTCTGACAATTTAATCCTCAACCATTTTTTTTTCCTTGGTAATTGACTCTTGAATTTATAAGAAATATATTGCATTTATAGCCCTTTTGCCGGCATCAGTTAAATTTATTTGTATATTTATTTTTAAAATATATATATATATGTATGAGAAAATTTTACAATGGTATATCTATTAAAAAACAATCTCTAACTTTTCAATAAATATTAAAATAACTTACAGTTAAAAGAGACCAATGAAGTGGTTAGATTGAGAAATATGTTTAATTATAAAGGATATTTAGGTAAATTTGAACCATGACGGTGAGATCAGTTGTTGTGTAAAAGTAACTTCCAACTTATTTTTATTTTTTGCTCTTAGGCTACAGTTTTAGAGTATGTTGCGTAAAACAAAAGTTTACCACACGGTCTAACCTGTTGTAGATTAAAATAATAATAATAATAATAATAATAATAATAATAATAATAACAACAGCTTTCAAAAACATTGCCAAAGGAGCCATAAGTAGAACACCTTGCTTTCTCAACTGGTCGAGAAAATCTTCTGAGAGACACCTCTCTTCTGGCCATGCACTTCTCCAAACAAGTAGTCGACGCCTTTGATGTGGAGTACCTAGACAATTCTTATTCATTACCACGACTATCTATATTAAAGGATTATATTTATTAATTAAAATAACTACTTATTATCACGTAAAATTGATATTAAAAAATTAGAATGAAAAATGACGTTCTTAAAACTACTGTATATAAAAAGGGTGATTCGGATTGGAAAAAAACATACTTTTGTTCCCTAATGGAATCGTTTTATTAATTAAAAAGATTCCTCCAAGATCTTGGTCTCCAAATTGGGGTTGTCTCCCATATACCGAACTCACAAGACATCGTGGATAGTCTTATCCCAGTTACATGGAGCATCCGTAAGGCTATTCAATACCAAGCTCACATGACAAAGTAAGAGGATCAGAGAATTTCTTTTATATGAGGGCACTTTTACTAAACTGTAAATGAATGTAATGGAAAATCTCTGATCTGATAGTGTTTTTACTAAACCATAAATGAATGTAATGAGAAATGTAATGTAATTAGAAAGTAAAGTAATATAATAGGAAGGAGAATCATTGTTCTTTTTTTAATATTTACTTGCATATTGGATAGTGTAAAAGGAAATAATTTCATTTCCTTGGCAGTGTTTTCCTTTCATTCCCATAGTAATATTATTGATGTAATTACTAAAATATCCTTTTACATAATTAAAAAATATACATTAGTACATGTAAACTTATTAAACGTATACGAGTAAATTTGATACGTATTTTCTTTAATAAGAAATCAATACCAAGGGTTTGTAAAGATTGACTTTTCCTTTCTTCATTCCCTATATTATGTGAGGACTACTAAAATCTCATTTTTCATTGTGTAAATAAATATATGATTAAGTGAGAAAAAAAAAATACTAATCACTTCCCTTTTCATTTTACACAAAAGTAAACTCCACTGTAGAGGATTGGCACAAAAACAAAACAAACAAACAGAAAAAACAAAAATACAAAATATCAAAAAAAAAAAAAAAAAACGAGGCACTGTGTGTCCAATGAGCCATGTTTACAGGATTCTAATCGGCTCTACTCTTTTCATCGTCGTACTTTGTTGAATCTGCCGTGGGAGCATCCGAGCAAGGGCCAAGGGCCAACATTTCTAAGCGAGGGATGACGGAAGTTCCGTATGCGTCAATAAGAAGCTCACAGCTTTATCGATAGGGATCAAAATGTCACAAATGTAAAGTTTAGTAATCAACCAAATAATTAAGTCAATCCGTTAACGGTAATTAACATAACTCATTAAAAAAGTAACATTTTTGTATATTTTATGAATTTAACATCATTTCAGTAAGGAAAAAAAGAACTTAAACTAAAACGTACTAATTTAATAATTAATCAAATAAATAGGGTCTGTCTAAGAGACATCTGAAGATAGTATTTTAGAAATATATATTAGGGAGAGGGGAAACACTTTTAAAAAAAACTATGATATAGAAAATAATATAAAATTTTGAAATGAGTTCAGAAAAAAAATACAAAATAAATCTTATCTTACTCATCTTGTCCTTATAAGCATTTTGATGTAAGAATCATCTAATTTTGATATAAAATGAGAAAATTATACACTTTTAAAATCTGAATTTTTTAAAAATTAAAAAAAGATAAAATTTAATTAAAAAATTAGGAGTTTTGGATCATTTGCTCTCTCGGACCCGAGCATGTAAAAAAAAAGGGCAATGGAAAATTCGGCCACGGTAACTTATGCGGGATTGTGCCACAGTTCGTAGTCAAAGTCCGGCTGGGTAGTTTGTAATAAATTGGACCATTATGGGTATTTCGGTCTTTTAAATAATTCATCGCACGTGCAACACAACAAACCGCAGATATTATAAAACACCCAAAAAAACGAAAAAACAAAAACAAAAACAAATCCGACAACACAGGAGAATAGTTTCTTAGCAGAGAAAATCAAAAGCCAACAAAAAGGTACAACCTTCAAAAACCCAATCGAAAATCTTCCCCTTTTCTTTTCCCGATTGTTTCTCTCCATCTCAAAATCTCCAGATTTTATGTGCTTGATTCCGTTTTCCCGGGAAACTTTGATGTGCCCTATTCTTATAGACAGATTTACGATCTTCTTTTGTATTTCTGGTATTGGGGGTGTTTTAGGGTTTAAGGCGGGTTTTCTCTTCTTTTTGTGTTTGGTTGATCGGAAAATAAGGAAGGAAGGAAGGAAGGAATTGTAGAAGGCTTCAGACTGCGAAATCATACCTGTCCATCTGGGTAAGCACCTATATACTTTCCGTGTTCGATTCTGATAAATGGATAGATAATTCTCAAATAATTGAGATAAAGTATGGAACTTTAGGTTTTGAATTGCGTTTTTGCTTCGGTTTTTTTGTTTGGTTGGTCAGAAAAGAAGAAAGGAGGTCTAGGACTGCGAAACTGGGAAATTTTGTCTGATTCTGTTCATCAGGGTGAGCAAAAACGAGGTGTATTCGGTGTTCCATTTTTGTGAAATTGATTGTACTTCGAACTAGCTATTTCGATCTTGTTGTGATGTGATGGCACTTGAGTTTATGTGGAACCTGCAAAATCTTTGGCCCTTTTCGGTGCTCAAATTCGACGATCTTAGAGCGTCCCGTGAATTGGTTCGAAAACTTCCGATACCTGATCGGACTAAACAGTTTGTCTATGCAGTTCGGGATCAGGAAAATCAATCTGTGATATACATTCTTTCTGCTCAGAGTTTATCTGAGCGGTCAGCTTTGGATATCAAGTGTTTAATTAGGGAGGTTAGGCCTGAAGCTGTGGTTGCCCAGGTGGGTCTTTCTCACGGGACCGAGATACTTACTGAAGAGGGTGAATTAGCTGATGGTGTTGAGAACCCACTTCCCACTTCGTCGTTTGAGGTTCTCAGAAGATGTTTTATCGACAAGGTTAACAAGGAGAAGTACGAGAACGTCGCTGGAAATTTGGTTTTGCAAGAGATTTTCGGCATTAGTTTTTTTGGACATCTTTTGGCGGCCAAGAAGGCAGCGCAAGAGGTTGGTTCTTCATTCTTGGTGATTGAGTCGCCGTGTTTGAAAGCTTTTGGTGGAGATGATGATACATCAGGGGATAGTGATGTGGTCAACAAGTTCCAAGGATTGGTTAGTAGTTTGGTTCCGCAGAAAGTTCTTGGTTCAGCTGTTACATTGAGTTCAAGGAGGCTTCTCTTGACTAACGATATTCAGTCACGAATGGTGAAGCTATTAGCACCGTACATGGAGATGTCAATGTCAAGGTTAAGTCCATCAAGTCCAATTGCTGAAAAGGGCTCAGAGGAAATTCGGCCACAAGAATGTTACGAGGCTCCACCATATGCTCAGTCTGTTTATCCGTTGCTTGTTGATCTACATGATATCTTTGCGGATCTCCCGTCTATTGGAAGGGCTCTAGCTCGTGCACAGAAGATGTTGTATGATGTAAACAAGGGGGAAGCTGTGGATAATAAAATCATGTCTGAGGTGTATACCTTTAGAATTGCAGTTGAGGGCCTGAGAATTGCTCTGAACAATGCTGGTAGACTGCCAATCAACAAAATAAGGGATCCTGACACGGTTAAGACCGATTTTTCCAAGCTTTCAGTTCAGGAAAAGTCACAGGTGCTCTTTGCACAAGTGCTCCGAGCACAGACCAAGAAGTTCAAGACCATAGTTGCAGTAGTGGATGCTAGTAGTTTAGCAGGTCTTCGGAAACACTGGAACCATCCAGTTCCTTCAGAGGTTAAGGATTTGATTGAACAGCTCTGTGAAAGCGAGGAAGGCGATGAGGATATGCCAAATCAAGCAGACCGAAAGCTTTTGTTGACTGGTAAACCCGTGGTGGCAGTGGGGGCAGGTGCAACGGCAGTTTTGGGAGTTTCATCTCTCTCTAAAGTTGTCCCTGCATCAACCTTTATGAAGGTCATGACCTTCAACGTCCCCACTTCACTCAAAATCTTTCTAACTCAAACACAGAAAGCAATGGCATTAGCCCTGGGAAAAGCTCTAGGTCCATCAAAACTTATTTCTGGAGTCAAAACAACATCGGTCTTGAAAGCAACTGCCTCTGCTGAGAAGATCCGGGCAGTTACCCATGGTGTTATAGCCTCAGCTGAGAAAACAAGCCTCTCGGCCATGAGAACAGCATTCTATGAAATAATGAGGAGTCGCCAGGTCCGGCCAATAGGTTTCCTACCATGGGCAACATTCGGGGGTAGCGTTGCGATGTGCTCGGGGTTGCTGTTTTACGGAGATGGGATTGAGTGCGCTGCTGAATCTCTCCCTGCTGCTCCGTCCATTGCCAGTTTGGGTCGCGGGGTTGAGAGATTGCAAGAGGTGTCTCAGGAGGTGAGGCAGACAGATGGCACCAGAATACAGAAGTCAATAGAATCTCTTATGTCGAGATTGAAAAAAGTGAAGATCCAATAGCGTAAGAGATTGTCTGCATAAAGGGATTTTTTTTTTTTTAACCGAGTAATAGAGTTCAAATCTTCAAATGTGTATATATAACTATACAAAGAGCGGTCTGCATCAGGGTTTGCATGTAGTAGTATTATTATTATTTTACTAATTTTGTTTACCTTTATTTGAAGGATTTATAGAAAAATCTTTACAGAATCTTCTCCTCAGCTGTAAATATGGAGTGTCAGTTTTGAAGGAGTTACTTAAATAGCATTCTTAAATTACAGATTACTATATATTCACTTGTCTCTTAAATTATGAGAAGTTTCTAATGAATTTTTTATTTTCTTCTATACCCGAAAAATAGTCTGTGTTTTCAACTTGACCTGCCGGTGAATTTGCAACTGCAAACTTTAACGAAACAATGGTCACGGTATGTTTTTTCCCCAAAAAAAAAAAAAAAAAAAAAAAAAAAAAAAAAATAAGGAGAAGAAGAAGAAGAAGATCAAAAACCACTAAAACGAAAACTAATACTTTTAACCCATCCATTCTTATGGCCTATTTGAAACCATAGTTGGAGATGAATTTTTAAATATTAGAATTGAAATGCATGTATGCTTAAAAATATGAATTGAAAATGGATTATGATACAAGAAATTGTGTGAAATTTAGAAATACATTAGGGAAAAAATATATAAAATGAATCTTATTTCGTTTATCTTGTAATTGTGAGTATTTAAACTCAGAACCATCTCATTCGACTTAAAATAAGAAAATTATCCACTTTTAAAATCTGAATTTCATTAAAATTTAAGAGAGATATAAATTTGAGAATTTTGGAGTTGAAAAGACAAAATTCCAGTTGAAACCGATGTTTCAAATGGGCCCTTGGTATGTTTTTGTTGTCAGCAAATAACATGAAGAGTTGTTCCTCCACACTCTCACACATAAATAAGCAATGCCTCCGACCAAACTGGTCATGGTCATATATATAAGCTGTGTCACTCAAAATCAGAACGGATTCAATGTTCTACACCTCCAACCTTTGTTCAAAATAACTATTCCTCACCAAAAATCTCATAATATAACCCATATTTTCTTGAAGTTTCCTTTGTTCAATCAATGCCTGCCCACTTCCTAAATGCCAAAACATGTCGGAGCCGATTTGTTTGAGCCTCGGTTCTAGCTTCCGATGCCTTTAGATTCCTGTACAGATTCTTATGCAGTTTCAGGAACTCACTTCTGTATATCCACTTGTCTGCAAACATGTTGTCCCTGTTCATGTACTTGATAACCTCCATCACTCTCTCGAAGTAACCGCCTCGAAGGAAGCTCATTAGCAAGTACTCATACACATCTCTGTTTACAGACAGATTTCCACACTCCATATTCCGCTTCATGTCGCCCCACAAGATCGTAATGTCCCGGTACATTCCCAGAGAAGAATAACCACAAACCATATTAGTGAAAGTTTCTACAGTAGGTTCGATCTGTGTCTCCTGCATTCTTCTGTATGTCCTCCTTGCATCCTCAATCATCTTGGCTTTGCAGAAAAAGTAAATAGAAGAATTGAATTCATAAACCACCGAAGGAACTGCCTCCTCATAACGCATTTCATGAATGAAACACTCAACTAGATCCGATTCATTAGAAGCGAGGGAATTGTCACTTACCATCTCTGATAGACATGTGGTGACAACCATCTTATCAGGTAAATCTGCTGCCATACCATCCTCTCTCATTTTTTTAAGCAAAGCCTTTGCTTCCCTTAGCATCTTTCGTCTAAAATACGCTGCCAAGAGTGACATATAAGTAGCACGGCCCACCAGAGCCCCCAAGGCTTCCATGTCATCCAAAATGTCATGAGCGAATTCTAGCCACCCTAACCGAATGCAAGCTTCAATGACATCGGAACACATATTGGTGCATCTCGAAGAACACGACTCTTTTTGAATTCCAAGTAAAAGTTTTGACAGCTGACTAGTGTTCCCTGCCCTTTCGATTCCTTTGGTGAGTTTTGCCAGAGCCCTATTGCTAAGGACAAGTTTTCCGTCCCTAAATGTAACAAGCTCTTGCTTACTTTCCACTTTCAAGACGGTATCCTTTTGCAGCAGCTCAGGCTGAATCTGCAACTTCAACCCAGCCTTAAGATTATAAGATCCAATCGGAATAAGAAAAATCTTTTGTGGGTTCTTCTTTTCGCTTTTCTCCCGGTGCCTGCAAATATCCCATATAAGTTCACCGGCAGCATCAATGTCATTAAACTTGAAATGCAAGCTCAGCAAACTATCATAGAATTGGCGATAATGGGAAACAAACTGCAGCGAAACTTGATCAATATAGGCTTTGTATTTCTTTAGCTCATCCCTTTGACCATTCATCTCATGAATTTGAGCAATAATGATGATGGAGTGCGCATCAGCAACAACACCCGTTCGAGGCATCAATTCCATAATCTGTTGACCTTTGAAAGCTAATTTAAACCTCACACACGCATCAAGCACAAGATTGAAGATCGTTGAATCAGGTTTCATCAGCTCTGCGCGGTTTCTGTCTTTTGCACCTATTTGTAGGAAACTCTCACATATCTGAGCTAAGAAATTGGATGCAAGATGTGTCCCAACTTCCGTCTTTACCATATGCAGAACAATCAACAACAGAATATTCATGGAAGGCAACATATCTTTCTCTTGCATCAGTCTAAGAATCTTTGTGGCAGGATTAGGCAATTGAGATCGTGCTAGGGAGAGGGATAGCTTTGTCAAGACATCACGCTGCAGCAGACCTGATTTCTCTTTCGAAACTAACAAGACTAAATCACATCCTTTCCGTACCCAGTGAGGATCAGACGAATACGAAAGATCAGTTATCAACCTATTCACGAGGGACTTCTCAGGAAAGCCATACAATTTCTTATAATCAAAAAAGTATTCCCATGCTTCATCCACTTGCTGGCACTTCAATGCTGTTTCAAGCCTTTTCAATACGACCTCTTGAGAGGAAACTTCCCAACATAGCCTCTCAGGCGCAACATCAGTGGAAAAATGATGGACGGAAGATTTTTGATAATGTAGACAACAAACATCGGATACCGAAGGCATCAAAAAGCATCTAATGAGAATAAAATTTCCATCATAAGTCGATTTCAAGATAGTCCGATGAACGGTTGAAGCCACATGAAATCCCAAGGAAACATTTCGCACAAAACGGGGTCGAATCATAACTTCTTTCAACAGTAGCAGTGCCATGAAGAATGACTAACAAAATCATGGGAAACAAAGCTAATATTCCGCTGCTACGGAGATCTTAGATGCAAACATTTTGAAAAGTTTGCAAACTCAGACACCAAAACAACATTCAAATATGCCTCTTAACCCTCAACTGGTACCAAAGGTGCAGCCCACCAGCAAAAGGTTCCAAAAGAAATTTATCCATTTCCTCTTAAATTCAACATCCGGCTAGTCATCTGCAAGTATAGTTCAAACCAATATAAAAATCCAACAAGAAATTCCAATACATGTATATATCTCTGTATTATGTATGTCACGAACCATAGTAAAAACCATAATAATAGTACAAGGTCGTAAGCTAAGCCGAAAAATGCCCTCTTTTTTTTCTTTCTCGTAGAGTAAAATGACCCGAGTGAAAATGAATTTTGGCTCAAAGATTACAAGTTTGGTTTCCATAAGTGTTAAAAAAAGGATGAAAGCTACAGTAGAAATATCAACTTGAGAACTACATATATATATATATATATATATATATCCTCCAAATTACCTTTTTTTTTTTTTGGAGAAAAAACAATATACATCTATGAATTTAGAGGATACCCAGATGAAAGAACTCTCGTAGGAGCGCTTCAAAGATGGCGTACTATACCCAGAATCTCAGAACTGGCTTTGAACACGGCAGATAAAGTGAACCCATTTGATACGACCACAAAATTGTATTTTCCACTCTAAATCTCTTCTTTCTCTCTCTCTCTCTGTGTCGGGGGATTCTGCTGGTGGAGAATTTCGTTTGGAGGAATTTTTGTTGTGTAACTGGGTGTATGATTTTTTTTTAAAGAAATTTTCTAATAAAGATTTGGAGTTTTCTAATTGCATTTTTTACCTCTAAATAAATTCTCTCTCTCTCCCTTTGTGTTGGGGGACTCAGCCGGTGGAGAATTTCCTTGGGAGGAATTTTTGTTCCGTAAGTGGGTAAAATTTTTTTTTTAAGAAATTTCTAATAAAGATTTGGAGTTTTCTAATCATTTTCTCTTTTTTTCTTCTTGTTATCTGTGAATTTTGGAATTTTTTTGTAATAAATATTTTTTTTTTAAAGAATTTTCTAATAAAGATTTGGAGGTACAGTCCATTTTCGATACTCATCGTAGAGCTAATTTTTAAATATTCAGATAATCAAACTTGAGATGTTTTTGTGTACAATAATTATAATACACCTTACCTCATTTGTATTACATGTTAAGAAATTTAAAAAAATAATAATTAAAAAAAAATTAAAAAAACAAACCAACCTTCATCGGTGGAAGGTTGGGGGTCAATATCGATCAGGCGGGACTTGTCGCTTGTCTTCGGAGGGGTTTTCTGTTCCAGGGTCGGGCAGGGTTCGTCAGGTCAGGAGGGGTGGTTGGGGGGAGGAGGCTGCGGCATTGCTAGAGGTTGCCAGGAGTAGGGATCGTCGAGATCGGCAGAGGGGGGATCGTCGGAGGTCACAGGGTGAGCTAAGCCAAGGTCGAGTTCAGATCCAATGGGGGGAAGGGAGGGTCGGCCCAAATCTGGCCCTGGGTCACGTGGGGTGAGGTCGTGAGGAGATCATCGCCAGGCGGAAGGGCTGATCTGGAAGGGTTCATCATTGGGGGGTCAGGGGGGGCCAAATCTGACGTGGGGGCTCGTCGTCCGGGGAATAGGGGCTGGGTCACGAGCGGGGGGGAGCTTGGGTCATGGGCCAGGGGGGCACTTAGGTCTCCGGGGGCCTCGTCGTCCGATGTAGGAGGCCCTGGGTTGCCGAAGGCTCGTTGTCCGACGAGGGAGGCCTTGGGTTGCCGGAGGGCTCGTTGTCAAGTGGGGGGCACCTGAGTCACGGGTCGCAGCAGAGAGCCTGGGTCGGCAGGGGGCTTGCCGAAAGAAGAAAACAATTTTTTTAATTTCTTTTTTAAAATTATTTTTTAGTATATAATACAATTAGGTAAGGTGCATCATAAGTCTCATATACAAGCAACATCCTAACGGTTGAAATTTATTGAACGGTCATAAATGAGCTCTACTGATAGGGTATATAAATGAGACTTTACCACAGACTTTCCCTTTATAAAATTACGAAAATATATTTTTTTTCATGCTAAAAAATGACTTTTTAAAGTGATCTATTAGTTTTTTTTTTTTGGAACATAATGATCAATTAACATTTATTTTTTTAATTGATAGATTATGATTAATGAATGTTTCTAAATAAAATTTAAGATCATTTGTTTAAATGGTTGTTTTAAAACGATCTATTTACTTAATCTTTTTATTTTTCTACTAATAAAAAATATTTCTATTTTTCTCTAAGAAAACAAATATTTATCTAAAAATAAAAATACATTTCAAAATCTAGAGTAGGCAGATTTATTATTTCACATAACTCAATACCTCAATACTATAAGAAAAGTGCTTAGTAAACTGCACAGCAAGTCTCCAAGCTAATACATTTGTGACGTTTTGATTCTCATTGTTGTTGTTCTTGTTATTATACTATTATTTGTAAATAAGATAATCCTAAACTCTTAAAAATAGTATAATTTGATCTTCTTTTTAATTTTTAACAAAATCAATCACTAAACATCAGTGTTTGATCACTTCCACTTCCACTCTTTTGATTGTGAAATTTCTTTCATTACAAATTTATTAAGCAAATGTCACATTAATAAAAGTTTACGGAGAACTTATGAAATCCTATGTTTTTGTCTTGGGTCATATACAAGAATGCCATTTAACCCCTTTTTATATTTATGTGCATCATAATATTAAAGTAGATAATTTTATCATTTCACAACACTAAAATGTATTCAAAACATGACTCTCTACCTAATTTTTTCTTTTGACGTTTGTTCTTTTTTTTTTTTTTTAAATAATCAAGTGGTAAATATTTTTGGATAAGATCATACAATCTAATAAAATAAAAAGTAGTATATGTTATTAATTTTGTATAATAATGACTTTACGATGTATAATATTGGTTTCCATAGATTAATTCTATAAAATCGTTAATTGATGTTTCTTTTATGCATGTTAAATGAAGAATAAGTGCTTTCAGACATCACTAAAATAACCAGGGTCAATTTATATATACGTATACAATTACAAGTACTGCTATAAAGAAACTCCCCATGAGTTACTTCTTAGTGTTTGCATATAGCAAAATACTCTGCTGTACAAAGCTCCCGGTCTAATTCTGATCATTTATCAGCACTCTTTGTCAAGAAGCTAAAGAAAAACAGTGTTTATATCAGAAAACTTTGAAGGAAAATTGTAATCTCTGTTAAAAAATAATTAAAAAAAAACCCAAATTTTTGCAATTTGCCTTTTTTTTCCCCTAAGAAATAGTGATTTTGTACAACGTTGGAGTGCAAGCCAGAAGAAAGCATTCATTCTCAAGAAAGAATAGAAAAGAAAAATATATTATAAGGGCGAAATCTTAAAGTATTGATAATACAGTGAAAAAAAACTGACTAAAAAAAAAGATAGAAGGTGCTTTACAAATTGACCGAGAGCAGCTATAATATAAACCCCGTCACAACCCTCCAATAAACCAATGTAGACAGCTTCCACTTATATCTATACACATTCAACCCATTTTTCTTGTCTTTTCTCTCAACCTTTTTTTTTTTTTTTTTTTTGGCCCATTTCACAGTTCATTTCTGTTTGGTTTCAAGATACAAGTGCACACGAAGAAAAATTTTTCCGCCCTAACTGCATAAAATCTTCCTAAGTAACAATAGTCTTATGTCGCAATCTCGTCGACCTCCGAATTAAACACGAAACTTGGAAATGTTGTCGTAATATCCCTGCAATTAATTCAAGAAGTGAAACATGGATTACAATACCGTCACAGGTTCTAAAATGTTCATCTCCTAAAGGAAGGGTAAAAGTAATGTTTAACAAACCTCAAATATGGAAGGGTCATGATCTTTAACAATGATGGATTCTTGCAAACGAAGTTTTGCCATTCGGTTTTGTCGATTTTCCCATCTTGGTTGACATCAGCTTCCATGAAAGTCTGTCACCAGAAAACAAATAGCTTAGTTATAAATCAGAAATCTTCAAGACAAAATAGAGTAGAAAAAAGTAACTAGTAGTAATTTTAGTCGATCAAGATCTGAAATGAACAAATGGTAAAACTAGTAGTAATTAGACCCTTTATTTGCTGAACCTAAGTAAGAAAACATGTTCATTATTAAACTCAAATCGGTATCGTTTACTTCACATATATGCTTCTTTCATCCAAGCTATACAGGTCTTCATTAAGAAAAGGATATAACTGGATTTCGATAGAAGCACCAAATCTTAAATCATTTTAAGTGAACTTAGATTTCAATAAAGTTACTCACTTTATCAAGGATTGTTTCAATGGTGTCATCGGCCAGTTTCATTTCCGATTCACAAAGAAGTGCAATCAACATTTGTTTGACCTGCACATAAAAGAGAGATGCAAAAGCAGAAAAAATCAGATACAGACCAAAAAAAATATAGATCGATTGACAGAGAGAATAGAAGTACCGAAAAACTTTTCTTTACCCTCGAATAATCATAAAAATGTGCAACTTGCTAATAGTAAACGTACATGAGTGTGTGTGTGTGTGTGTGCGCGTGTGAGAGAGAGAGAGAGAGAGATTAAAGCACTGAAGCTTTAACAAACAGTTAAGAATGTCAAATAATTAATATCGGTTGATGAAGAAAACTAAAACATTTCAAGAGATAGAATGACATAATCTACATTTCTTATTAAAAAATAATAACAATCTACATGCTCATGCTCAACCAGAACATATTTATCAAAAATAATACCAACATACCTCTTGGCGCTCAATAAAGCCTGTATTATCCAAGTCGTAGAGCTTAAATGAAACTGCAATACAATTGCACATGTCAATTAGATCAACTAAAGCGAACCAACATAAAAACATAGAACACGGCAATGCAACATAGCAGTCTGCTCTGTGTAGTTAAATTATCTATCGTTTCAACTTACATTCAATCTTATCTTCCTGTGGAGCATTGGGATGGAAAAAATTAAGTGACCTAACAAAGTCACCAAAATCTATATATCCCTTCTGTTTCACGTCAAACATATCGAAGATCTGCAAACAAAATCACTTAAATTTAAGTGTTCATACCTAATAATAGAAAGAAAGAGAATCCACCAAACTCATAGAATCATTGATTAAACATTACAAGAAAATGCATATATCCGTGTTTATCGAAAACACAAAATACAATACCCGATTTGCGAAAAGGTTTTCTTTCTTCCTGTTTTTGAAAAGTGCCAACTGAAACTCTTCCTGCATGTACAAAAAGAACAGTTGGATAAGAATCACACGTAACATCTATGAATACTGTGTTAGTCATTTTTCAAACAAAGATGCATAAAGAATAACATCTTTCATCTAAACAAGCAGATTTTCTGAAGAAGAACCTCAAGTTCGTTAAATTTGATGTTAATTGTTTACCCATCATTTAAAAGAGCACATTTGCAAAGAACTACGAACAACCGTACTTGTCACCAGCAAGGAAAATAAGGAACTTCAAACGTAGCTCAATTCGCAACGGGAGAAAATAATCAAGAACCAGAACAATAAGCAAAGCTAAATAAGGAACAAACTCCCAACTCTACAAGGCCTTTGCCGCAAGATACCTTGTTTATCAATCCATCATCAATGACAGAACTGCTGATGCTCTTGTATAGCTCAAACAAGGCTTCAACTTCGCTAACACTAACTGGAGATTAAAAATTAAACACATAATGAAAACTTGAAATTAACAAGGGAGACAAGGTAGCAAAGTAGTAGAATGAGCCAATGAGCTCGTTTATTATGAATAACCGTTCTTAAGGCACTATTGCTTGAAAGGGACAGATTCTCAATTATTACATTATCAACCAAAAAATATGACATGAGGAATCACTCATTTGCTTGCAAACCAGTCAAAAAATTCTCACGTTTTTTTGTGATCCACTGTCAATTATGAGTCCATAGATATTATATGAATTCGTGACCGGTTAAAAATCAGTAACAATGCATTAAAAAAAATAAAATCGTGTTCTGAAGAGTGTAAAGACCTAAACAACTTGCTCAAAATAAAAGAGAAGAAAACTTACATGCTGTTTGCGATGCGAGGACAACCGGATCCTCATATCCGGGGAAAGGTCTCCTTCCAGTAGACTGAAAACAGCCCATTTACTTCAAGAATGAAGAAGGTACTGCTCCTAGGATGCTTCACTACAATTCATCATCAAAACCATCTTAACCTTGCAATTCCAAAATCGGAATTCAAAGATCACCATTGCAAACTACTCAGTGAATTAAGAAAACAAAATCAAAAAACTTATGACTTGATTTGTACCCTCTTATATATGTAAATATATATATTATTTTTTTATATACGCATACATACATGCATACATATGTCCTGTCGCAAACTTGATACGTGACTTGAAGGGGGAACAAAAATACAATAATGATTAAAAAAATTTATGATCTCTTGTTACTCATTGAATAAACGAACAACTTAAATCTTTCATCAGTGAAATCCTCAAGAGAGAGAGAGAGAGATAAAAAGCAAAGTAAATTAAGAATCTATCAACTTCCGAGATAAAAATTATAAGAGAAAAATAGAAAGAAGAACAAAAATGAACAAATTAACAGATTAAACTAAAATTATGCAGATCGAACATTAAAGTTCTGAACTTTCCCCTTCTTTTTCACACTTCATTTCTCAAAGGAAAATCAAATCCAAGCCCTATGTAAAAAGAATAAAGAAAATAAAACCTAAATTTCAACACATTATAGAGGAAATACAAATCAAAAACTGAATCATAAGCAGGAAAATTTCACCCCAAAAGATTGATAAAACTCATTAAGAAAAGAAAAAACGAACAAAAAGAAAAGACATGAGGAATGCAAAAGAAACTTACCGACCAAGAACTTAGCCGGAAAATGGCGGTTTACTTCACAATCACAGAAGAGAGAGAGCAGAGGGGGGAGAGAGAGAGAGAGAGAGAGATGGAGGGAGAGAGATCACCAGCTAAAAAGTTCTAGGATTTGTATGGGAAAAAAGAAGCTGGAAAAGAGAGGCAAAAATAAATAAATAAATAAAATTTGATGCGAAAGCGAAAATTCTTAGTGGGGACAGGAAAGATCAACGGCTGAGAATGAGTTTGGAAGAAACTGCAGATAATTTGACGCTGAGAGATTTGTCTAACAGATATAGTAGAGAAGTTGGAAACGTAGCCCAAACCAAGAGGACGAAAAGAACAGAAAAAGAAAGCCAAGAAAAACTGACAAATCAATTAATATACGGACGCGAGTGACGCACGCGTCATGGGAGCGAGTGAGGGAAGTGGAGTGATTTTTAAGTTTTAGTTTTGAATTTGTTTGACATTTATACTCATTTTAAATAAATTGTATTTTTTTAATCATATTTTTTATTTTTTTTGAAAAATTTTTTATCTTTTCTGAAAAATTCAACAAAAATTATTATTTAAACTAAAAATCTCAACTCAACTCAAACTCAACTCATTTACCAAACACCCTATTAGTTTTTTTTTTTTTGAATTTTGGAATTTTGGTAAATGCCAAATTTGAATCAAATTATGAGACTTGTGAAGCCAAGAAATATTTTACCTTTTAAGTGCATGGTCTTGATTTGTTAGAAGGGTTGGTCAAAGAAAAACAAAATTAAACATACTTTTTTTTTTTTTTGGTGAATCTAAACGTACCTATAGCCATCTCTTGTTGAATAGCTTTAAAACTAAGAGGGTCTTGTTTCTATTTATATGTTTAAAATTGGTTGGCATGTATGTAATTAGAAAAAAAGTAGGGACGTATTTTGATTTTAAAATAAGAAAATACAAACATCAATGCTAATCTATATGAACTCTAGGAATTCATGATCATAACAAACAATCAAGACTTGTTTAACAGAATTTTTGCTTTTGTTTCTAGCCAGCAGAAGAAGAGAAGTAAAAACTGTTACTTCTCAGTAACTGTTTGGAATTAAAGAGTTTTTAAGATCAAAATGATCTTTAAATTCTAATGAATACTAAAAATATTAAATGAAGTTTACAATGTCTAATTTAAATTTTGTTATAAGTTTTAAATAAATGCTTTTGCCTAAACCACATTTTTTGGCTTAGACAGAAAGCACTCATAGAGACTGGAAGTTTTTTTACGGATCATCCAAACACTTACAAAATTATCTTTGGACAGCTGCTTTTGGACCTGGGAAGCCAAAAGCATCTACTAGTAAGCTATACCAAACAAGCTCTCAGTTTCATTAGCAAACTCAAATGATGTTCGTGGAGAATCTAAATAGATATACTAACACTGAGCACATGCACGACTTTTTAATAAAACCTTTTACAATCAAGGCATGTTTACTAGTGAGTAATCTAATTTGGGAAAAATGAATTAAATTCATGATTTAAAATTCTAATGTTGACTTTTATATTTGGGAATTAAATGACGTAGTTCTCACTTAAAAATTGGAAATTAATTTTCTTGATAAGGAGAACTTGTCTTTCACCTATTACTATGGAAATAAATTATTTCTCCTAAAAAATAGAAGTAACTAATGTTATACCAAATATACCCCTATTCTTATTTAATTATTTTTTCATTTAAGGATAATTTCATAACTACAGTAAATATATTCTTAATCCTTCTAATTTTTAGAAAGTAAACAACATAATAGGAAATTAATTCCTCAAATAAATAGATTTCTTGATAAATTAGTAAAAAATTTATCTAATTTGAAATTTAATTTCATGTAATTTAATTTTTTTTTCATAAACTTAATTTTTATTTTTAAAATTTCGGATATTTAGACGTACCTTCAATGAAAAATCTAATCTATTGAAATTGAGAGAAGAACCATGTTGTTAATGATATTGGGGAAGAAGCAAATGTCACAGAGAACCATTCAGATCCTTCCACAAAAACCCATTTCATTGGCGAGTAATTCATGATTATCTTGTAATAATGATCACATGTTGGAAGATTGTTTTATTTTTATTATTATTATTTTTTAAGACTTTTTTTGTTGAAGACTGAAGTTTGGGAGACGAATTGTTATGAAAAAGTAAGAAAGTGATGTTGAGCTTAGATTTTTTATTTTTTATTTGGGATAAAATTTAGATTTGGTACGTTAAGTGATTGGTATCTGTCATTAGTATTTCTATTCGGCAAAGCTTTTTTTTTTTTTTTTTAATGCATATTCGGCAAAGCATTTTTAGGCAAAAAGTCATTTGCATTTAAACCTAATTACAGCCTTTTCCCTCAAAAAAATTTCAGCCTTTTCTCTTTCTTTGAGGGAAAGAAGTGAAAAACATTTTTATATAAATAATTAAAATAAATAATAAGTTTTAAAAATATTTAGAATAAATAACAGTAAATAACAAAATTTATCAACTGAATAATTTATTTATCTTTTGTAAATATTTATTTGTCTAATAAATTACTTATAAATTATCTATATGCCTAGTAAATTATCTATTTAACTAATATATTGACTACTTACTTCAAATATTTTAACACTTTATTATTTATTTTAATTATTTTTATAAAAATACTATTTACTACTCTCTTTTTTTTTTTGCATTTTTCTCTTTTAGGAAATAATATTTCAATTCCGTTAAAAAAAAATAAGATTCAAATTCAAAAGGGATGAATTATTTGATCTCATGATTTTAATAACGACATGGGAATGTCGATCCCATCATTTTTCTTTCGAATAATGATTAGATTTAAAAACAAAAAATAAAAAAAATGGATAGTTATTTTTAAATTCAAAGTTCAGGATTTGAAATATTTTTATATACGAACGAATCTTTGTTATTATTAGCCAAAAGCTAATAATTTGGATGTCAAATTATTATCTTAAGTTTTTGTTTTCTTATTATCTTAATTTCTCTCTTATTATCTTAAGTTTTTGTTTTCTTATCTAATTTGGATATCAAGATTTCAATTTTACATCTTATGTTATTATAAAATTTAAATTATAATTATAGATATAGCCTAATGATAATTTTACATCATTATATAATGAAGAGTCAATTCTTTCATTCTCATATTATATATATATATATATATATATATAATATTACTAAACTTATAACTGTAATGATCATGCTATGTTTAGTATGTTACTTCCCAAAAAAAAAAAAACCAACTTTAAAGATAATGTTGATTTTACATTTAGGATGCATTATAAATTGAAAAATTAAAAAATAATCCGGGAAAACGGGGACAAAACAAGAAAAAACAAGAAAAATTATCAATTTAAAATAATGCTTTAATGGAGTCACAGAGACTCGAGGGACAACTATCAGCATGACTCAAACAAACTTGATTAACAACTATCAGCATGACTCAAACCAGCTTGATTATATGATACCAAGCGTCTATTTGGATCATAGGTTCAAATTTACAATTTAAATAATAAATTTAATTTTTATAAGAAAAAATACAATAGAAAATTTTGAAAAAATAGGTTCAAAACGAGATGCCAAATGGGAGCTAAACTTATGACAAATCCATGTAAAATCTACTCTTTTTTTTTTAACTGTAAGGTTTTTACTGTAGGTGTGTGTAGATCATTAGAATCATATCAAAATATACTTATAAAAATACCCTATGATAGAAAAATTTTTCAAATCCTATAAAAAAAATTCTCAAATTTTCTATAAGGCTTCCCATAAATCATCATCTAATACGACGTCATTTTCATTGTTCCTTGAATGAAGCTTCTTAACTTGCTCTTATGTACGTAAAGGGGGACAGAAAAATACTCTTGGAAGTCATGATCAACGATTCCCCCACCGTTAGATAGGAGGTTGGTCAATTTTCAATTGCGAAAATCCGGTGAGGAGACAAAATGAAATAGCACAAAAAATAATAAAAGTTTAGTTGACCTTTATTGGTATTCGGTTATAATGGTAAAAGTTGGCAACACAGCCAACCTTTTGACAAAGGCGTCATTATTTGTCAAGAACTACAATTCGTCAAAAAAATTTAGTTCACTTTTTTTTACACAATTCTTACTTTAAACAAGATTCAAAACCTTATATGTCAAGTTAATCATTATATTTATGTTTTTTTGGGGTAGGTACTTCTCACAGATATGAACGTTAGATTTTACTCAAATTACTTCAAATAAAATCCAATAGAAATTCGACAGCTTAAAATAACGATATCCTACCAGCTTTGTCATCATTTTGTCAAGGTGGACATAGATTATTAGGTCAAGTTTTGAAGTCTGTCTAGAACTTTTTTTTTTTTTTTTTTTTTTCTGGTTGCTTTTGTTGTCCGTTTTTCTAGTTGAAAAGCATGACCATCATGGTGTTGTCACAATAAGATGTACATAACAATGTCTCGATCCCGCACATTTCCGAAGTTTTTGACACAAGTTAAATATGATAAGATAATAAAGAAACTTTTTTCTTTATTTATTTATTTATTTATTTATTGTAGGAATGGTAAGGAAGATATGTGCCTCCAATCCAATCTTTTACAGTTGTCAATTTAGATCCTACTCAAACATTACTAATCTATTCCATAATTAAAACTGGAAGGGGGTCTTATGAGAATTTCATGAGAATCAAACCGGGGTGGATTGAAAAAAAAAAAAAAAAAAAAAGTTAAAAAAGGTGCTATACTCCTTTGCCACGTCCATCTCGTGGTGTAGATAATAAAGAAACTTACGACTTACTAGAATATTTCCTAAAATAAAGGAAGATAATTACAAGAATAACTTTACTTTTATTTGAAGCATTTATTGGAAGTTATAATTGTGCACTTTGAAAAGAAGAATCAATAAACTAATGAACGTTTACTTTTTGTGAACTACATTCCATCCAAGGAGGGAGCAAAAAAATACGTTTAAAAAAAAAAAAAGAAATCATTACGTCACTAAACTAAATTAGATCTTAAAATGTAAAAAATAAATTACAGAGCTTTTTTTTTTTTTTTTTAAAAAAAAGGTAAGTAGGTTTCTTTTATTAATTTAGCAAATTAAAAATTAAAACTGAATTGAGAAAATCAGGAACTAAAAGATGACGAGAAGTGAGGAACTAAAAGCATAAGGACAAGTGACATGCGTCTCTTTATTAGTGATCTATTAGCAAACCCAACAATATAAGGAAAAAAAAATAATATAGCATGATTTATTGAGTAAAAATAAATAAATTATATTACATAATATTATTACTTAGACATTATTTGAGACATAAAAAATTAAATTAAGAGATTTCAATCTTTTAATATATTATATTATACATTTCCCATTCTAGAAAAATAATAAGGTCATTCAACGCAAACGTAACAGGACTGCCTGTGTATAATCCGGATGACCTTTCATATATATCTGTACACTTTTTTTTTTTTTTTTTGGTTGAAGAATCTATGTATAAATATAGATATAATAAAGAAAACCACTTTTCAATGAACTCGTTTACTTACCTAAAATTTTTATAGCAAATTTGCTTATTTTTGTCAATGATTCAATTAAAACCCTATCCATACATTTATCAAAGAATATACGTAGCAAATAATGTAACCCATATACACTAGGTCACACACACATGCAACATGTATGAAATGTCAATAATATTATTTAATTTTCATGAATATTATTTTAAAAGAAAAGATATGAATTTTAGACATTTGGATTTATTGTTATTATTTTTTTTGAGTAGTTTTGTACGTTTCTTTGTTGGTGTAGTTGGTACATAGCATACACCTACAATCTACCATTTTTGGTCATATCAATTTAAGTCCTTACAAATAAAATACCATAAAATTTATTTATAATCTTTTATTCGTCTTTTTGTGGAAACCAAATCGTTCATTTAGCAAAATGTCAAAGCAAAAACGTTACGACGAATAGAGGTTGACACATTACACCGATTTTAGACAAATCCAAGTGTGATAATGACTTTTGAAAATGTGATTTAATTATTATAATATAAAATTACATACTAATTAATGTTGATACTTGACGGTATTAGTGATGCTCCTGCTTGTTCCTTTCTTGTGTCTAATAAATTGTGACTTTTTCATTTCATAATTTCTTTTAACATATAAATACTTTTCTAATACTCATAAGTTTTTATTATAAATGAAAACCATTTTTAATTATTTGGAAGTATATATATTTTTAACTAATGGGTTGTATCTTTGTCGGATTTGAGATCAGTTGGCTTCCAAAGCAAGTGTTATTGCTTGACAATGTTCAGGGACACTTTATTTTATTTTATTTTGGGTTGAATAAATAATTTGAGTGGGACTTGTCATGTTAAGATAATATTTAATAAATTAAAAATTCTATGTGTTCTAGTGTATTCCTAAAAATAAACAGAAAAATAAAAGGGTTCTATAAATGGAAAAGGCTCTGATAAAGTCTTATTTAGAAATTTATTCGTAGAGCTTATTTTATGATTGTTCATGATGAATTTATTGATTGAGATATTATTTTATATAATAATTATAATGACCTTAACTCATAGTATTATACCTAATAAATTATAAAAAAAAAAAAAACCAACATTCCACCATCACTACCCCCTCTTCCCTGGCTGGCCCTCGACCTGTGAAACCACCCCTCACTCCCTACCTTGGGAAAACCAACCCTACCCAGGCCCCCCGCGCCACCCCCTCCTGTTGCGCCTAGTCCTCGGCAATAGGACACCCCCACGTCAGTCCGCGTGACCCAGACCCACCCCACCCCACCCCCCCTCAACCGCCCAGACCAGGAGACAAACGACCACACCCCTCCCCCTTCGTGCCTAGACCTAAATGGGACATGCCCATACTAGATGGCTCGACCCAACCCCCTCCCCAACACAACCTCCGGTAACAATCCCCTTCCCTCGGACCTACATGAACCTCCGGCAAATCCCGATGAAGAAGACGAAGAAGAGTTCAATTTTTTTTATTTTTTATTTTTAAAAAATGTTCCTGCAATCCTATAAATTAGGCTTATTTTAGTTATGTTCACCCTTTATATCTTATTCATTCGATTAACTTTGAATGATCTTAGATGGTATCCTATCGACAGAATATCTAAAAAAGTATATATCAGAGATCCTCCCTTCTATAAACATATAAATATTTGATAGAAACGGACAAAACTGTTTTCCTCTTCAAGATCTCCCAACCAGCAAAGCTATGGAGCCCTTTGGCACATGTCCATCAAGCCAAGCCAAATAAATGAAAGTATAAGATCATATGGAGTTCACAGAAGTCTGTGATTGATTTTTTTTTTTAATAGGTCTAAGTTAAACATAAAGGCCAAAAAACTATTCGGATCTCTAAGGTTCTTTTTTTTTTTTTTTTTTTTGTCGTTAGATCATTAAGAAAAAAAAAAGATCCAAGCTGTTGAAAAAGAAGAAAGAAACGAGGTAAAGCATACAAAAAAGAATATGTGATGGAAGAAATGAAATTGTTTTTCTTTCTACGGGTAAAGCATACAAAAAAGAAAATGTTATGGAAGAAATGAAATTGTTTTTCTACTATGATAGAAAGAAAATTAAATGATTCGTTGGTCTTTTTAGTTTTAGTTTTTTTTTTAAAGTAATTAGCTATTAACGGAAGCTGTATTAAGTTTTTTCTCTAAAATTCTCCGAATTCGGAGTGATAAAAACTATGGGACCTAAGAATCTTTTTATTCTATTTCTCTCTCCTATCAAACAATCTACAACCAATTTGTTTTCTCTTTTGAAAATCTCTCAACTATTTCTTTTCCTTTCGCTTTTCACTTCTTCCAAACATAATGTGAGTATCATATATTACGGTGGAAAAATAACAAGCATTAACATCCCAAAAAATTATATCTTTTCCTATAGGAATAGATCTTGAAAGTTAGGAACGGACAAGCAATATGTCACAAACTACAAGTTTTTCTTACCAAATAAATAAACAAATAAAAATAGATCAGCAACAAAAACAAAATGAGACAAGCTGACATAGCTGAGTTTCCTATATGTTCGAGTAGTTATTCAGGGAAAAAAAAAAAAAAAGTTGAGTTTCCTATGTCAAAATAACTCATTTTATGGTGTTCAACATTAATTACTTACTAGGTCATTAGTTCTATTAAAAAATTAGAGTTCTGTAGAGCAATTTCCGAATATTAAATTATTCTCGAATAATATAAAAACAAAACAGTAAAATAAAATTGATTGAAATCTTATTGAAAATTAACAGCCAAAAAAATGCACGCTTTTATTAGAATACTTCTTTTATGCCCTTCTTATAATAGTGCATGTTTATATCCATTTATAGGAGATATGGTGAGCAACTCTCAATATGATATATGTATGGTTGACAATAAAACGTGATTTCACTATTTACAGCACTTCAACTTTAACTTAAAATTAAATTTTTACTTTTTAAAAATTCGTATTGAACTCATTTTTTACCTTTACACTATTCTAATTCAGCATTACATTTGTTTTGAATATATTTTATTTTGATGTCAATGCAATAATTAAAGATTCAGATATTATCAACCATATAAATGGACTCCCAAAGGACAATAATTGAACTATAAATAGTGCCTAGCTAATACTAAGAAAAGAGGTTTGAAGTTTGTGAGTTGACAGCAGTGCTTTTACTTTCTATTTGCAATCTCAACTTGTTTATTTGTCAACTTGTGTTGGCTTTCATTCGTGTTCTGTGGCAGTTATAGGTTTGCGTTAGGTTTAACTGTTTTTGGTTTTTTATCCTGTTTCTGTAGTTCTACTTGATTTATATCTTATCTTCTCCTTTTATATATATATATATATATATATATATATATTTATATTTTTCCTTTTCTTTCATATAAAGTAGTGTTGATTCTAGCTTAACTATAAATGTTATGTTTGTTAGGGTGGAAAGGAGGAATGAATAAAGTGAGATGAGAAAATAGTTGTTTGGTAAGAAGGATAAGAAAAGAGAAAGAAAATATGAGATAAACAAATTGTAGTGTGGTTCATAATTTTTAATCCTTTTAAAAGTGAGTAGAAAACAAAAGTCCGTACAAAAATATATAACTAAAATTACTCTTTAACGCTCACTTTTAAAGAGAAATAAAATAAATAAATGAATAGTATAGTAATTTTACAAATCTATCATTTTTCTTTCCTTTCTAAATACTAAACAACCTAAAAAAATCTGATTTATTTTTTTCATTTTCCATCTTTTTTAAGTTTTTCACTTTCTTATTTTCTTTCCTTGATACGAACGGAGTGAAAATCTGCCTTCAATCAGATCGGCTTGCTTCGCCGGCTTCTCTGACTTGATTCTTCTTTGAAGGCTAGGTCAAGTAGCCTTCCACCAACTTAAGGGATGGAGAATCACATGCATAACAAAGATTACGGATTTTAAACGAGGACAATAAGATTTTCACATGCATATATCTATTCATAAGATCAGTTTTAAAACATAGACTAGGAACAACTTGTTATTATTTTTTGCTTTTGTTCTTAGATAGTTAAAAAAAAAAGTGTGAGAAATAAATACTCTAACTTTTCAATTAGAATTAGAAAACATATTTTAAAAAATATATAAGATGTGATTGACAAAATTTTTTAGAAGTTACTTTTGGCTTTTTAGATCTAAAATTATTCTGATAAGTATTTGGATTATATAGCAAAAGTGCTTTAAGTCAATATGGTATCTAAAAAGAGTTCTTTTGATTATAATATAAGAGTTTCAATAAGGCAGTATAAATTTTATTTTAACATTTTTATTACTTATTAAAAAATTTTAAAAATCATTTTGATCTATTAAAAAAATGGTTCCAGACACTTACTAAAAAATTATAGCTTTTACTTCTCTTCTTTTACTAACAAAAAGTAAACGCAAAAACTCTACTTAATAGGTTCTTAATAAAATAGAAATAATATTTAGAAAAGAAACTTTATTAAATTTTGATTATTGCAAAGGGCGTCAACCCCAATCCCTTAAGTACCATAACCTTATTAAATTTTGATTATTGCAAGGGACATCAATTCCAATATTGACTTTTGAGTATCAACTCACTTGGCAGTGCATTGTCATATTTTCTCTTATAAATGTAATCTTTTAATTTTAATATATACCAATAAAAGAATGACAACGTATATATCGAACTGGAGTACCTAGTATTTTTCTAAAATATTAATACAAATTTTAAAGTCTTTTTAAAAGAGTGTTCTTGAGGATCTATATTTTATTATTTTTATACCCTTGGACGGTTTTTCAAAAGATGTTTGGAGATGGTGTTTTGCCGTCTAGTTACAAACATCTGTTTGACGGTGTTTTTGATTTTCCAACGAAACCTTTGCATATGTTTACGGTAAACTCAAACTTTAAAATTCCATAACTTTATTATTTTAAGTCGAAATAAGATTTTTTTTTATATAAAAAAATATTTACATAGAATTTTGATAGAAATGAAATAAGATCCATATTGATATTTTTTCCAAACACATTTCAAGTTTTTATGCTTGTTCACTCGAAACAGGTTTTTTTTTTTTTTTCAACCAAATGCATATTTTCAAAAATTTAACTTAACTCTAATCAAAATATTTTCAAAACTTCGTCTCCAATTGTTTCCAAACAGCCGAAAAAAACAAACAGTTCTTATAAGTAGATGTTAAGACCCATAAGCAATTGGACGTTGAATTTCACGTTTGGTCTGAAACAGAATTTGTATTAGGTTTTGGTCATCCAAACAAGACTTCAAGCGATAATTGGCCCAACTTCAAAGCTTTCAGTGATCCAAACATTTAAGCCCAACCTAGTACGGATTAATAGTTCCTTATTTCACTGTAAACAATATGTTTAAAAAGTCGTTCTTGTGAAATTTCATCATATAAGCCTAAGTTTGAACCTCAGAAAATATAATATAAAGTAAATCGATTACAGTAGATTAAATTAGGGAGAAAAAAATTAGTATTTAAGAAAATGCATAAATCTTTATGCTCCTCTAATGATCCTCTATATTTTCCTTTTTTGGTATGAAATTTGTTGAGAATGTTATTGGAAAAAAGAAAAAAAAATGTCATCTCTAGTATCATATAGTTAGAAATGGAGATCGGATATGATGTTTCAATTTTCATATCTCATTAGTTATCAAAATACTAAATATTAAGAAGAAACTAAACACTAAAAATACTTAACTAACTTAAAATACTAAATATTAACCAGAAACTAAATACTAAAATACTTAACAATTAACTACGTTATCAAAAATAAATTAAATGGATAATCAATAAGACAAAAAAAAAAAAAAAAAAAAAAAAAAAAAAGAGAGAGTAGATATGAACTCTTATAAAATGGTCTAGAAGATTACATGCTTTACCGGATTTTGGTCTTTCCTTCGATATCCTTAGATTATAAAGAAAATCATCCTCAATGTCTTAAAGTCCTTACTTTCATATTACCTGAAATCATGCGCTTAGAATACTAGATTCTTTGCGCGTGAATAAAATTGACCTTTTTATATTCACTTTTGTCTGACCAAAAGGCCAATAAAATTGTTGAAATTGGTTCCAATCCATATTATCCCATTCATTTCTATTCAAAGCCTTGAATTACGGAACCTCCAAAATCACTATAGATGAGACCTATAGATGGAATTTAATTGACTCCAACAAACAAACAAACAAAAATTATAAAAAAAAAAAATGTAACCTAAAATTGCATTTGGATTGTCAAGGTGGGAGAATATAAGCCACAAAAAAGTTAGAGGAGGACAAATAATAAATAAGAATATATAGAAAACAAGTAACTCCTCTCCCTGTCTCTCTCTAGACCACTTGAGGTGACCAATAAAGTTTGTTCTAAATTTTAATATATCCAAATCTAGTACTACATACTTATCCAAAAAAAAAAAATCTAGTAATATATGATATACTATATGGTTATGTAATTAAGCATTTTTTTTTTCAACCTATAGCACCTGTTCCTCAAATCTTGGTATCAGAAGCTACCAAATCTATATATATATATATATATATATATATATAATATAAAATCCTTCTTCACATTCATTTTAACTTTCGGTGATCGACCTTTATAAGGATGGGGACAACTCCAAATATTTTATGTACATTAAAATATATATATATATATATATATATACACAGTAAAATTGTGGAGCATCCCAATTGGGATGCATGTGAAAAACAAAATTCCGAGGGGTTAAAAAAAATGTCAAATAGTCTACAGACAGACAGCCTACTTTGTCTCTTGTAGATGGACCGTATAACACCTGCTTAACTCTCATGAGTGGCAAGTGAAATAATTCATATTTTTAACATATGATTAAATCATGACAATACCATATATGCGGCACAAATAATATTCGACAAGCGACCGTAACAATAAAACAATGAGGCTACAATAAAGCAAGTCATGGGAAATAATAAGTTTGCAAAAGAAAACTACTTCTTTTATTTCTTTATTTTTATTATAAATAAACTACTATACTTGTATTGAAAGAGTGAATATATGCATGCTAATTCTCATATAGCTTTATAAACAAGAAGCAAATGCATTATGAGGGCGAGAGAGAGAGAGAGAGAGAGAGAGCAAAAGAATCACACAATTGGTCAATAAAGACTTAAGAATTACTCAATTGGTCAAAGACTAATTTGGGTTTGGGTATTTTGGCACGCAAGTTTAATCATAGCCTTCCATTCTAGACCAAGGAATCAAAATCAATCGGATTAATTTTAAATTTGACCTCTGAAGAATAAATCTTGAGTTATTTTGCCTTTTATTATACAAAATGTAACATAAATCTCCCCTAAACTTATTATAAGTTACAAATTTAATTTGGTACTTTTGTCATTAAAACGTTAATTTATAAACAGTTTTTATTACAAACACGTGGTTAAAATCGTTATACAAAAATGCTCCTAATTACCAACTAGTTATGTGATTTACATATGAATAAACTTAAAATTGAGGTTTTAATGAAAGAAGCAACAAAGTTGCAACACATGATTAATTGAGGGGCTAGTTTTGTTTCATCTTAAGTTATGGGGAACAAAGTGAGACAAATCCTATCTTTCAGGGACCAATTTTGAAATTAAACCAAATCATCAACACTAATGTGCCATGGCAAGATGGAGATTTCTCTAGCTAGGGTCCACCTCTTGCAAGTGTAACGACCGATGGTTATGATTTATGATGATGACCATGATCTTTTCTCTACGGCTCACCTATTGTAGGTGCAGCAACCAAAGCCTCTCTATATATATATATATATATATATATTATGGAGTAATTCTAAAAATCACCACTAGTCACAATAATATGTGTCTTACTCATAGATCAAGTGGATCAGAATTGGACCTAGAAATGCAATGGGCATTATTTCTCATGATGAATATGGGTTTTCCGTATAATAATTGTTTAAAAACTAAACTTATCATGATTTTAATAATGAGAATGGTTCAATGATGTGGAATGCTAAACTAACTTTGCATTTTTGGGATTCATTTAAGAGATTTTTTACTTGGAGAAATTATAAATTTTTTTGTTAATGTTTGAAATCACAAAAAGTTTACATACACGCATGCAATTTGGTCAAAATTGGTGTTCTTTAGCGTCAAATGAGGAGGAATTAACACTACTAAAAGTCACAAGGGTTCCACCTTTTAGAATGGGAGGGAAAAAAATGGACAAGGATGTTTCTCTCTTGATACACCAACCCTTATCCCTTAAGCAAATCATCAATGTAGAGGAAATTTTTAAATAATTAGCTCCTGCAATCTTTTTGTTTTTGTTTTGTTTTGTCCTTTTTTCTCCTAATACAATCTTAATATATGAAGACAACAATTTTTGTCTTTCATTGATAGTTATACATATAATCATTTAATGGTAATACGGAAGTGAATGCATGGTTTTTTTTTTTTTTTTTTAAGAAAAAATTATTCCAAAATATAAAGAAAAGAAATCATAAATTCACACACATACTACCAGATGACTCGCCTCCTCTAATAGAGCAAAACTTCCAAAAGGTAGAGTCCGCATACCAATAACTAACACACCTAAAAACGCCTCACGATATATGACGACAATCCCCATCCACAACTCTAATATGATTGCCCTCTTCATTCGTTGATGATACAACCCCATTATAAAATCAGCATCTGATTTATAGATGAAATTTGATTGTCAGAGACCGACAATATGCCGAACCTCCGATAATAATACTCTTTTCTATCTCTCGCACTCACCCTCTCTTTTTGGTAGGACGGGATCAATTTTTAGGGTGTACTCCATAGGATTTTAATATTATTAATTGTATTTTATTTTATTGAGCAATAGACCTAAGGTCATTTGGTTATTAGATTTAAGGCAACCAACCGTTTTGCTAGACCCATTCTTTGCTTGTGCAACTGTCCCATGACTAGTTAGTCTATTAGGCTAATCCAACCAGCGGTGGGACTAAGAAAAATAGTTTAATATTAAAAGCTAAAGTGGTGTCTACTGCTCATTTGCTTATATATAATATTGCTAGTTATAGCTTCCATATTTTCAACATAATATATGCAATATATGTATAAACTATAACATGATATTTATTCAATACAATAAAATATCATTGAAGATGATCCTCTTGAAAGGACTAGAACAAGTCATAACATAGCTGTTGAACTTGGAGTTGAAGATTGAGTTAGTCATTCTGTTAGTCATTTAATCAAGAAGTATTGTCTAATTTTCGTACAAAAACTTTTAAGGCCCGTTTCGGAGACATTTAGAGACAATATTTTGAAAATTGAGTTAGAAATGTGTGTTTGAGGAAAAAAATTTTAAAAAAGTTATATAATATAGAAAATAATATAAAAATTTAAAATACGTTTGAAAAAATATACAAAATGGATCTTGTCTTATTCTTATTGTCATTATAAATATTTTAACATAAAAATCATATTATTTCGATTTAAAATGATAAAATTTTAAAATTTTAAAATTTAAATTTTTTAAAAATAAAAAAAAATTTAATATAAAATTATAATTTTAAAATTCAGATGCTAAAATTTCATTTGAGATGACACTCCGAGACAGGTCCTAAGTACTCTCTCTCTCTTTGGCATTAAGCATTGTGGGGTGTCTTTTTTTTTTTTTTTTAATACTGCCACGTAACCAAAAGAGAAGGGTAATTTGGTAATTAGAGGAGTCCACAACCATTTTTCAGTGGACCCCACAAAACCCAGTCCGTTAGATACAGTAGTGATCCACTGACAAGTCGGTGCTTTTGGCTGAGGCACGGACAGACAAGAGGCACAAAAACACACAGTCTGAAAACGTCGGCGAAGCAAAAAATGGAATTTCCCGAACCAAAGCCCATCATCAACCATCCATAATTGGATAATCTTCTTCTGATGTGTCAGTCCAACAGTCACTATACTACAAAACTACTGACGACAACCCATCACCAGTTTCTTTCCTTTGAGTTTCCCCACAATTCAATCCACAACCTGGGACCCACCAAAAAAAAAAAAAAAACGTGAAATAAAAGAATTACTTTCGTTTATGGGAGTTTGCATAACCATCCAAACTTTCAATTTAATTTTTTTTTTATTTTTTTTTTTTTTAAATTTTTTATCTTTTTAAAAATTTAAAAATATTTAAAAAAATTTACTATTTGAATTAAAATCTCAATTTAAATTTTATGATTATTTTTACTTTATCCGTTAATATTTAAAAATTTAATTTTATTACCTGAATTTTGAATTAATTTCACTTTTTCATTATAATTTCAGTTAAAAAAAAAAGAATTAGTGTAATTATATGATATTTTTTTATTTATTTTTAATAAAAATATGAACAGAATGGGTTTAACTAAGACTAATTCATCTATTTTTTCGATATGCTTTTAACTAATATTTCAATAAAAATGATTAAATGAGACAGTTTAAAAATTTAAGAAGGAAAAAGGAAGTTCTTAAAGTTCGTGGACAGAGTACGAATGATCTTAAAATTCAGAGGATATAGATGAGACTACTCCTTAATAAAATAAAAATTGGATTACATTCATCTACGTCCCTAAACTTCAGGGTCATTTCATACTAAGCAACCTGAACTTTTAAAACTCTCATGTTACCTTTAAATTTTGAACTAATCCCACTTAATCTCTTATATTAAAACTTTAATTAAAAATAAAATGAAAACAAATGAGTTAAATGTAATCATGTAATCTTTTTTCATTTATTATTAGTAGAATTCTTAACATGATGAGTTTAACAAGACTAACTTTATTATTTTTCTGTCTATTTTAACTAAAATTTTAATAAAATGGATTAAGTAAGATAAATTTAAAGTTTTGAGGATTTTAAAATTAAGAAATAAAATGGAAATAACCTAAAGTTCCGGGCATTGATAAGAATAATCTATAAAAATTCTAATGGGAGGCACAAATCGGAAAGCGACTGAACCTGTGGGGCCAAACTCAAAAAACAAAAGAACCGCGTGTCTAACGGGCAGTACTTGTCAGACACAGAAACAAGAAACTGACCATCTTTGCGAGCGACACTTAGAAGGGACACTTCCTGTTTTCCCATACGTGTCTTTTAGTTCTTCCTTCCCATGTTAGATTTTTCTCTTTTCGATTTGTTTTTACTTTTTTTTTTAGATTTTTAATTTTTTTTTGGTTTTTTTGGCTATAAATAAACGAGTTAGGCTTTTGGTATCATCTGTTATCAATCTGTTAGGAGGTTTTCATTTTGGAAAATTTTTTCCCCCTCATCTGGGTTTTTGGCCTTTTCACCTTTCTCAACTTGGGATTTTGGGAATTTGGTCCTTCCAAAAAAACAACTCTCTTTCTGTCTTCTCTTTAGCTTTTGTCTATAAACTTTCTATTGATTTGAATAATCTTTGGAATTTGTTTGGTGGGTCGGTCCTTTTTTTTTTTTTTGGGGATTGTTTTTGCTGTGGGTTTGGAGTTGCAATGGAGGAGAGGTATGAGCCAATGAAGGAGCTTGGTTCTGGGAATTTTGGAGTGGCCAGGCTAGTGAGGGATAAGAAGACTAAGGACCTTGTTGCAGTCAAATATATAGAAAGAGGAAAAAGGGTAATTTTTCTCCTTTTTTTTTTCTGTTCTTTTCTTTTCTTTTCTTTTTTTCTTTTTTTGGGGGTCAAGAAAATTATGTGCTGAAAATTGTGCAAATGTTGGTTCTTAATTATCTTAATTTTACAGATATTTTAGTTTACAATGACATGTCTAATTTTGAGGGCTTCTTTGAAAAGAAAAAAATTTATTATCTATGGTGGTGGGTTTGGAGAGCTACCCAAAACTCTTAGCTATTAAAATCTTCATAGATGATAATAGAGATACAACTATAAATTTGAGGGTTGAATTTTTTAGAACTTAATTAAGATAGATTGGACTCAAAGACAGAACCACCTATTGTTGACCTCCTAATTGACTTTTGATTTTGGTTGGTTGTGTGAAATACCTTCACAAAAACGTGCTATATCTTTTGTAAAGGCATGGTTTCTCAAGATGCTTTGATGCATATGCATTGCGTTTTCTTTCCGCGGTTTTACCCTTTTTTTTATTTTATTTTATTTAAACTTGTATTTTACTGTTATTAAGAAATGAAAAGTCCATGATTCGAACCCTGGATTATACACTTGAGCCATTAGCTGCAAATTCGCTAAGATTTTGAATCCGACTCTCGTTGCAGATTGATGAGAATGTTCAGAGAGAGATTATAAACCACAGGTCCTTGAAGCATCCAAACATTGTCAGATTCAAGGAGGTGAGAAAATTTTATACTCGCTGTAGGTCAAATGAAAATAATTAGGGGGTGTTTGGAGGAGTTTTTCCAAATACATCTCCAATTTTTTTTTTTTTTTTTTTGTCTTTTTCTTTAACTCAAAATTACTTTTCATTATTCATATTTCCAGATATCTACAGTAAACTCAAACTTTAAAAAGTTCATAATTTAGTTATTTCAAGTCCAAATGATACTATTGTTTTAAAATTATATTGAATTTTAAGAGCAATTAGGACATATAATAGTTCCGAATAGAATCTCTTTAGAAAGAAAATCTTTTGTCTCATGGTAGCCTGCTCCGGTTCCCTTACGAAATTTTCGTTATTGGGTTAGCCATACACTTCACATATATTTTTTTTTTCTCAACACATTTTTAGTTTTTACACATTTTCACACTAAACATTTCATTTTTATGATATACACATTTTCAAAACTCAACCCATCTCCGGCCTTCAATACACCGTCTCCAAACGTCTCCCCCAGACGGGCCCTAAAATGAAAAGAGCTCAAGCTGTTTATAAGGAGGATAGGCTTGAAGAAATCTGTTTTCGTTGTAGGTCTGCTTGACTCCGACACATCTAGCCATTGTGATGGAATATGCAGCCGGCGGTGAACTTTTCGAACGGATATGCAGTGCTGGTAGATTTAGCGAAGACGAGGTTGGTTTGTTTGTTTCATTTGACATGCAGTGGTCAGTTTCTTGGCACATCGTGCATCTAAATTGTTCGTTCATGTCTTTAATGGCAGGCAAGATTTTTCTTCCAGCAGCTAATATCTGGAGTCAGTTACTGTCATTCCATGGTATGTTTCTTAGTTTTTCGTATTTCCTTTCTGTTTATACGCATAGCTTACACTCCTGTTCTTATAGAAATCCGTAATTTTGCTGCAGCAAATTTGTCATAGGGATCTGAAACTGGAGAACACACTCCTGGATGGAAGTCCAACGCCCCGTCTTAAAATATGCGACTTTGGTTACTCCAAGGTCAATGATCTTTCTTTTGATCAGTAGATGGTTTTCGCCTGTCTTTCGGATGTGTTTGTTTCTGAGTCCTGACTTTAAAATTTTGTGTAGTTTTTATCCACTATACTAATTTGCAGTAACATTTCATTCTTTTTAGTCTGCTTTGTTGCACTCGCAACCTAAATCGACTGTTGGAACGCCCGCGTACATCGCTCCTGAGGTTTTGCAACGAAAAGAGTACGATGGCAAGGTACCGGGTTTTCTAAAGTTTTTGTTGGCTTATTGGACTTTCTAGTTTAGGTACATTGTAAAAATTCTTAACAAATTTGTAAGATTATTGAAGTGGAACTAACTTGGTAGAGCTTATAGATTGCGGATGTTTGGTCCTGTGGTGTCACGCTGTATGTGATGTTGGTCGGAGCTTATCCCTTTGAGGATCCAGAAGATCCTAGAAATTTCCGAAAGACAATTGGGGTGAAATTTTTTTTTTTTATTTGAAATTGAACTGAACGTGTGGTTCTTCTTTCCTTGAAACTGATTTATTGTGGATCCTGGAACAGAGAATTATGAGTGTCCAGTACTCGATACCAGACTATGTACGTGTGTCCGCGGACTGTAGACACCTGCTTTCGCATATTTTTGTTGCCAATCCTGCCAAGGTAGCACTCTCTAATTTTTGTGCTAACCAAATTCTGCTGCATATTAATGACTTTTTTTTTTTTTTTTTTTTTTCAAATATAGTTTGGACCTTATTTTCTAAATTAGACCATATCTATATGTGTAAGACCGTTTTCCTGAGGTGGGACTTTAGGGACGGTTGCAGGTTTGATCCCGTCTTATATAAAACATTATACCGTGTCTATAGGTCGCCGGCCTAGACAAATTTAACTAAGGTCTAAAGAATCAAAGAAAGAAGTAAATAGTCAAACAAACAGTAAAAATGGCAATTTGATCTGTCACTTTTTTGTTTGCAGAGGATTTCCATCCCGGAAATAAAACAGCATCCTTGGTTCTTCAAAAACTTGCCAAAGGAGCTACTAGAAGTCGAGAAGACAAACTACGCCAAATTGGAAAACGATGACCCGCCGACGCAAAGCGTTGAAGAAATAATGCGCATCATACAAGAGGCGAAGAAGCCGGGGGAAGGAGCCAAGGCTAGCGGCCAAGGCACCACTACTGCTGCCGGGACTTCATCGTTGGACCCCGATGACGAGTTGGAGATCGATGTCAGCGGTGATTATATCGAAACCATTTGAAGATGGATACGCTAGAATTTGACATTGATGGGGTTGTGATTGAACACCATGTACAGTAGATTACAAGTCAAAAAACGTGAATTGAAGATTGGGTTTATTGGTGCATTCTGAACTACATTTTATCTTCATGTAGAAGAGGAGTTTCTTTTCTTTTCTTTTTTTTTTTTTTTTGTTTTTTGTTTTTTGTTTTTTGTTTTTGTTTTTTGGGGTCTGGTCTAAAAACAGGATTGGATGTGTTCATTTGTACATGTTGTATTTCTGGACTATTTCTATACAAAAATTTCGAGTCAGAAACAGATACAGCTTTGAAATTCTCTAGCATTTGTAACAACATATAATACAACTAAGCTGACATTTTTTTTCAAAGTAAAAAAATTTATTTTTTATTTATTTTTCAATCCTGCAAATGCAATTTGAAGATTTCACAGACTTGAATTGAAGTATTGAACACGCAAAAAATTATTTAAAAAAAATAATGGAGATTTAGCAGAAGAAATAGTAATAAAAAATAAAAAATAAAAAGGGGAAAAAATAAAAATAAATAAAAAGAAAAACCAAAAAAGGGTGATCCGTAGGCAACTAAACCTTTCGGGGGATTGAACCCGACGTGAATCGAACACGCAACCTTCTGATCTGGAGTCAGACGCGCTACCATTGCGCCACGGATCCTTTGTGTTTCCGGATATGTTGTGTTTATATATATTGATATTAATATATATCAGACCAAGTTCTCTTCCACTCACAAGCGCACGGACAACTTTCACTCCAAGAATTAGTCTCGAATTCTCTCCATAGAAGATAACAGAATAAATTTTGTGTACAAATGATGCAACTTAGGAGACGGTCTATATGATTTGAGTATCAAAAAGTACCTAAATCCGTTTGTTAGGTGGTCTACGGATTTTTGAAGTAAAGATCTAAATGGATAATGTTTGGGGTGGTTCTTAAGTTTGATAGCGGGTAGTGTTTAAAAGAATTGATTGCATTTCTCTCATTAATTGCAACTCCTACATCATTGATATCAGAACAGGATGTCCTAAGTTCAAGTCCCCATAGGTGTCCTCACCTTCTAAAGAAGAGAGAATGACACAAGAGTATATTGAACTTGAGAGGCGGCTTATGTGGTTTGGATCTCAAAGAAGTGCATGAACTCATCCATTAGGTATGCCTATGATTCGTAAGAGACTCTTCAAAATAAAGGTCCAAAAGAATAATGTTTAGGTGGGTTCCCGAGTTTAGAAGTAAGTGATATTTAAAGAAGTTGATTACATTTTTGTAATGAATTACTACTTCTATGAAGAATTATTGTGTCACTTCCACAACAAGTTAAAGTATTTATACATAAATATAGAAGAAGCATCAAGTATTTGTATATGTACATAGAGAAATGAACATTGTAATAGGAAATAATAGATCGGTTTTACCTTAGTTGGGCATCATAATTGTGAGTTTTCATTGCACATCTATAGTGAGCTATATAACCTTTTGTACATAGTGGTACTGACAGAACAAGTACAATTGCTGTTTCCTCGACTACAACAATAAAGGATGGTGGATTTATGGGAGGAAATTAACCCAAAAAGAAAAGTAAAGGTTAAATAAAGACAAGATGCCCACCATCATTCTTGCGTTTGTAGTCCAACGGTTAGGATAATTGCCTTCCAAGCAATAGACCCGGGTTCGACTCCCGGCAAACGCATGCTTTTTACCATCTCAAATAGCTATATATTATATATATATATATATATTTTTTTTTTTTTTAGCCCCCCCTCTTTTAATGAAAGGAGTTGATTAAATGTAACTTGTTTTGAGCAAGATTCCACTTTGGCATTGAAATGTGGAATTCAGACTTCTGATTTTACCTTGTATTTGAATTCAAAACAAGTAGCTGGCAATGGCATTTGCAACGCCCCAGCCTATGCATGACAAAGCCCAAGAGAGACGCATGTGTTTGAGTCAAAAATTGGAAATGTGATACAAGGAGTCACCACGCCCAATGTGCAATTCTTTTTTAATTATTTTTTTTCTTTTAATGCAATGTGCAATTCATTTTCATGTGATTCTTCTCTCAAATCTTAATCTTGCTGTTATAACGGGAACTTTGACTTTGAGGTATCCTGATTCATAAATTAAGAGCAAATTTTTGTGATGAGTGCGTGCTATTTATTTGTTGAGTGATTTTTATAAAATTTTACAGAAGCCCATGTTGTTATCTTATCAATAGAGCAATTTTTTTTTTAGTCATTTGATTAAATTTTAACAGTCTAACACGTCACATTAAAAATCGTATGCCATATTTCTTAAAAAAAAAAAAAAAAGTGTACTGTACATAACTAAAGTATTCACACTCATTAATAAGACCATTAGAATTTAAATCAAATGATATTACAAAACTTGCTCTACCGATATGGTAGAATAACATACCGTATTATAGAAATTTCCTTCTATTTTTCTATTTGGTTTGCTTGAGGTTCTAGAACTATCAAAAATCCATATCCTAAGAGACAAACTCCATACGTTTTCTACTTCCACAAAACTAGTCTACTAGCCAAATAAGAATCAATTTGTAATGGGGGAGGTTTTTCAAACCTCTTTTCCTTTTTTATTTTTTATTTTTATTTTTTTCCTCTAATTTCACTATTCGTTTTTCAAAATCTCTCTTTCTTATTTTGAAAAATCTCAAACTTTAAAAAGTCTATAATTTAGTTATTTTAAGTTGAAATGAGATTATATATATATATTAATTACATAAAATTTTAAAAGTGACGAAATAAAATCCATATTGTTATTTTTTTTCAAAAACATTTCAAGTTTTAATACTATTTTATTCCAAATAATTTATTTCCACTAAACGCATATTTTCAAAACTTATCTTAACTGCAACATCTAAAGCTCGGTCTCCAATTACGTTCCATTACTTACATGAGCAAAAGGTCGAAAAGAAACAGACAAAAGAGATTTGTAATACTACTTTTGTAATTTCTAGTTGACCAACACGCTCGAATAATCAAAGTAAAAGTGAAGTAAAAGTAAAAATAAAAATTCATTTGACGGGTGACTAGATCGTCATGAAACGGATAATTGAACCGCCATATAACAATTTAAAAGAAAAGACGAATGCACTGCGGAAAGTAAATTTGTCCTTTTAAAGGTTACTAGTTGAACTACACGGCATAGATAATCAAAGCAAAACAAAAGCTAAAAAAACTATCACATAATGGGTGTTGGATCCATCACGTAATGGATTAGAAAGAGGAACGAAATGGCACCATATAAATGTCATTTACTCTTTTAAGAGTAAATAAATGATAAATATACGTATATAAGTATAGAAGAAGTATAGATATAGATTATATATTATATATTATATATTATAACATTAGCAACACAGAATGGGACATCCTGTAAAGTGCCTTCTAAGAAAAGATATTCTGTCAAGCGACAGCAATTTGTCACGGCAAGGCGTACTTATTTTAATTCTGATAATTTAATTTCACTTTAGGCCGTAATTGTCGTGAACACACGAAAATAAAAAGTTTTATGGGCAGATTCTTATTAGTCAAACAGGTGGAAACATGGAGTATACACAACGACAGACAACAAGGAAATAAACCATATTATATCCAACAGTCAAAAAGTTAAGTAAAAATAAAAAAATAAAATATACCAGCAAAAAAATAAAAAAATATATATCACCACATAAAAAGACATTAAAATAAAAAATAAAAAAAACCCCTTCATGGTTCTTTCCACTGCAATTACGCATCCAAAAATTAATGCAAGGCGGCGATTATTAATTTCTAGGTTTTTCACTGGAGGCAAGAAAAAAAGAGAAGAAATTAGGAACAAAGAATAATGCTATTCCAAATTGGAATTTTTTTTAAGAGTTTAATGTGTATTTTGTAATGTATTTTTGATGTAATAGGAGATTTAGTAAGTCTAAAATCCTCATTACACTTGATGCCACAAGACCAAATCTTTTTAGGTACACACGAAATTAGCTAATACGGCTAGAATCTCATTTCGATCGCTTCATTAGAGTCTTTAAAAATATGTTATTTTTCATTTTTTTTTTCTTATTTAGCCCCCGGCCTCTTATTTTCTTTTTAATTTTAAAATTTTAATCTAAATTTATTATAAAAAAAAAACTTTCATTTTTCATTCTTCGTTTTTATTTTAAATAACTCAAGTCCCTCTAAAGTCTAAACATATTTTATGGCTTAGTCTCGTGATCTTAGCCGACGTCTTTTAGAAGATGACTTTGGTCCACTTAGTTTTCATTCTTTAACCCATAAATAAATATATGTATATATGTATAATTGTAGTTTTCTTGAATTCAAAGAATAAAATATCAAATTGGTGGATTTGTGTAAGAGGATAAGATAGGAAACAAACGCACTTAACGAAACGATCAAGTCAAACACACCAGAAACTTTGCTCAATATTTAGACCTAATTTGTTGTTTTTGATGCATCGTTCTTGCTTTTCTAATAGACCCGGGTTCGACTGCATTGTTTCATTTTTCCTCCCCACTGCTTTTCATTAAGCAGACATGGAATTGGATGAGAATATGAGCAAGAAGGACATACCATAGGAACATTTTTTTCTATTATAAAAAATAATAATAACAATAAATAAATAAATAAATAAATAAAGAGTCGAAGTTGGTAGATCCTAAAGTTGATTATTCCTTTTTGATTCACTTTCTTCCATTGAAGACAAAAGTTAA
Organism: Ficus hispida; assembly: GCA_025413025.1. Taxonomy (NCBI): domain Eukaryota; kingdom Viridiplantae; phylum Streptophyta; class Magnoliopsida; order Rosales; family Moraceae; genus Ficus; species Ficus hispida. The sequence continues at coordinate 30,112,827 of CM046372.1, forward strand.
AAAGTAGTTGGCATTGCATGCAATATATATGCACAAGTACATATATATATATATATAAGTATGTACACATACACATTTAAATATACATATATATATTCAAACATATATCTACATACATACCACATTCAACTATGAGATGACAAGTCCAAGAAACAGCCTGCAGAGTCAAATTTGGCCGTGATATATACATATATTTATATATATGTGCGAATATATATACAGAGATATAAATATAGAGCTGGGAGTATACTAATTACTATTGTTTCGTTCTATATGCACCTTTGCCCAACTAGCGTGCCCTAAGCGTACGTAATTTACGTAATTCAAAGTCAACTTCATTACAATTTGTAACTGTTACCCATAAATACTTTCCCACAAATTACAATATGGAAACATCCCTCTGCCCTATTCATGATAGAATATCGTCAGTACTATCGATTTCAACTTTCTTTTTCATTGTAGGTAATTGGGTGGGTCCAGAAGTACACCATTAATTACTTAAATCATGGGAAGTTTCTTCTCAACCATCACCATCAAAATACGCGACTTTGATTCCACACTATAATCATAGGCGTTTTTGAAACTAAAGGGTTTGTGGCCAAATTTTCCAAGTGGATGGAATTTGTTAATTTCCATTTCGATAGAATTAATATTCCGTCTCACATTTCAATTCAACTTCATGTAAATTGTATTTTTTCATATCAGTTTTTGTCTTTATTTAAAAAGTTAACAATAATTATAACTAATTTTTTAAAAGTCAATCAATTTCAACTTAAAAATTTCATCTCCAACCGATGAACCAAATGCAAGCTAAAAACATTGGAATCAATTTACGGTCCTTTGGAACTTGTGGGTTCCTTGTTACTCATAGTCAGGAGCGGAGTCAAAAATATGTTTCAATGGGAGCATACACCATATTTTTTTAGAAAAAATAAATTTTAGTGATGATTATGTGAGAATTTTTAATTTTAATGGGTTTATATGAGAATTTTTAATTTTAGGGGGATTAAGTAGAAAAACCATTAATTTTTTTTATAGAACTAATTTTAATGGGAGCTATATGAGAATTTTTTTTTTGTTTTTACTGGGGATAAAGTAGGGACAGTGTGAGAATTTTTAATCTTTAATGGAGACAAAATAAAAAAAATATATTATAAATTTTTTAGGATATAATTAAAAGAATAACAAATTTCAGTGGGAGCTACAACACTCCATATAAATTAATCCGCCATTCTTTTTAACCAAGATCAAGTGTTCATAAAGATTTAGCCAATTAGCAATTAACGGTCAATTTTAAATTATTGAGTTCTACGTTATTTTATTTTTACAGTGTATATATGTGAGTCCCACTTATAAACAATGCTACTAAGTACTCCAAAGTTTCCAACATAGAAGTTTCTGGTGAAATTTCTCCCCCTTATCCGCAATGAGTTTCGTATACAATTATTTGTACTTTATGATCATCATGGCTTATAATTAAACCTGTACATATATGAATTATAAATTATGTGTTTTAAGGAGTTCTCATGTCGTTCATCTTTAATTAGCTAGGGACAATTGCTTTCGAGAAGACAAATACAATTCCCTAATTAGAATCAGATTTTGAAGTATCTTTCTTTCATTCTTGGTTTCTTAATGTCTTAAACCGTCATGATTTCTTTTTTACTACTGTTAGTGAAATGATCTTTGATATTCATATTGCTTTCCTTGGGCAAGAGGATTGAAATTTCAAATCTAAATTGACACCATTAATATATCTTGGCTAAATGTTCACAAGTGTAATAATAATTTTTACTAACAATAGCGGTTGAAGATATATGAGATTTCTAACGTTTTTTTTTTTTTAAGGATATAGTAAAGAATAAAAACATCTACTAAATTCCAAACTAGTAATTTAATTTCTCTTTAGGTATAATTACCAAGTGATCATATGGACCTCAATGTTCATTGACACATTGCATGCTAGTCAAAAAGTTGAAGCCAAAAACCTAATTCAATACAAAAAAAATGGCAGACAAAGAAACGACCTCCAATACCAATTTAGTCAAAAAGGAAAATTAACCAAAAAGCACCTCACCAAAAAAAAAAAAAAGAGAGAGAGAGAGAGAGAGAGAGTTGTAACGAAAGAGTACTCTCCAAGGCTCTCTCCTCTATAAATAGATCCAAAAATGTTAAAGTTTTGCTTGAGGAAGAGAAAATTACAAGGAAGAAAAAATATGAAGCAAAATCCACTTGTTCTTGGTCTCTTGCTTGTGGTGGTTTTTGTGGGAATAATGCATTGGGAAGTGGAAGTGGCTACTGCCGCGCTTAGTAATGAGCAGTGCCACGAGGAGAGGAGGATGGGGAGGAATGCGTGCAAGCCAGTTATGTATGGCAAGCTTCCCTCGCCGGAGTGTTGTGAGCGAGTGAGGGTGACTCACATGGAATGCGTGTGCCCCAAGGTCACGCCCAAGGCGGCCGCTCTTTTTGACCTCAACCGCGTCATCCGCCTCATTGAGGGTTGCGGTCGGCAGGTGCCTCACCACTTCAAGTGTGGAAGTAAAGTCCCTTTAGTATTACTTTTACTCTCGCACTACTTTTCTAAGTTCTAACCATCTAATACAACATCAAAATACTAGTACGTAAAAGAAACTTAAAAATGACTACGGTGCTTAAGCATGGATATATCATTTGATTAATTAGTATTTAAATTTAATTTAGTGACAAATTTCTCTTAATTTTACTTTTTATTTGTCATTATTAATTTTTTACTCTTTTTTTTTTTTTGGGTAATAAATTTATGTCTTGATCTTATTCTTGTTTTGTTTTTCCCATACAGGCATCACTACCCCGTGAGAGGCTACAAAACTTAATTTGATCTTATAGTTTACTGGCAACCATATTGCTTGTTATATGATCTATATATGGACTTGTTGGATAAGCTTTTTCCATGCAGTGACGCTTTTTTTTCTTTTTTTTTTTGGTGTGTGTAGCTGGACTAGATTATTTCATCATTTTCTAGTTCCGGGCGAGTATTTGATGTACAACTTATCTATATTATCAAATATCCATGAATAAGTTGAAGTTGTTGTTGTTGTTGTTATGTGCATCTACCGGTGAAAAGAAATTCGTATTCTTGTCATCGTTTTTTGGACGTTAATTTTAATTAATTCCAGTATGCGTGTGTGTGTGTGTGTGTTTTTTTTTTTTTTGGTCGTTTGTCAAATCATTGTCGTTTTCAGATTTGTCGTTTTCTTTTCCGTCTAGATCTTCTTTTGTCCCAAAAGTTGCAGGGATGTCTCAGCTCTTCATGTCGTTTTGGAATTCGTTTGTAACGTCGTTGTCATTTTAAACTTTAATTCATGATTGGTGTTGTGATCGTGCCGTTTTCAAATGTCCCTCTCGTTTTTTGGCTTCATGTCGTTGTTTCAATATTTTGTCGTTTGAAAAATCACCATTATTTTGTTTGGGTATGACTTTTTTACCCATATGTGCGGGTACATGCGAGTACCCATCGTATAAGGGGTGGGTATGGGGATAGTAAATGGGTGTGGCCTATGGGACAGGTATGGGAGTTAATATAACCGCCCATGTGGGTACGGGGAGGGGTTAGGGGAAGCTCCCCTATACCTGCATCCACCCCTACTTAAATTCACACTTAAGAAAAATATATTTATATAAATATAATTTGAAGGTTTAGTGTTTTAATGTTTTAGTATTTTTATGAATTTATTTATAATTTTCTAGAAATTGGATTTTGGTCCACTTAGTCTTCATTCCTTAACCCATAAATAAATATATGTATATATGTATAATTGTCGTTTTCTTGAATTCAACGAATAAAATACCAAATTGGTGGATTTGTGGAAGAGGATAAGATAGGAAACAAACGCACTTAACGAAACGATGAAGTCAAACACACCACAAACTTTGCTCAATATTTATACCTAATTTGTTGTTTAATACATTGTTCTTGCGTTTGTAGTCCAACGGTTAGGATAATTGCCTTCCAAGCAATAGACCCGGGTTCGACTCCCGGCAAACGCATTGTATCATTTTTCCTCCCCCCTGCTTCTCATTAAGCGGACATGGAATTGGATGAATATGAGCAAGGACATACCATAGGAACAATTTTTTCTATTATAAAAAATAATAATAACAATAAATAAATAAATAAATAGTCGAAGTTGGTAGATCCTAAAGTTGATTATTCCTTTTAGATTCACTTTCTTCCATTGAAGACAAAAGTTAAAAAGTAGTTGGCATTGCATGCATTATATATGCACAAGTACATATATATATATATAAGTGTGTACACATACACATTTAAATATACATATATATATTCAAACATATATCTACATACATACCACATTCAACTATGAGATGACAAGTCCAAGAAAGAGCATGCAGAGTCAAATTTGGCCGTGATATATACATATATTTATATATATATATATATATATGTGCGAATATATATACAGAGATATAAATATAGAGCTGGGACTTTACTAATTGCTTTTGTTTCGTTCTATATGCACCTTTGCCCACCTAGCGTGCCCTAAGCGTACGTAATTTACGTAATTCAAAATCAACTTCATTAAAATTTGTAACTGTTACCCATAAATACTTTCAAAGAGACCCACAAATTACAACATGGAAACATCCCTCTGCCCTATTCATGAAAGAATATCTTCAGTACTATCGATTTCAACTTTCTTTTTTCATTGTAGGTAATTGAGTGGGTCCGGAAGTACACCATTAATTAGTTAAATCATGGGTTTGGTTCCACACTATAATCATAGGCGTTTTTGAAACTAAAGGTTTTGTAGCCAAATTTTCCAAGTGGATGGAATTTGTTAATTTCCATTTCCATATAATTAATATTCCGTCTCACATTTCTACTCAACTCCATCTAAATTGTACTTTTTCATATCAATTTTTGTCTTTATTTGAAAAGTTAACAAAAAATTATAAATAGTTTTTTAAAAGTCAATCAACTTCAAATTCAAATTTCATCTCCAACCGATGAATCAAATGCAAGCTAAAAACATTGGAATCAACGGTCTTTTGGAACTTGTGGGTTCCTTGTTTCTCATATTCAGGAGTGGAGTCAAAAATATGTTTCAAAGGGAGCATAAACCATATTTTTTTAGAAAAAATAAATTTTAGTGAGGATTGTGTGAGAATTTTTAATTTTAGTGGGTTTATATGATAATTTTTAATTTTAGGGGGGACTAAGTAGAAAAACCATAAAGTTTTTTTATAGAACTAATTTTAGTGGGAGCTATGTGAGATTTTTTTTTTTTTTTAATTTTTACTGGGGATAAAGTAGGGACAGTGTGATAATTTTCAATCTTTAGTGGAGACAAAATTTAAAAAAAAAATTATAAAATTTTCAGGATATAATTAAAAGAACAACAAATTTCAGTGGGTGCTACAACCCTAAATATAAATCGCAATTTTTTTTAACCAAGACCAAGTGTTCATAAAGATTTAGCTAATTAGCAATTGACGGCCAATTGTAAATTATTGAGTTCTACGTTATTTTATTTTTACAGTGTATATATATGAGTCCCACTTATAAACAATGCTACTAAGTACTCCAAAGTTTCCAACATAGAAGTTTCTGGTGAAATTCCTCCCCCTTATCCGCAATGAGTTTCGTATACAATTATTTGTACTTTATGATCATCATGGCTTATAATTAAACCTGTACATATATGAATTATAAATTATGTGTTTTAAGGAGTTCTCATGTCGTTCATCTTTAATTAGCTAGGGACAATTGCTTTCGAGAAGACAAATACAATTCCCTAATTAGAATCAAATTTTGAAGTATCTTTCTTTCATTCTTGGTTTCTTAATGTTTAAACCGTCATGATTTCTTTTTTACTACTGTTAGTGAAATGATCTTTGATATTCGTATTACTTTCCTTGGGCAAGAGGATTGAAATTTCAAATCTAAATTGACACCATTAATATATCTTGGCTAAATGTTCACAAGTGTAATAATAATTTATACTAAAAATAGCGGTTGAAGATATATGAGATTTCTAAGGTTTTTTTTTTTTTTTTTTAAGGATATAATAAAGAATATAAACACCTACTAAATTCCAAACTAGTAATTTAATTTCTCTTTAGGTATAATTACCAAGTGATCATATGGACCTCAATGTTCATTGACACATTGCATGCTAGTCAAAAAGTTGAAGCCGAAAAACTAATTCAATACAAAAAAAATGGCAGACAAAGAAACAGCCTCCAATACCAATTTAGTCAAAAAGGAAAATTAACCAAAAAGCACTTCACCAAAAGAGAGAGAGAGAGAGAGAGAGAGAGAGAGAGAGAGTTGTAACGAAAGAGTACTCTTCAAGGCTCTCTCCCCTATAAATAGATCCAAAAATGTTAAAGTTTTGCTTGAGGAACAGAAAATTACAAGGAAGAAAAATATGAGGTAAAATCCACTTGTTCTTGGTCTCTTGCTTGTGGTGACTTTTGTGGGAATAATGCATTGGGAAGTGGAAGTGGCTACTGCCGCGCTTAGAGATGAGCAGTGCCACGAGGAGAGGACGATCGCGGGGAATGCGTGCAAGCCAGTTCTGTATGGCAAGCTTCCCTCGCCGGAGTGTTGTGAGCGAGTGAGGGTGAGTCACATCGAATGCGTGTGCCCCAAGATCACGCCCACGTTGGCCGCTCTTATGGACCTCAACCACGTCATCCGCCTCATTGAGGGTTGCGGTCGGCAGGTGCCTCGCCACTTCAAGTGTGGAAGTAAAGTCCCTTTACTATTACTTTTACGCTCGCTCTACTTTTCTAAGTTCTAACCATCTAATACAATATCAAAATACTAGTAATAAAAGAAGCTTAAAAATGACTACGGTGCTTAAGCATGAATATATCATTTGATTAATTAGTATTTAAATTTAATTTACTGACAAATTTCTCTTAATTTACTTTTTATTTGTCATTATTAATTTTTTACTCTTTTTTTTTTTTTGTGTAATAAATTTATGTCCTGATCTTCTTCTTGTTTTGTTTTTCCCATACAGGCATGATCTTATACTTTACTGGCAACCATATTGCTTGTTATATGATCTATATATGGACTTGTTGGATAAGCTTTTTCCATGCAGTGACCCTTTTTTTTTTTTTTTTTTTTTTTTTTTTTTTTTTTTTTTTTGCGTGTGTGTAATTGGACTAGATTATTTCATCATTTTCTAGTTCCGGGCGAGTATTTGATGTACAACTTATCTATATTATCAAATATCCATGAATAAGTTGAAGTTGTTGTTGTTGTTGTTATGTGCATCTACCGGTGAAAAGAATTCGTATTCTTGTCATCGTTTTTTGGACGTTAATTTTAATTAATTCCAGTATACGTGTGTGTGTGTGTGTTTTTTTTTTTGGGTCGTTTGTCAAATCGTTCTCGTTTTCATATTTGTCGTTTTCTTTTCCGTCTAGATCTTCTTTCGTCCCAAAAGTTGCAGGGATGTCTCAGCTCTTCATGTCATTTTGGAATTCGTTTGTAACGTCGTTTTCATTTTAAACTTTCACGATTGATGTTGTGATCGTGCCGTTTTCAAATGTCCCTCTCGTTTTTTGGCTTCATGTCGTTGTTTCAATGTTTTGTCGTTTGAAAAATCACCATTGTTTTGTTTGTTTTGTTTGGGGATGACTTTTTTTACCCACATGTGCGGGTACCCGTGAGTACCCATCCTATAAAGGGTGGGTATGGGGATAGCAAATGAGTATGGCCTATGGGACGGGTACGGGGGTTAATATAACCGCCCATGCGGCACGGGACGGGGTTTGGGGAAGCTCCCCTATACCTGTACCCACGCCCACTTAAATTCACCCTTAAGAAAAATATATTTATATAAATATAATTTGAAGGTTTAGTGTTTTAATGTTTTAGTATTTTTATGAATTTATTTATAGTTTTCTAGAAATTGGATTTTGGTCCACTTAGTCTTCATTCCTTAACCCATAAATAAATATATGTATATATGTATAATTGTCGTTTTCTTGAATTCAACGAATAAAATATCAAATTGGTGGATTTGTGAAAGAGGATAAGATAGGAAACAAACGCACTTAACGAAACGATCAAGTCAAACACACCACAAACTTTGCTCAATATTTAGACCTAACGAGTTTGAGACTCGTGCTAGGCTCGGGAATGCAGGGGAAAAAAAAAAAGAAGAAGAAATGATTAGATATTATACCATAAAAGTAGTTAGTTAAGATAAATAATATAATTATGATGAGTACATTTTTTTAGCAGTAATTATTACCATATTATAATATTTACATTCAAGTTTATATCAAAGTATTGGGTTTATATATACAGACAAACATATATAGATATGTTTTTTGGTCAATATTTTATTATTTTCGTTTATTATTTAAAATATTGCATAAAAAAATTTGGACATTTTATTTTACACTTAAATGGTAAGTTATTGATAGGTACAGAAGTTTAATTTTTTTATAAACTGATCTTTCTTTGCTGTTATTAATATGTTAAAACAATTTTATTTTATTTTATATAAGTATTGAATTATGAACCTAAACAGTTTGTCAAAACTGTTTAACAAATTAGTTAAATTTTCGTAAGGTAAAAATTTGTTGTCCTACTACAACATAACATAGTATAAAAAAGTGAACCATACAATAAAAATTACAGAAATTACAAAATATTAAAAATTAAATTATAAAAAAATTACAAACATTTGTAACTATAATGACATTTATATACATAGAATTTTTTAATAAATCTAAATAATAAACAATCTGAAAAAAAAAAAAAAAAAATTCCCTCGGCTAGTAAAAATTATGGGAAAAGCTTGTATGAAATTAGAGAAAGAAATAATGAGCAAAAATAATAATAAGATGGCAAGATAAAAGAAGGGACAAATGAACATAACAGTATACACAATCAATAGATATACACTAATGTAAATAAATAATTCAATATGTTCATATCATGGAAAATATTGAAAAAATTTATAGATATTGTTTTTGACAAAAGTAAAACAAAATTAAAATTTATTACATTAAGCTCAGATCTCTTATATGATAAGATTACTTATCAAGAATAACTAAAATGTCATTCAACCTCGTCTTAGTAGCTACCAGGTGAGATGTTTGGAAATACGTATAATGTAGAAAAAATTAATAAGAACAAAAGAGAAATAACATAAACGAAAAAATAGTAAGAAAAAAGTAAATAGCAAGAGTAGTAAAGAGATGGAATAACCGGTAAAAAGAGAAAAAAGGAGCAAAAACTTAACTTTGAAAAACAGAAATAGAAAAAATAAGAAGAGACAGAAAACAATAAAAATAAAAAGTTGTAAAGATAGCAAAAATAAGAAAATAAGTTAAACAATAATATATTAAATATAGTTTTCTTATCAGAAAAACATAGAGATTATAATTCCAAACATTCACAGCAACAATAAAGACTATCAAATAACATATAACAGTTATTCAACATAGAGTTTGAATAATATTAAATTCAGCAACATATACCAAATTAAGTAATATATTTGATATATGGATTATACTATATATAAATAGATATCATCATAGCATGTTATAATTTTTGGACTAAAATCTTGTAAAAAAACATTTAAAATGTAAAAAACATAAAATAAAGACAGAAAAGGGGGGGGGGGGGGGAGGAAGGGGGAGGCGAAAAAAAAAAACAAACATTCATCACAACAACAGTAACATTCATAGTAGTTAAAGAAAATTGACAAATCATATAATATAAAAATCTAACTTATAATAAGCATAATAATAAAAATAAAAAAAAAAGAGGGAAAATTATATTAAATATTTTAATCAAAGCAGGGGAGGGAATAGAGAAATAAAAACTAAACACAATAAAAAACTAAACACAATAACAAAACCATTCCTTCTATAGTATCATTATAATGATAGTAAAAATAATTATAAAACAGCTAATTCTAATATAATAAAGGAAGAATAAATTCTAATTAAGAGATATGAATATGAATAGTACGTGATTAAAAATAGTAGCTTTGCATAGATATGAAGATGTGAAGATAATTAGTTTTCAGAAAAGGGCAGAGTAGAGGATTTCGGTTAATAATTAAAGAAGATTCAAAGGAGAGCAATTAAGAAGGTATTACTGAGAGAGAGAGTAATGGTAATATGTGAGAATAAGGTAATAAATGAAGAAAAAAGTATTTATAAGAGGAAATCTGCTAAAAATTTTATTTACAAAAAGTTTCATAAAAAAAGTGCGTCAAAAAGTGAGAGAATAAATTTTCAACAGATATAAAAACAAAAATACATTAACTCACAATATATCACAAAAAGAAAGAAAATAAAAAATATTAATGACAGATTTAAAGATATGAAAAATCTTTAGTAGTCAAAATAATTAGCAAGCTGTAAATAACAGAGGGAAAACAAATAGCAATAATCCAACCAAAACAGAATGATATAGAAGCATTAAATGCTCATGACAGATCAGCAAAGACAGAGAATAACATCAAATAACAGAAACTACGTGAATAATCTAGAAAATTGAGTAATAAGAAATTCTAACAATCCATTCAAACCTAAATAAATCATAAAATTGAAACATCAAAGATGAGAGCAAATCAGAAACGGGAAAAATATTTTGACCTCAAAATGAAGAGAGCATTAGCCAAGGGGAAAAACCGAAAAAATAGACAAATCCAAACATTACATAAACAAAATCTTCAATATCTTCCTTTGTATTCTGAATCAGCCATGTCGATAGCTTTGTTACTCCAATCTACAAAAATTAGAAACTCAAAATTAACTAATATATAAAAAAAAAAAGATTACTAAAATAAATAAAACAAAAAGGAAAACATACCTAAATTTTTTATTTCATTCCTTGCATTTAACTGTATAATACATTGAAGCATGTAAATAGAAATTAAAAAATAATAATAATAATAAAATAAAAACAAAAGGAAAAAATAAAATAGGGAATCCTTGTCTGTGACTATATATATATATATATATAGATATATATACACACACAAAGGGAAAAAAAACCAGTAAAAAACAGATACAAAAATAATGAGGGACGAAAAAAATGTAAACAAACAATTTCTATTCAATGATTGAGAGAAAAAATTCCGGAGAAAAAGTAAAATAACAATAACAGAAACAAAGACAGATCAATCTTAAATTTGAGTAAGAAAAAAACGACATATAAAATTTACACAAAAAATGACAAACGACGGAAAAAAAAAAGGTGGAAAAAAATAATACAAATCAAAACTTAAACTTGTAAAAGTAAAACTGCACAACAACCAAAAAATAACATAATTATATAAAACCAAAATGACTAATAAATAATTAAAAAAAAAACGAGATTCAAAATTAAGGGTAAAAATTTTTGATACACATACTCAAAAATAACAAAAGATCAAAGAAGAAGAAGTGGGAGGAGAGAAGAATAAGGAATTGGAAACTAAGATCTGGAAAAATAAAAAATAAAAAAAAAACCAAAAACAACAAATAAAATTCAAACAAAAACATAAAGAACATAAAAAACATACACCCAAAATTTAGAGAAGAATGGCGGACAGAGCAAGGGCGACACCAAAAACCCAAAAAATTGAGAGCAAAGAAAAAGGAGAACAGAGAGAGCGAGAAAGAAAGAGAAGAAGATAAATAGTTAAGAAAGTATGGAACAAATGAGAGAGAGAAGCTGGAGAGTGAAGGCAACCCAAGATCAACAACAATCTGGAGGTGTTTGGTTGAAGGTAATTAAAAAAGAACAAAAAAGAAAATAGGAAAAAGAACAAAAAAGAAAACAGAAAAAAAAATCTCTGTATATATATATATATATAAACGTATTAGGATATATAAACGTAATAGGAAAAAGAACAAAAAAAGAAAACAGAAAAAAAAAAAACAATATAAACTATTAGGATATATAAACGTAATAGGAAAAAGAACAAAAAAGAAAACAGAAAAAAAAAAAAAAAAAAAAAAAAAAAAAAAAAAAAAAAAAAAAAAAAAAAAAAACAATCTCTGTATATGTATATATATATATATAAACGTATTAGGAAAAAGAACAAAAAAGAAAGCAGAAAAAAAAATCTATATATATATATATATAAACGTATTAGGAAAAAGAAAAAAAAAGAAAACAGAAAAAAAAAATCTCTATATATATATATATATAAACCTATGAGGAAAAAGAACAAATTGGGGGTTATCTGTATATATATAAAAGGATAGTTGTGTCTAAATTATTTAAATTTTAAGATTACCATGATATTTAGATTGAGGTAATTTGAAACTTAAGGGGGATGTGGGTTTCAGATTACCCCTTTATAAGGGTATCTGAAATCCATAGGTTTCAGATTCTCAGGTATCTTAAAATAAGATAACCTCATAACAAACATGATAATCTTAATATTCTCATTTTTTATAAAAGATTACCCCATACCAAACACCCCACAAGGGTTTCGGGGGCAAAAATGCCAAATCACTGTGCAAAATGCATCCGGTAGAAACAATTAGGAGGGCAAAAAAGGCAAAACACTATAAAGAGGGTAAAACCGTCATTTTCTTGTGCAGGCGAGGGACACCACTGATATGGAAGGGTACTACCGTAATTTTACTGTCCATAAACAGTAATCCAGTCCATCGTTTTAGTGTATGTATAGTTTGTTGTTGCAAGCATCGTTCTTGCGTTTGTAGTCCAACGGTTAGGATAATTGCCTTCCAAGCAATAGACCCGGGTTCGACTCCCGGCAAACGCATTTTGATTTTTTCCTCCCCCTGTTTTCATTAAGCAGACATGGAATAGGCTGAATATGAGCAAGATGGACATACCATAGGCACATTGTTTTCTATTATAAAAAATAATAATAACAATAAATAAATAAAGAGTCGAAGTTGGTAGATCCTAAAGTTGATTATTCCTTTTAGATTCACTTTCTTCCATTGAAGACAAAAGTTAAAAAGTAGTTGGCATTGCATGCAATATATATGCACAAGTACATATATATATATATATAAGTATGTACACATACACATTTAAATATACATATATATATATATATTCAAACATATATATACACACATAGCACATTCAACTATGAGATGACAAGTCCAAGAAAGAGCCTGCAGAGTCAAATTTGGCCGTGATATATACATATATTTATATATATGTGCGAATATAAATATAGAGCTGGGACTATACTAATTACTATTGTTTCGTTCTATATGCGCCTTTGCCCACCTAGCGTGCCCTAAGCGTACGTAATTTACGTAATTCAAAGTCAACTTCATTACAATTTGTAACTGTTACCCATAAATACTTTCAAAGAGACCCACAAATTACAATATGGAAACATCCCTCTGCCCTATTCATGAAAGAATATCTTCAATACTATCGATTTCAACTTTCTTTTTCATTGTAGGTAATTGAGTGGGTCCGGAAGTACACCATTAATTAGTTAAATCATGGGAAGTTTCTCTTCAACCGTCACCATCAAAATACGCGACTTTGGTTCCACACTATAATCATAGGCGTTTTTGAAACTAAAGGGTTTGTGGCCAAATTTTCCTAAGTGGATGGAATTTGTTAATTTCCATTTCCATAGAATTAATATTTCGTCCTATATTTCAACTCAACTCCATCAAAATTATTCTTTTTTATATCAGTTTTTGTCTTCATTTAAAAAGTTAACAATAATTATAACTAATTTTTTAAAAATCAATCAATTTCAACTTAAAAATTTCATCTCCAACCGATGAACCAAATACAAGCTAAAAACATTGGAATCAATTTATGGTCCTTTGGAACTTGTGGGTTCCTTGTTACTCATAATCAGGAACGAAGTCCAAAATATGTTTTAATGGGAGCAATACCATATTTTTTTAGAAAAAATAAATTTTAGTGAGGATTATATGAGAATTTTTAATTTTAATGGGTTTATATGAGAATTTTTAATTTTAGGGAGGCTAAATAGAAAAATTAATAAATTTTTTTTATAAAACTAATTTTAGTGGGAGCTATGTGAGAATTTTTTTTTTTTTTTTTTTTTTTACTGGGGATAAAGTAGGGACAATATGAGAATCTTTAATCTTTAGTGGAGACAAAATAAAAAAAAATTATAAATTTTTTAGGATATAATTAAAAGAACAACAAATTTCAGTGGGAGCTACAACCCTCCATATAAATTAATCCGCCATTCTTTTTAACCAAAACCAAGTGCTCATAAAGATTTAGCTAATTAGCAATTGACGGCCAATTATAAATTATTGAGTTCTACGTTATTTTATTTTTACAGTGTATATATGTGAGTCTCACTTATAAACAATACTACCAAGTACTCCAAAATTTCGAACATAGAAGTTTCTGGTGAAATTCCTCCCCCTTATCCGCAATGAGTTTCGTAGACAATTATTTTTACTTTTTGATCATCATGGCTTATAATTAAACCTGTACATATATGAATTATAAATTATGTGTTTTAAGGAGTTCTCATGTCGTTCATCTTTAATTAGCTAGGGACAATTGCTTTCGAGAAGACAAATACAATTCCCTAATTAGAATCAGATTTTGAAGTATCTTTCTTTCATTCTTGGTTTCTTAATGTCTTAAACCGTCATGATTTCTTTTTTACTACTGTTAGTGAAATGATCTTTGATATTCATATTGCTTTCCTTGGGCAAGAGGATTGAAATTTCAAATCTAAATTGACACCATTAATATATCTTGGCTAAATGTTCACAAGTGTAATAATAATTTATACTAACAATAGCGGTTGAAGATATATGAGATTTCTAACGTTTTTTTTTTTTTAAGGATATAATAAAGAATAAAAACAGCTACTAAATTCCAAACTACTAATTTAATTTCTCTTTAGGTATAATTACCAAGTGATCATGTGGACCTCAATGTTCATTGACACATTGCATGCTAGTCAAAAAGTTGAAGCCAAAAACGTAATTCAATACAAAAAAAAATGGCAGACAAAGAAACGGCCTCCAATACCAATTTAGTCAAAAAGGAAAACTAACCAAAAAGCACGCCACCAAAAAAAGAAAGAAAGAAAGAAAGAGAGAGAGAGAGAGAGAGAGAGAGAGTTGTAACGAAAGAGTACTCTCCAAGGCTCTCTCCTCTATAAATAGATCCAAAAATATTAAAGTTTTGCTTGAGGAAGAGAAAATTACAAGGAAGAAAAAATATGAGGCAAAATCCACTTGTTCTTGGTCTCTTGCTTGTAGTGGTTTTTGTGGGAATAATGCATTGGGAAGTGGAAGTGGCTACTGCCGCGCTTAGTGATGCGCAGTGCCATGAGGAGAGGAGGATCGGGGTGAATGCGTGCAAGCCAGTTCTGTATGGCAAGCTTCCCTCGCCGGAGTGTTGTGAGCGAGTGAGGGTGAGTCACATCGAATGCGTGTGCCCCGTGATCACGCCCAAGTTGGCTGCTCTTATTGACCTCAACCGCGCCATCCGCCTCATTGAGGGTTGCGGTCGGCAGGTGCCTCGCCACTTCAAGTGTGGAAGTAAAGTCCCTTTACTATTACTTTTACTCTCACTCAACTTTTCTAAGTTCTAACCATCTAATACAACATCAAAATGACTACGGTGCTGAAGCATGAAGATATCATTTGATTAATTTGTATTTAAATTTAATTTAGTGACAAATTTCTCTTAATTTTACTTTTCATTTGTCCTTATTAATTTTTTACTCTTTTTTTTTTTTGGGTAATAAATTTATGTCTTGATCTTATTCTTGTTTTGTTTTTCCCATACAGGCATCACTACCCCGTGAGAGGCTGCAAAACTTAATTTGATCTTATACTTTACTGGCAATCATATTGCTTGTTATATGATCTATATATGTACTTGTTGGATAAGCTTTTTCCATGCAGTGACTCTTTTTTTTTTTTTTTTTTTTTTTTTTTTTTTTTTTTTGTGTAACTGGACTAGATTATTTCATCATTTTCTAGTTCCGGGCGAGTATTTGATGTACAACTTATCTATATTATCAAATATCCATGAATAAGTTGAAGTTGTTGTTGTTGTTGTTATGTGCATCTACCGGTGAAAAGAAATTCGTATTCTTGTCATCGTTTTTTGGACGTTAATTTTAATTAATTCCAGTATGCGTGTGTGTGTGTGTTTTTTTTTTGGGTCGTTTGTCAAATTGTTGTCATTTTCAGATTTGTCGTTTTCTTTTCTGTCTAGATCTTCTTTCGTCTCAAAAGTTACAGGGATGTCTCAGCTCTTCATATCGTTTTGGAATTCATTTGTAACGTGGTTGTCATTTTAAACTTTCATGATTGGTGTTGTGATCGTGCCATTTTCAAATGTCCCTCTCGTTTTTTGACTTCATGTCGTTGTTTCAATGTTTTGTCCTTTGAAAAATCACTATTGTTTTGTTTGGGGATGACTTTTTTACCCACATGTGCGGGTACCTATGAGTACCCATCCTATGAGGGGTGGGTATGGGAATAGTAAATGGGTATGGTCTATGGGACGAGTATGGGGGTTAATATAACCATCCATGGGAGTACATGAAAGGGTTGGGAGAAGCTCCCCCATACTTGTACCCACCCCCATTTAAATTCACACTTAAAGAAAAATATATTTATATAAATATAATTTGAAGATTGAGTGTTTTAATGTTTTAGTATTTTTATAAATTTATTTATAGTTTTCTAGAAATTGGATTTTGGTCCACTTAGTCTTCATTCCTTAACCCATAAATAAATATATGTATATATGTATAATTGTCGTTTTCTTGAATTCAACGAATAAAATATCAAATTGGTGGATTTGTGGAAGAGGATAAGATAGGAAACAAACGCATTGTATCATTTTTCCTCCCCCCTGCTTTTCATTAAGCAGACATGGAATTGGATGAATATGAGCAAGATGGACATACCATAGGCACATTGTTTTCTATTATAAAAAATAATAATAATAATAACAATAAATAAATAAATAAATAAAGAGTCAAAGTTGGCAGATCCTAAAGTTGATTATTCCTTTTAGATTCACTTTCTTCCATTGAAGACAAAAGTTAAAAAGTAGTTGGCATTGCATGCATTTTATATGCACAAGTACATATATATATATATAAGTAAGTACACATACACATTTAAATATACATATATATATATATATATTCAAACATATATCTACATACATACCACATTCAACTATGAGATGACAAGTCCAAGAAAGAGCCTGCAGAGTCAAATTTGGCCGTGATATATACATATATTTATATATATGTGCGAATATATATACAGAGATATAAATATAGAGCTGGGACTATACTAATTAGTATTGTTTCGTTCTATATGCACCTTTGCCCAACTAGCGTGCCCTAAGCGTACGTAATTTACGTAATTCAAAGTCAACGTCATTACAATTTGTAACTGTTACCCATAAATACTTTCAAAGAGATCCACAAATTACAATATGGAAACATCCCTCTGCCCTATTCATGAAAGAATATCTTCAGTACTATCGAATTCAACTTTCTTTTTCATTGTAGATAATTGGCTGGGTCCAGAAGTACACCATTAATTACTTAAACCATGGGAAGTTTCTCTTCAACCATCACCATCAAAATACGCGACTTTGGTTCCACACTATAATCATAGGCGTTTTTGAAACTAAAGGGTTTGTGGCCAAATTTTCCAAGTGGATGGAATTTGCATTTCCGTAGAATTAATATTTCGTCTCACATTTCAATTCAACTCCATCTAAATTGTACTTTTTCATATAAGTTTTTGTCTTTATTTGAAAAGTTAACAATAATTATAACTACTTTTTTAAAAGTCAATCAATTTTAACTTAAAAATTTCATCTCCAACCGATAAACCAAATGTAAATTAAAAACATTGGAATCAATTTACGGTCCTTTGGAACTTGTGGGTTCCTAGTCAGGAGCGGAGTCAAAAATATGTTTCAATGGGAGCATACACCATATTTTTTTAGAAAAAATAAATTTTAGTGAGGATTATGTGAGAATTTTTAATTTTAATGGGTTTATGTGAGATTTTTTAATTTTAGGGGGGGCTAAGTAGAAAAACCATTAGTGAAATGAACTTTGATATTCATATTACTTTCCTCGGGCAAGAGGATTGAAATTTCAAATCTAAATTGACACCATTAATATATCTTGGCTAAATGTTCACAAGTGTAATAATAATTTATATTAACAATAGCGGTTGAAGATATATGAGATTTCTAACGGTTTTTTTTTTTTTTAAGGATATAATAAAGAATAAAAACAGCTACTAAATTCCAAACTACTAATTTAATTTCTCTTTAGGTATAATTACCAAGTGATCATATGGACCTCAATGTTCATTGACACATTGCATGCTAGTCAAAAAGTTGAAGCCAAAAACCTAATTCAATACAAAAAAAAAATGGCAGACAAAGAAACGGCCTCCAATACCAATTTAGTCAAAAAGGAAAATTAACCAAAAAGCACGTCACCAAAAAAAAAAAGAGAGAGAGAGAGAGAGTTGTAACGAAAGAGTACTCTCCAAGGCTCTCTCCTCTATAAATAGATCCAAAAATGTTAAAGTTTTGCTTGGGGAAGAGAAAATTACAAGGAAGAAAAAATATGAGGCAAAATCCACTTGTTCTTGGTCTCTTGCTTGTGGTGGTTTTTGTGGGAATAATGCATTGGGAAGTGGAAGTGGCTACTGCCGCGCTTAGTGATGCGCTGTGCCACGAGGAGAGGAGGATCGGGAGGAATGCGTGCAAGCCAGTTCTGTATGGCAAGCTTCCCTCGCCGGAGTGTTGTGAGCGAGTGAGGGTGGGTCACATCGAATGCCTGTGCCCCGTGATCACGCCCAATGTGGCTGCTCTTATTGACGTCAACCGCGCCATCCGCCTCATTGAGGGTTGCGGTCGGCAGGTGCCTCACCACTTCAAGTGTGGAAGTAAAGTCCCTTTAGTATTACTTTTACTCTCACTCAACTTTTCTAAGTTCTAACCATTTACAACACTAAATACTAGTACGTAAAAGAAACTTAAAAATAACTACGGTGCTGAAGCATAAAGATATCATTTGATTAATTTGTATTTAAATTTAATTTAGTGACAAATTTCTCTTAATTTTACTTTTCATTTGTCATTATTAGTTTTTTACTCTTTTTATTTTTTGGGTAATAAATTTATGTCTTGATCTTATTCTTGTTTTGTTTTTCCCATACAGGCATCACTACACCGTGAGAGGCTGCAAAACTTAATTTGATCTTATACTTTACCGGTAACCATATTGCTTGTTATATGATCTATATATGTACTTGTTGGATAAGCTTTTTTTCCATGCAGTGACCCCTTTTTTTTTTTTTTTGTATGTAACTGGACTAGATTATTTCATCATTTTCTAGTTCCGGGCGAGTATTTGATGTACAACTTATCTATATTATCAAATATCCATGAATAAATTGAAGTTGTTGTTGTTGTTGTTGTTATGTGCACCTACCGGTGAAAAGAAATTCGCATTTCTTGTCATCGTTTTTTGGGCGTTAATTTTAATTCCAGTATGTGTGTGTGTATTTTTTTTTTTTTTTTGGTCGTTTATCATCGTTTTCAGATTTGTCGTTTTCTTTTCCGTCTAGATCTTCTTTCGTCCCAAAAGTTGCAGGGATGTCTCAACTCTTCATGTCATTTTGGAATTCATTTGTAACGTCGTTATCATTTTAAACTTTCATGATTGGTATTGTGATCATGCCGTTTTCAAATGTCCCTCTCGTTTGTTGGCTTCATGTCGTTGTTTCAATGTTTTGTCGTTTGAAAAATCACCACTGTTTTGTTTGTTTTGTTTGGGTATGACTTTTTTATCCATACGTGTGGGTACCTGTGAGTACCCATCCTATATCCTATAAAGGGTGGGTATGTAGATTGTAAATGGGTATGGCCTATGGGATGGGTATGGGAGTTAATATAACTGCCCACATGGGTATGAGGAGGGGTTGGGGGAAGCTCCCCATACCTATACCCGGCCCCACTTATATTCACATTTAAGAAAAATATATTTATATAAACATAATTTGAAGTTTCAGTGTTTCAATGTTTTAGTGCTTTTATGAATTTATTTATAGTTTTTTAGAATTTGGATTTGCTTTTAAGATTTTTTTTATTTTTAGTTATATTTGTGATTATGTTGTCAAATTTTGTAAAAACTTTAACGAAATTTGTTTTGAGTTTTTTTTTTTAATTCTTAAATGAATAAATGAGTACGGTACATGTATAGCACCCCTAATGGGACTACTAGCACGTACACCCATATTAAATTAGGTGGATATAAGAGTGAGTATGAGAGTAAAAAGAGTGGTGAGTATACGAGCGGAGGAAGCATATCCATCCCCAATCTGAGGCTGGCCGTCCATAGTTTTGTTGTGTTTCACTCGCGTCGTTTTTTGCTTCTTGTGGTTCGTAATTTGTCATCTTGGACTTTGTTGTCGTTGATCAACTGTCGTTTTTCGTTTAATGGTTCTTTCTTGTTTTCATTTTGTTGTCGTTTGTCACGAATAAAAACAAAAAAAAAGGGGTGATCCGTTAGGTAGCCAAACCTTTCGGGGGGATTGAACCCGACGTGAATCGAACACGCAACCTTCTGATCTGGAGTCAGACGCGCTACCATTGCGCCACGGATCCATTGAGTTGCTGTTGTCTATTTAAACATTATGAATCCTTTCTAAAGATGCAAAGAAGATTGCTAATAATGGAAATTTTCTATTTTATGTTTTTGCTGAGCAAATATACTAATACCATTTAACACAAAAAATAAAATGTGAAAATGAATTATCCTATTTTTTTATGGTATAAAGATTGTGAAAATGACTTATATTATTTTTTGTGGTATACTGCTTTTTTCAAATGGTTCGTTTTTTTTTCCCCTTATAATTACTAAATTTGAGAACTTCTAGAGATAAATAATTATATTAAAATAATTTGAAAATTATCGTTGTAATGAGTAAATAAAAAAGTCAATCTGGCAAACAATAGCAACAAATGTGAAATTTTGACATATGTGATGTTAAATTTGATACAAAGGATAACATATGTCAAATTTTATATTAAAAATAACACTTCATCAGAGTTGTTTTCTTACTTAAGTATCCTAATTTATAATTGACACACCAAGTTGTCACTACTAAAAAATGCTCTAACTCTAAACTTAATCCTCTCTTTTCTGTCTCTCTTCTCGTTATATATCTTGCTTTAATCTTTCTTCTTATTTTTTTCTCGCCCTTCTGCAGGCCATATATATCTTCTTTTGATCTTCTCCTTCTCGCTTCCTTGTCTTTCTCCGTTGGATTAGTATATTAATAATAAATTTTGATATTTAGATAATAAAAAAACTCTTTAATAGAATGTTATTTTTATGTTAAATTTGTCATGTATTAAATTAAGTGACAAGTTTAGCACCAAAATATAATAAACATAAAATTTGATATTTAATTACTATTAGTTGGTATCCTAACTTTTTTTTAATCTAATCATTATAGCCTTTTATCCTTGAATTATTTAAGTATTAAAAATTTATTTTTAGAAAATTTAAAACTTAACGATGATGATAAAAAGTAGATAAATGACTAGGAAAAACTTTACATTTTGTAACACAAATTTCTAATAATATTTCTCACTCTCTTTATATTGGAGACGGTCTTATAAAAAAGGGTTCCCCTAACATCTTTACCTCAATCACTGTATATAAATATGTCTTACCAAAAAAAAAAAGGGTAAGATGGGAACCACCAAAGCATTCATCATTTTAAAAGGCGTTTTCTTTCATCATTTGCAAAATGAGGGCTGTGTTTTATCAAATATCATTCGCAACATGACTATAAGGTGTGTTTATATATCTTGGGTGTTTTCGGAAATCATTCATGATCTCAAATCTTGATTAGTTCTAATAGCCACAGTTACATTCATTACAAAGATGGTTTTGTTGCCAATGAATTATGATTTGGTAACCATGGATGCACAAGGCAGGGCACATGTTTAGTTATTGTCATTTTCTAGAGCCCAAGTCCAATACCTACACACGAAGATAAATTAATTTGGAGGCATGCACCCTCAAGCTTGCGTTTGTAGTCCAACGGTTAGGATAATTGCCTTCCAAGCAATAGACCCGGGTTCGACTCCCGGCAAACGCATTTTGAATTTTTTCTTTTAATCCAAATATTCATATCATAAATTTTTTTTTTTTGGATAAATCATATCATAAATTTAAGTTGATATCAGGTGACATCAATATAGCTGCATTCCAACTCGCAAAAGCTACATGTCGTTTTGGTGGAAATCATTTTGAATATTTGTATAATGACATTTATCTTTTAACCTTATTTCTCTGCATTAACTTCTTGTATTTGTTCCAGTTTTGTTTTTTTTTTTTTTTTTTTTTTTTTTTTTTTTTTTTTGTTTTAACGATCTTTATCAGTGCTATTGCCTATTAGCATCACGTTACGCATGCATAAGTCTGCATAAGCATGGAAAACAAACCAGAGGGAGAAAAAAAATATTTAAAAAAATCCTCAATTTCTTATCAAAAGAAGGGAAAAAAAAAAAGTTCAAGTTTCAGGAAGTAATGGCGGTAAATCTCTTAAATATTCTGAGCAGAACCGCTATAAATGCATGTAGACATGGACCACACGCGTCCATAGTTCAATTGAATTCCACCTTTGATAATACTTAACCACGTTTGAGTACAAATTAGGTCGACCTATTTTTTATCATGCTGTATTATTCTGATGAATAAAAAGAAAGAGATTTTGATAGAAACTCACAATATTTAAAGCATGAACTTTAATTTTTCAGGAGTCATAGGTCTAATAATGTTAAAGAAAGGTCTGCCAAACTTTTTAATTAGCATGCTAATTAGAACAAGCTATTTTTATTTTTCTTTTTGTTAGGTGAAAAGTGAAGTAAATAGGACACTAGTAATGATTCAGTCTTGCTATCCCGAGACACAATAACCAGAAGAAGTAAAACGAACCAAGCCACCTTTCATTTCCAACAAGTACCTTGCAAGCATTGATCGTTAATCTACGGTTTTGAAGCTCAGTATCCGTTTTGGATAACATTTTCGGATGGTATTTTATTATCTAATTTTAAGATTTTTAGCTTTGTATTAAAATTTCTTTTCTTTATTTTTAAAAAACTCAAATTTTAAAAGTTAATAAATTTTTCATTTCAAATTACAATAAAATGATATTTAGGTTCAAATCTTCGTAATGACAAGTTGAATAATACAATATCCATTTTGTATTTATTTTTTTATTTTAACACATTTCAAAATATTGCATTAAATGGATCCTAATGCTTGGACTTGACATAACCAAAGCCAAGGGAATAATGTAGCCATCATTCACTGTAAGAAAGAGTTGAGCCTTACTTATCACCGAGGAATCAGGGTGAAAAGACATTTATTCTCCTTCCTAAAGGTTTTGAGTTCCAGTCATGGGTGGTCGGGGGTATTTACCCAAATGAGAATTAATGAAAACCAGTACTATTTAAAAATAGCCTTCGTTGTGCTATTACTAGCTGGAGCCTTATAAAAGGTTCATTAAGAAAATAATTCGGGTTTTAGAACATAATTACGTAATTAAAAACGACAACTTGGCATGTGACTGCCATGACATCGTTGTCAGTGTATGTGACTGTTCTTTCTTGGTATAGGGAGACCGTTGAAAACCGAAAAAGCAAAACATTTTTTTCCTCATTTAATCAGAAATATCACTATGCATTGGACTTCATCATTTGATTCATTTCTCCTCATCTCCTGATTCTCTTTCAATTAAAAGAGAGAGAGAGAGAGAGATAGAGAGAGAGAGAGAGAGAGAGAAGAAAAAAGAAATTTAAAAAAACTTTTTTTTTTTTCGTTTTCTTTTTGTTTCACAGTCAACGCCCACGAAAAATCTCCAAAAAAAAAAATGTTCATCAAAATCCAAGCCTCACGAAAATCCCTTTCTGGGTTCTGATCCTCTCCCGGGACTCTCAAATGGGTCGGCGGCACAACGACTCAGAATCCACCAAATGCTCCTTCTTCGTCCTCCTCTGCTCCGCCCTGATCTCCTGCGCTCTGGTCTACGCTTTCCTATCCGTGGTCCTCAGGCCCAGCGACTTCTACACGACGTCGCTTTCGCACCAGTCCTCCTCATCGTCGGTCGGAGAAGAAGGCCGGCGTGAGGAAGGGGATTCGTATGGAGGAGAAGAAGAGCAGTGTTGCAGAGGAATCGAGAATTTGGAGCTCTGGGGAGCTGCGGTGAAGTGGGGATCGGAATTCAAGTTCAATTCTTCTCAAGAGTGTTGCAAGGCTTGTAAGTCCATGTGTACTGGGAACGATGGGCCGTGTTTGTGCGATACTTGGGTCTTTTGTGGGAATAAGGCTGCTTGTGGCTCGAAATTCGGCGAGGTGAGTTCGATTTGTTGACCTTTTTTTTTTTGGAAGTGGTCAACGGCTCATTTTTGTGGTTGTGAAGTGATTTTTGTGGTGTTGGTTTTGTGATATGTTGCAATGTTTATTGTTTGTGAATTTCTGGTTTTTGGCTATGTTGTGATTTATTTGATTCCTTTTTCTGGTGTCATGTTTCAGTTGCAATGGTTGATAGACGGTATTTGTGCGTTGGTCCTTATGGTGATTTAAGCTGTTCTTCGCATCCGTTTTCCTTGACAAGGTCTTGGTTTCGAGTCAGTCCAGACTCTTGAAAAAAGAAAAGCAGTTCTTTAGCTTTTGCTTAGTTTTGTTTTGATTTTGAATGGTGTTGTGAGCTAGTTATATTAAAAATGCTAAGTTTGTTGTATTGGGAATTCGATTTTATACGTTAGTTTTAATTTAGGTGTTGTGCCAAGTTTGGTTTTTTAATGCCCCTGGAAGTGTGCACATTGCTGTAAAGCTATGGGTTCATATTCTACCTGGATATCTTGTTTGAAAGGCATCACGTCTGTTATTTGCTCTTTGTTCTATTAGATTTGACTTGTGCAAATTAATATCTTATTTGAAAGGCCTTTAATAAGATTTGACTTGAGCAAATTACTTACTTTTTACTTTATCTTCTTGTTCATCTGACTAATTCTATGAGTCTAAAAAGCAATGCATTTTTCTGTTTGAAGAAATGCATTTTTCTGTTTGAAAAAATGTCCATTTTGTAATTGTCCTATAGTGATGCACATAATGGAATTCTTTTTTTAAACCGTTCATTGATTATTATTCTATTTTTCTGGTGTACCAGCTTCAAGTTCTCTTAATATATTTTCTTGTTGCAGTGCTGGTTGAAGAAACAGAAGGATACTTTGAATCCTGATCGGCAAGAAGCAGGGGAAAAAGTTAGTTGGACTTCTGGGATTGTTTTTGGAAAAGGAGAGGTATGTTTAAGTTCTCTTGCCATGTGTCAATATGTTTCGACATGGAGAGAGTATTGCTCTATGTTAGGTAGGATAGAAAAGAGGAACAAAGGAAGTGAGGGACGGGTAATTGGATGGTGAACAATAGAGTAGCTTGTTTGGTAAGAAGGAAAGAGGAGGGAAAGGGAAATAAGGTTGAGAATAGAAGTTTTGTGTCCCACCAATTTATTCTTTCGAATTTTGTGTTTAGTTTTGAGTGTAAACTTGAAGCCAAATAGTGATAATCAAAATCACCCTTTCGTTCTTGCTTTCAAAGCACGTAATACTAGAGTAGATGAATGAAATAGTATCTGTACAGATCTCTCATTTTCATTCCTTTCTATCGATCAAACAACCAAAGGGAAAACTATTGTCCGTTATATCATTCCAATATTCTGGTTTGGAAGTTGCCCTCCCTACTTGGAAGACATGGAAATAGGTTTGGCATTTCATCTTCGAATTGCAAAATAAGTCGCTTTAAGAAATTACAATTTATAACTGTTGTCAGAGTAAGAATTGTTAAAATAACATTTTTTGAGTTTGTTTCTCATGTTGCAATCGGAAGGCTTCCACAAGTCTGTAGTCTTCTATAATTTCTTTTTGTTTTTTTTCATAGTTTGTTTCATAATTTCTGTACTATGCTTCTTCTTGTCTTCCTTCTGTTGTTTAATTTTCAGCAATTTACTTACACTGTCAAATTAGCTAGTTCATTTATGTTCGTTTCATATTTGTCTTTTCTTTTCAGGGAATCATTGGCTTGGAAACAAAACACGGAACACTTCATATAAAGGTAAGTAACTGTTCATGCTCTTCTGTATCACGAAGAAACGCAATGCTTTTGATATGGTGATTATGATTTATACAGTATCCTGATTATGAGGCAGGAGACATTATTTCCTCGCTTAATATTTCGGTCCATTTGGAAACAATATGTGCAACAGACATGAACAATAAGCCCATCTAGATGATGTAGTCTTGAATGAATGGGCTTAAGAAGGTTGAGACAGAGATGTGGAGTGATAAGAACAGCATGGAACTGGGTTCTGGAAAACATCCATTCTAAAATGTTAAAACCTTGTAGAAAACTGAAAAGGCGTTTTGATAGATGATTTTGAGTCTGCCAATAGTTTCCACGTTGGTTTTTGTTTTTTTTTTTTGGTTTTTAAAGGAAGTTTCCATCTATTCTGACACGACTCATTTGATGCAGCTCTTCCCAGATTGTGCACCTCATTCTGTAGCCTACCTTATTGAGTTGTTGGCATTGCGGCATTGCGCGGGATGTGAGTTTTATCGTGCGGAGGTAGAGGAGAATCCTGGGATTCGGAAGGAAACCACATAGAAAAGGTAAGACTTGATAAGTTTCTTCACCCCGGCAAAAGCTAAAATATTTTAAGTTTTGACCTACATCGAATTCGTTATCTACCTGCATCTGTATTTCTTTAGTCTTGTATAATATTTACCTTTGATGTTTGGAAATTTGGTCTTTTATTAGAACTGAATTTTGAAGATCCAAAAAAAAAAAAAAAAAAAAAAAAAGCCTAGAACAAGGTTATATAGGATTTGTATCTCATTTTTACTGACACATCTTATTCATATTGGAAAATCTATCTCGACCTGAATGCAAAGTAAACCTCTTGGTATGTTGGGATGTAGTTTGAAACTTTTTTATTTTGGCATTCTTCGAGACTAGTAAAAGCAAAAAGTCGTGGAAAATCCATTCGCAAACAGTTGGAATTATCGACATTACTGTCGGGAATACCTTGTTTACTGTATTTGTGTATGATCTACGCATTGACAACTCAAACATTGTCTCTCTTAATTTCCCAGGCTTCATTTGGTCCCCCATTCGGGCTGATTCAAGGAACATTGGAAGCCATGGGAACCCCATTCAAGAAGATCCCAACTGAGGTTTGCCCCACCATTAGAAGGGGTTCGGTAGGGTGGATAGGTTCCGGTCCAGAATTCTTCATAAGCCTGGCCAACCACGAAGAATGGAAAAAAACTTACACCGTTTTCGGTTCCGTTCTTCCGGAGGACATGAAAATTGCCGAGAAAATTGCTCGGCTACCCACGAAACCAGACGTTTGGAACAATATCAATGTGTCTGTCTTGGAACAGCCAGTCCCATTGTTGTTGAAAAGAATGAAGACAAGTGTTGAAACAGAGTGAAAGTTCATACTTTTCCGTCCTTTCGATACACGTCCGATCTCTTTTTCCATACTTTCTCTGCTTTGAACCATACTGAATTCAATGTTACACTGTCTTTCTTAGAGCAATAACACGGTTTTTCGGCTATTTGCCTGGCCGTACTGTTCTTTTGTTTATGTCACATACTTCAAATTCAATCCTTTTTATTTTTTCTTTCTTTTTTTAAGTTAAATTTTATATTAAGATCGTTAGTTTTTTTAAGGGTTGGTCTTTATGTTAAACGACGGAAAACCTTTCAAGGAACGACACTTTATTTTTGTTGTCTGCTGGAAGGAACGACACGCTGTTGGTTACGTCGTATTGCGAATTGAAACGACAGCACACTTTTGAACTGCATTTTAATCCGTAATTCGAATATCTATTGTTCTTATAATTTCACTTGAAACACTTTTTATTTTAAAGCCCATATCCGTTGATATGTAATTCGAAAATTTATGTAATATGTTTTAAACACTTATTTGTTAGTCTTCTATATTAAAAGTGCAAGTAGCTTATCCACAAGAACTTTTCGTCACTGCTATGGGCTGTTACGTAGTAAAAAAAAAATTTATTTGGGGTTTTACTTTGCATATCGTACGTGCTTGTCAATTAATTTATTTCAATAACTGATTTTTTTTATTTAAGAAAATTACAATTTGTTAGTGATTTGACAATATTCAATTAATGAAAGCTGTATATTAATATTAATCAATTATTAATTAATCAATTAATTTATTTAATGTGATATTTTTTAATTTAAGAAAATAGTTGTTAAATAATGATTTGATCATGATCAATATAGCTAATTAATTGTAACCAATCAATAATTGGTTGATTGGCCTTTTAAAAAAAATGACAATTTTACTAAAAATAAAAACACCTCCTCACATGAGGTGGCGGCCTATGTGGCTGTCCACTTAATTGAGGTGGGACCAACTTAAAACAAATAAAAAATAATTTGTATCTTCTCCACCTGTTATCACTTCAAACGCTGTGTGTTTCAGAAGTTCAATAGATTTTCTTTAAAAAAAAAAAAAAAAAAAACGCTTTTCATCAACGAACCAAAACAGGCAATGAGTAGCGGAATAAAAACATAAAATCCTTGAGAGGACCAGCAAAGAAAATTTTAAAACAAAACCCTCACATCAGTTAGTTGAAGGCTTTATTTTATTTTATTTTATTTTATACAGGAGAAGGAAGAGGGAGAAAATCAGAAAACCAAGAATTAAAAAAAAATATATTTTTAAATCAATTAACAGCTAAACCCAATAATATCCAAAAATGCTTCGCAACTTAAAACCAAAAAATAATAATAATGATGATGATAATGGTTAAATTTGCACATTACTCATTGAAAAAAAGCATCTTATTAAATCCGATGGGATTGAGTCGGATTTATATATTCAAAATGGATCCCTTGATTATTTACAGAGGCGTAAACTAACGAAAGAAAAATGAACTTAATTTCTTAATTTTAAATATTCCAAATAATCCAACAAGATAAACGAAAATCAATGTTTAAAATCAAATATCAAAGAAAAATATATCTTAATAACTAACTAGCAATTTTAAATTCAAATGCTCTAATATCACTTGATCCTTGGTCTCCAAGGAACTTGGATACACAAATCAAACGACCTTAAAAAAAAAATTTATTAAAACTAAAATCTATTTCCCTCGTCAAATCTTTTCTTCAATAAGATTCATGGTTGAACATCACTCATCGGGGCAAATTTCCTTGAAAACTGGCAATCGTCTAGTAGTTCTCTCAGGACCATAAAGAACTTTGTTGATCACCTCTTCTTTTCTTTTCGCATGTTTATCACTCTTGCTTTTCAGATCCGTGATGAACTTTCCGTGTTTCGATCATCAGTTCCATCTAATAGAGAGAACCATCTCTGTTCAAGAGTACTGCTCATACTTGTTGTTGTTTCCTTATCACTCTCTGCATTCCGATCTTCAGTTCCATCTTCAAGATGGCTCATAGTTGTTGTTTTCTCATCATTCTCCGTGTGCATTTCATACGTTGGATCTAACCACTTCTGTTTAAGACTGCCTATATCACTTGTGCTGCTTGTTTTATTATGAGTTGTTTCTTGCGTTACATCTACCTTTTTGTTCCTCTCGCTTCTCTTGTTATCCATTGTTTTCCTCTCTGAATTACGATATTTAAACAAAATTTGTCAAAACCAGAATTTTAATGAAGGAATCCAACTTTCAATGAACAAATAAACCAACTTTGCATAAATGATATCGTAGATATATAAAGTTTGTGGTTCAGATTTCTACCTTGGTGAAATTGCTTGGTTGCCAAGAAAATACGGGACGAGAAAATTGAGAGTAGTGCTAGAGAAAACAGAAAAAAAAAAAAAACAATCTATATATATATATATAAACGTATTCGGAAAAGAACAAAAAAGAAAACAGAAAAAAAAAAAACCAATCTCTATATATATATATATAAAAACCTATTAGGAAAAGAACAAAACAGAAAACAGAAAAAAAAAAAAAAAAAAAAAAAAAAAAAAAAAAGCAATCTCTGTATACTGTCAAAGGTATTAGGAAAAAAAAGAAAAAAGAGGACCTGTCAAAGGTCTCTTTGCTATCTCTCTCTCTCTCTTTCTCTGTGTATATGTGTTTGTAGAATAAGACAAAAAAGAAAAAACAAAACAAAACAACAACGTAAGGAAAGAGGAAAAAAAAAAAAGGACGGTGAAGAAAGAACAATGAGTACCCGGTAGGGTGGAGGAGATGCGATGAATAGGAAGAGGCTGGGTTATTTGTGGAGGAAGGAGGTGTGCGATGAATAAAAGGAGATTGGGTGAAAATATATATATATATATATTGTAGTTCTCGTAGGGGTTTTTTTTTTAAAAGGATAATTGTGTCTAAATTATTTAAATTTTAAGATTACCATGATATTTAAATAGGGATAATCTGAAATCTAAGAGGGGAGGTGGGTTTCAGATTACCTCTTTATAAGGGTATCTGAAACACCATTGGTTCTTAAAATAAGATAACCTCATAACAAACATTATAATCTTAAGATTCCCATTTCTTTATAAAAGATTACCCCATACCAAACACCCCTTGATTTCTCCGTATTAGAGAAGAGGAATAAGCTGGCTTGATAAGATATTTATAAGGTTAAGAATTAATTATATTTCAAATAGGATTACAATTAGTTAGGATTGGATTTATGTTGTTAGGAATTAGTTTCCTTTTCTTTCTTTTCTCTATTTTTTTTATTAATTTTTTTTTTTCTATTTTACATGTATATTTCACATGTTTAACTTTAAATTTTTGAAAACGCCGGTTCAAGTATTTATATATATAATCTACTGCCAAACCAAAACCCCTTCCCCATTTCCCTCTCAACAATGGTGAAATTCCACGACCACATAATCTCTGACCTTCTCGAGGACCCTCCGACCAACAACGGCGGCGGTGGCGACGGCGGAGGTGGCGGCCTCGTGATCCTCTCCTCCGGCCTCTCCCTGGCCAAGCTCATCTCCTCCCTCCTCCTCCTCCACTCCCGTCCTCCGGCACTCTCCTCCTCCTCTCCCCCTCCTCCCCTTCCCTCAAATCCCAAATCCTCCACCAACACCACCACCGCCGCGCTTCCGACGGCGGTGCCCGCCGCATCTCCGAGATCTCCGCTGACATCCCCGTCCCCCAGCGCCTCTCCCTCTACTCCTCTGGTGAGCCTTCTTCGTCACCCCCCGCATCCTCATCGTCGACCTCCTCACCTCCCGCCTCCCGGCCTCCTCCGTCGCCGCCCTCCTCATCCTCTCCGCCCACTCCCTCTCCGAGACCTCTACCGAGCCTTCATCGTCCGGATTCTCCGCTCCCTCAACCGCAGCGTCTGCGTCCGCGCCTTCTCCGACAAGCCGCACGCCATGTCTCCGGCTTCGCCCAAGGCCGAGCGGACCATGAAGTGCTTGGGATCAGGAGACTGCACCTCTGGCCGAGGTTCCATGTCTACGTGTCGGAGGAGCTGGAGAGAGATGCCTCAGAGGTGGTGGATGTGAGGGTGCCGATGAGCAAACACATGGTGGACATCCAGGCGGCCATAATCGAGGTCATGGATGCGTGCTTGAAGGAGATGAGGAAGACGAACAAGGTTGATGTTGAGGATCTGACGGTGGAGAATGGCTTGTTTAAGTCGTTTGATGAGATTGTGAGGAGGCAATTGGATCCCATTTGGCATACCCTGGGGCGGAAGACCAAACAGCTTGTTTCTGACTTGAAGACTCTCAGGAAACTCTTGGATTACCTCGTCAGGTTGGTGTTCTTTTCTGGTTTTGTTGGTCTGGGTTTGGTATGAAACTTTCAGTTTGACTGATAACTAAAAGAAAAGTTTAATGCTTTATTGACATGATCGTGGCATTTTAGTCCTTCAATGAGAATTAGTAATTAAAGAACCTGGATAGCCATTCATGTTCATGGCCGTTTGGACAATAGGTTGGAGTTGTACTTTCGGAGTTTTGTGTGTTTGGTTGAAGTGCAAATGGAAAATGAACTATGATTTTTTAATAATGTAAAAACCTTAAATGTGTTGGGATTTTGATAGATAATATGAATCTTGTTTCATTCTCCTCAATGTTGTGAGCGTTTAGCAAAAAAGAAAAAAAAAAAAAAATTCTCATTTCGACTTGAAATAAGAAAGTTATGGACTTTGAAGTTTGAATTTCATGGAAATGGAAGAGAAATGTGGATTTGTACTGTGCCAATTGGAGTAGGAACTTTTGGAAACCAACCTCGAAACAGAGATTGGAGATGGAGTCCAAACGATAATGAAAGTTAAAATGGGACAGTTGATAAAAGTTTAGGAAATTTTGCAAACACGAGAGAGCTAAATTTGTGTTGAATGGTAGCACTCTGTATCGTTTAAACTTCAATGATGAAATTGCCCCAATTTTATTTTAATTTTATTTTTTAAATTTAGGACTAAAGTGCTAGACCAATAAAAGATCAGGGACAATTGGTAAAAAGTCTTAGTTTCTTTGAGGCATATGTTCAGAAGTTAGTAACGGTTTTGTGATGGATTTTGACATGTTATGGGGAGCAGATATGATGCAGTGGCTTATTTGAAGTATTTGGATACACTTAGAGTTTCTGAGAGTCATCGGTCTGTCTGGATATTTGCCGAAT
>CM046372.1:30145654-30191777 GCA_025413025.1 Ficus hispida
ACGTTGACAAAATGGTTGCATAGCAACATGGATTTGGCTCGGTAATCGACATTGACCCAAGGGACAAAAAAACAATAAATGTGACGCTAGAAACATGACGAAAGGACAAAAAACTCAAAACGAAAGCAGCGAGGATGCCGGGCCAATGGAAGAATAGCTTAGTGCATGTTTTAAATTGCGCATTCAAACAAAAATGTGTTTGTATAATTTTTATTAAAGCCTATTAATAAATGTAAATGCAATCACCAAAATGCCATTCAACTTGAAAAAAGCCTATTAATCTATTTATTATTATTTATCTAACAAATTTGTAATTTACTACAAATTTTTTTAGAATTTACTATTTACTTAATATATTTACCATAACAATACTATTTAATTCTTTCTCTATTTACACTCTATTTTACTGAGTTATCACTTTTTTATCATGCAATGTCGTTTATTAAGTCTGCCAGTTTTGTTAAATTTGTCGTTTACCTGAAGTTTGTCTATTTCATTGATAGTTTGAGCTATTGACTGGTCATGTTCCTTGAATAGACGAGTTTCAAGAGTTTCTAATGTATTTCCTTTTTCTAAGCCCTTGTTATTTTAAAAGTTCTTGTCGTTTCTTATTCAATTGATTCTCATTCTCATTAACTGTCGTTTTTTAGAGCTTATATTGCTTCGTAGGCACTGGTGTTTGAGCTATCGATTGTCCTTTTATTTAACTGATGTTTGTAGATTGTACTTCCGCCTAGTTGTCATTCAAAAGATCCCGTCTTTTTTCAACTAATGGTCGTTTTTTTTACTAACGTTGTCGTTTTTATTAAGATTGTGTCGTTTTAGACACTTTCGTGTATTTGACCGCCGAAGTGGCTTGCGATCTCGTGCCTAAAATTCAGATTCCAGAAGGAAGGTCAAACACCCAACTACGGATATGTTTGTTATAGATAATTCTAATGGTACATGCATGATGAGTGAAAGAAAGCAAGGAGTGAATAAACAAGGAGGTAATTGGACTTGGTCAGCTAGTTTGGTACTGGCCGATCGATCATTCCAAGTACGGAAGGGGTCCCACTCCCGCGGCGTTGTTTTGAGAAAGTTTACCACCCACGGCGGCGTACCTCACGTCGAAACACTCATATTTAACCAACACTCCTGTTTATACTCTGGTCTGAATTGGAGAATAATATTCCTCATTCATTCCACAATATATATATATATATATATATATATAAGAGTATATAGGCGAAGCACATGCAGGCATAAAATGTCGGCAGTCAAATCTATGACTGTACGTGAAACATGCGCCACTAATTCCACAGATATGCTAAAATTAATTACGTAGCGGTTTCTTTATTTTTGACTATTTTCCACTGGCTGTCAGCATGTAACTTTAACAACCATGTTCCTCTAGACAAACACGTTACATAGTGAACAACCAACCAACGAAACAACGGAGAACATTCGAGAGAGGTTCTCTTCTCTCCCACAGAATCCAATACAATATTCTGCTTACCTCACACTCTCCTTCAACCCTTGCATTTATTCCTTCATTTCCCACAACGGCCTATTATTTATCCAAGACAATACTTTTCATCTCTATTATTTACCCTGTTACTTATAATATTAATTGATTCTCCTAAAAAAAAAAATCCGGAATAGTCTGGATTTAATTTAAACATTAACTCTTTCCAAAACTAGCATCATTAATCTCTCTCTCTCTCTCTCTTCTCTCTCTCTTCTCTCTCTCTCTCTCTCCTCGTTGTTGTTGTTGTTGAAGGGGAGAGATCTTATATTTGGTTTCATCAATTAAACTTCTCAACTTTATTAAAAAATCTGAAGATTGAAGATTGATCTCTTCCTCGTCCTCATTACATTTGGCCAATTAGACACCCAACTTTAATGGCAACAACGCAGTTGCAAATACTACACTCAGCTCTAACAACTAAGCTATATTGTTTATCTTTGATTAGTTGGATTTATATATATAACTTCCCCGAAACAAATTCTTTAATGTTCACTGCAAATTTAGTCCCAAATGCTTTGAAGGATAAATTTTAATTAAAATCTTCCTTCTTTGTTTGTTTGCTTGTAATTTGTAAATTGCATTAAATTGATCCTGAACATCTCGAAAGAAATATGTATTTTTTTAATGATATATATATGCAGTTGTTGTTTTGTCTTATTGTTGTTTTTTTCCGTATATTTTGCTAAAATAAATACTGGATTTCAATCTGAGTAGGAATTATCTTGATGTAATTAATGAATCACAAGTAGTTTTATTTATTTTTTATTATTGTAGACACTTTTTTGTTAATCTGTTTATGAGAAAAATGACGACACATGAGGGGTTTTAGTAATGTTCACTTCTTTTAAAGATTCTAGGAACGATCTCTATTATATTGAGATGTTAACGTTATAAATTAATTGTTCTTTACTATAAAATTTATAAAAAATAATAATAATCAAATGCCTGGAATTTTTATTTTTTACCTTTTAAAGTAACCCAAGTAGTAACCTTCCAAAAAATAAAAATAAAACTCAGGTAGTAACCAACATCAAGGCAAGAAAATAGCATCCCAAGTCCCAACAAATTAACATCAAATTAATTAAACATGATAGGATTAAGTATAATATCTTATTTTAAACCAAACTAATCAAGCTAATATTTAATTTGTTTGTTGACTAAAAAGGTTGTGTAATGATGAATCTCCTCATGTATAATCTTATTTTAAACCAAATTAAACTAATAATAAAAAATAATAATATTTAGTTGCTGTGTGGCCTAAAAGATTGTGCAATCAAGGATGAAAATGTTGTTGTCGATAGAGTTGTCGAGATTTTGATTTAAGGATAATGTCGATGGATATCCCGAAAAAAATGGATACTTAGAGTTTAAGTGTTATATAGGCTCTGAACTTGATCTAAATATTTACAAAGTAAAAAACTGTTTAAAATATAAATAATGGTCTTAAAAATTATGATTTTTGTTGTATGTTAAAGAATTTTGTCACATTTTATTGCAAAAACAAAAAAATGTGCCACAAAATTTTAAGTTTTGCAAAAAAAAAAAAAAATTCCGGTTTTTTTTTTGGGACATCATGTGAACATATCAAAAAAATATCCTAAATATTCATGGATATTCATCAATATTGCGAATATTTTTTAATATTATGGATATTAGATAGACGCTCTGGAAGGAATATCCTTCCCCACATTATCCATGTCGAGACTTAAAAATACGGATAATATTATGGAAATACCGATTATGACGTGAACATGTTCATCTATTTGTGTAATGATGAATTCTCCTCACGTGATTAACAAACTACAATCTCTAGATCATGCATAATAATAATAACAAAAATAATGATGATGATGATGATAATGATAATAAGAATCCTTGTTTGTAGGAGGTATTCTTAAAATTAATCATTGTTTCTATATTGGGCTGTTTGCAGTGCCGCAGTTTGGAAGTGGGGAATCGGTTGTCCATAAATTTGAAGCGTTCAAATTACTTGCGTAGCTTTCTTTATTATTTCACATAGATTCTTCAGTCATGATTAGTCAAGGGTAATGAAGGGTAGTCAAGGACAATTGCTTTTTGAAGAAACTGGCTGCATAGTGTTTTTAGAATTTTAATGCAGTGTTATCGAGGAAAGGTAATATACAATTTCAATTCCATAGATGTTTTTTAATTGAGGAATTTTTTACGATAATATACCTTATTTTTAAATTATTGATAAGAACTGATGTTTTATCTGTTAAATTATACTATTCACATTTTAATTTATGATTAAAGTAATTTTATACTGTGCATTACAAATTTACACATAACGCATTCAAATAAACATTCTTAAATTAATATATTAATGCTAAATTTTGATATTTGAATAAGAAAAATCACTCTCCTATACAAGTTTTTATTTTTATATTAACTAAAAAATGTCAAATTTCAAAATTTCGCATTTGGTTGTTCTTGATAATGTATTGAATTGTCATTTAATAATTACAATATTATTATTTTTAAGTTATTTAAAATATATAATAAAAATCAGTCGTGAAAAATTGGACGTACACCATAACTCGTGTAAAAAATGGGTTTATCGAAGGAGACGGGGGGGAAAAAAGGGAAAAATTAGAACATCACATGCCAAAAAGGAAATCATAATAGTACAGAAAATATAGTCAGACAAATTTATTCTCACAAGCCAGAAAGGAAATACATCGCATGTCCAACTTTTGAGCTTTCAATAACTCTTAATAGAACAGAATAATCGGGAAAATCATGACATCAATCACCTTAAAACTATTTGAAACTATTAGTTTACTGAAAAAGAAAAGAAAGAAATCTACACCACAATCTCATCCTTAGGTTCCGCAAGGGCGTCGTCTTCCTGGGAAATGTGATCTACAGTTCTACACCAAGTTGGGGGGAGCTTGAACCTTCATATCTATGTCTGCTTCAAGTTGATAGTGATCATGAGCAAGAGTGGAATTTATGTGGAGGTTCCACACAGGTAAAGCTGTGAGCTTGTTGTTGACCCAATTCAAAAGCGCCTAAGCCGCAACAAGAGGAATGAAGAAAAGCACAGAGCAAAGTTTAGAATATTTTATTACGCTCATCTTTCTTCGTCGCAACAGCACATTTTGTGCTTCACTGCTCTCTCTCTCTCTCTCTCACTTCTCTTCACTTGTGCTTCCTTTTAGTTATTGCTTCTTTTGTTCTTACTTTTTTTCTTTTTGTTTTAGTTTTCCCCATGGAACTCTTATTTTCTTAAACATATATCATTAAAACAAATTTAGCGAACAGAAGGATGATAAAAACAACATTTAATTATTGGATTTATTTGGGTATTAGTTATTACTATTATTATTACTTGATTCTCTTTTTTTCCCCCCTCTATTTTTGGATTTTTTTTCCCCTTTAAAAAAGTGCTCTAAAGAAGGTACAGAAAAGGCGAGTAAGGACCCAGCCCAAGCTCCAAAGCTTAACCCAGAATCGTTATTCTTATTTTAAAATTTAAGAGAGAGAAATTTGGTTTATCAAAGGAGACAGAGTAAAGGTATTAAAAAAAAAAATATCCAAGAACACCAGCAAAAATATAGTTGACAAGCATATCGACGCAAGCCAAAAGGGAATTACATCACACGTCCAACTTTTTTAACTTGAAGTAGTGTTAAAAGATGATGAGTGCGGGGGAGGATGGGCTTTTTGTAGTTTTGGGAAACTTTGGGATTTGAGAAAGAGAACAAACGAGAGAGAAGCAGTGGTTGAGCTTTGATTCTTGAATTTTCAGGGAAGATTTTGGACTGTTGAGGTGAAGAGCGAGTATGGGGTAACACCTCTTTTTATAATGGCGGAAAGGAGGAGGGATGATGAGTATAATAATCTACATTAGGCTGGTGTGAAGTGAGCAAAGCTAGCGAAGTTTAATAGAATAATTTTGTTTGTTTTGCACACATGGGCCCACTTGATAGACTTAATTTGTTCCAAAATTAGTGAATGAAAAAATAACACACGCAATGTACATAAATTGTTCACACTCAAACAGAGGCAGTAAGTCAAGAAAGGTTACACTGACCAAGCTGCGATCATCAAAGAAGACATCTCCACCTTATACCCGACTATAATAGGCAACT
This sequence comes from Ficus hispida, assembly GCA_025413025.1. Taxonomy (NCBI): domain Eukaryota; kingdom Viridiplantae; phylum Streptophyta; class Magnoliopsida; order Rosales; family Moraceae; genus Ficus; species Ficus hispida. The sequence continues at coordinate 30,151,280 of CM046372.1, forward strand.
TCACATGGTTATTGGATAAAATTACCACATCAGCAAAATATTCTGGTAAATAAGAACAGAAATAATTTACAAGGCAGGCCCCAAGTTCATGGACATTATTGACCAAAAGCTAGCTAATAAACATGTAGGATCTTATTGCAGTTTGACAAACAAATTGCCATGTAAGGAGATCTTAGTCATGTTAAAAATACCGAACCACTTATTACACAGAATAATCAATCTACCTTGCATCAGCCATTAAATCATAGACAATAGCAAAATAGCAATCAGTTGAAAACTTTGGATTGTACAAGTGAAAACTATTTAATGACAAAAAAAAAAAAAATTATATAAACTTTGTGGTAATCTCTGCACATAATTGGCCAACCAGACACAGTTATACAAAAAGAAATAAAACAAGAAAACAGAGTAAGGGAATCAACAAAACAAATAAGGAAGGGAAAAAGGAAACGCTTGACTTACCTCCTGAAAATCAATTTTCTTGATAGCGTTTCTTCACTTTTTGATCGCTTTAATTCCGAAACAAACCGTTCATCAGGGACATTAGCAACTTTGAACCATAACCAAAGTTCTGCCTCTGAGGTTAAGGCCCGGGCCATGGAAGGAGGCCTGCTCCTCCTCTATCATTTTGATGCCAACAACCCCGGCCAAAATTCCGTCTACCCGGGTTGTTATTATTATTGCGTATCTCAGGCAAAACTGTATTGGAAAGGAAAAATTTAAGTTATGGGGGGGGGGGGGGGGGGGGGGGGGGGTGTGTGGGGGACCGCGGGGTGCAACTAAAGTACACCACTTTGAAATATAATCAGTTCATGGAGAGTTTGTAGACAAACATTACATGCCTAATTATACAAGTTCGTTTTCATATGAATATTACAAGCCAAATTAAGCATTAATACCAACAAATTAACAATAAATTCATGAACAGAAATGGAAAATTAAACTTTTTTTTTTTTAGCTTACAATAACCAAAAGACAATAAAAAACCAAAATTCAGCTTAAAAAATGCGTATAAGTCCACTGATTCAGAGTATTTAGAACAAAAAAAACACTAGAAAATTTAACAAAAATGTGTAGAAAAATCAACAATTTACTAAACCCGACAGAGAAATAAACCATGAATTGAAACCTACTAGAGGATCATCAGCAAGAAATGAGGGAAAATTTTACCAGGAATCGCATAAGGACTGGTGGCTAGGGTTTTCAGTAATCTTCGTTATCGGAGCCAAACAGATCCTTCTCTTCTTCGCAGCCATAGTGGGCCCTATTACTGTTGCTGTTGTTGACCTCCTCTTCGCCGTTCTCCTCCTCTCCTTCGCTGGCGCTTCCGCCGCCGCAGACGCCGCTAATGCTCTGATCGCCGCCTTCGCTGCCGTTGGACGATGAAGAAGCCGCCGATGACGAGGACGACGAAGAGGCCGCGGATGAAGATGATGGCGACGACGGCGACGAGGAGCGGTTGCCGTGATGGGTATCGTCCCTGTCCGGGCCATCATCGTCCTCTTCGTCGAAGATATCGACGTCTTGTTCGGAGAAATCGATGGTCGGAAGTGAAGCGTCTCCGGCAAGATTTCCTCGGCGAGTCGAGAAAAACAGGGTGCTTTGCTTCAATTTTGCGGCTTCTGATTTTGTCTGTGAAGTAAACTAAAGGGTTTGGTGGGCCAGTGGACTGTTGCTTGGGCGGCACAATGGCCCAATCACTAATTTCCCTTCTTTTTTTTTTTAATAGTTATCACAAATTTTATGATTAAGCCTTTTCATTTTTTATTTGTGAGATCGAGTTTTATTACAAGAAATTTTAGTGAACAAAAACGATGATAAAACAACAGTGGATAGTTGAGTTCATTTTGGGTATTGGAATAATGAGTGGATAGTTGAGTTTTTTTTTAATCTTTAATAATTAAAAAAAAAAACGGTATCATTTCATATAAATTCCTTTTTTTCCGTCCATTTTTAATGAAAAGAATTGAGTGAGAGTTATTCAAAATTAAGAGAAAAAGGTAATAATAGTTTTTAAAATTCAACTAAAAAATTAAAAATGACAATGAAATTTAAAAATATAGACGAGAATAATTTAAAAATAATAAAATAATAATAGCATCACATAAATTATAACAAGCTGTGGTGTAATACAAAGATCCTGTTTCCACCCACAAAAACAGAAACGTCTAATCGTATTCACAACCCAAAAAAAAAAAAAAAAAAAAAAAAAAACAGAGTAAAGTGAAAACAATAAAGAAAGAAAGAAGAACACAAAACAGAGGAAGGAGTGGCAGGCGAAAGCGACGGTGTCATGATTAGCCTTCTGCAACGGAGACACCGTCTCCTGGGGAAACGGATAGCTTCGTGGGGATTGTTGTTAAATGTATGAAAATGAGATTCCCAATCCCAAGGAGGGGCTTCTGATGATTGGGATCTGAGCAAGTTAATAAAACAGGGATGATGTGTCCCAGATCGAAGTCGTTCATCATGGTTCTCATGAAATTCATGACGCCACTGCTCATCCTGATTAAAACCAAAAAGACACTGGGAGAGAGAATTTAATACATTGTCTCCTCTGTCGCGGGAAGGGTACTTTTGGTCTGTACGTATATAAGACTTTTAGTATATTCATCTATATGGTCGAATGCATGGAGACTTTTTGACACTTTTGGATATACAATTGCCTTCGGACACTTTTTTGACAAATACGTCCAAAGGCAAATATCCACCAATCACATATATGTCCAAAGGCAATCGTGTCAACATAGAATTTCTAACTTTATTATTTATAAACTCAAATTTTAAAAATTACTAATTTTATTATTTTAAATTTAAATAATATGATTTTTTATTTTTATTTTTAAACTACATAAAATTTCTGAAATAAAAAAACAAGATATATATTGAGATTTTTTTTTCTAACACATATTTTAGGTTTTTACACTTTTCTTTTTACTCCAAATAGTTTTTTTTTTCCCAAATGCACAATTCTAAAATTACATCTAGTTTAAAAATACTTGAACCTTTATTTTGTAGATTTTTATTTTTATTTATGAATTTATTTGCTTTTAAAGGATTCCGGCCTAACCTAACTATGATATCTTGATTTATTATTTCAATTTTGTTGATTATTTATTTTTTCTAGTTGACTGTTCTTCATTTTTCTTGATACTTCTAAACAATTAGTCATTGTTTAGTTGATTTATTAATCATACTGAAATCAATGTGTCTAGTTCATTGTGTTGAGTGTCATATGTTGTATGTATGATAGGAATATACCTCCGTGACTAGTGTAATCTCTATATGAGAACCACGGACCTTATTGTATTCTTGCTAGTTATAATTCACATAGGAATATAATGAGTTAGCCTCTAATGATAGATATATTTGTTACATCTCGGGAGGGACTAGTGAATAAATTAGGGATTCTCAACTATCAACTAGGAGAAGAAATCATGGCTTTTGAGATTGAAGGATCAAGATAGAGTAGTAATGGTGAAATCGGAAACCTATAGTATTAATTAATTGAATTTTCTTCAAATTTATTTTACGTTTGTTTTCTTTTAATTTTTGTTTAATTTAGTTTAATTTATTTTCTTCCAAAACAATTCCTCTTCGATTTATTCAAACAAAATTAGAGTTAAACAAACTTCAACAGTTAATAATCAATCAATCTTCGTTAAATGATACCTTTTCTCATTACTTATTGATTGCTTGTTAACAATAACGTACCTTGCATGTGTTAGAAAATATTCAACACATAGGGTGGGTTTGCCCATCGTTTCACCCTTTTTTTTTCCCTTCCACTTTCCGCAACACATTGCATGCAGTGTTGCAGTTTAAGCGGTCTTTAAGGATTAAAAAAATCAAAGAGCAAGAGCCGTGACAATGACAATGGCACATTTGTTTTTTGGGCTAAAAATTATAATGGCACTTGACACGCTTTGGCTTGTTCCTTATTATTAATTTTTTTTATAGCTTTTTTAAGGGAGGTGATAAGCGATGACACATTTTGGGGGGGGGGGGGGGGGGGGGGTAAGAAATCCTATCTCTAGGACTTGTATCACTTTTCAAAAATCTAGTTGTTTAACTACCTATTATCTAATGACTAAACATAATCATCTTTTAATGAAAAGGTTCTAAATATTTAGAATTTTAAAATTCTAATAACAATTTAAAGAAGATAGCTACTAACAAATAAGGTGCATAACATTATATCTCGTAAAATAATATAAGATAAGGTGAACAATAAGCTCCTAAAAATACGGTCATAACTTTATAAATAGATCTCTAGAAATCTAAAATTCAAAACCGTCAATCTTCCGAGTATTCTCAAGTTTCAACAAATAAACAATTTCTTGAAATAGCTAAAAATGCGGTCATAATTAACTTATAAATGGATCCATGGAATTCTAAAGTTCAAAACCGCCTATCTTCCAAGTATTCTCAAGTTTCAACAAATAAACAATTTCTTGAAATAGCTAAAAATAGGGTCATAACTTTATAAGTGGATATCTGGAAGTCTAAAGTTCAACACCTCCTATTTTCCAAGTATTCTCAAGTTTGAACAAATAAACAATTTCTTGAAATAGTTTTATGTGTTGCACTTGCACTCGTGGATTTAACCTTTCATATGTCATCACTGCCAACTTCACTGTCACAGCCACAGTACCTATCTTTTTCATACTTAATGATGAAACCTTTTCCTAACCACCTAACCAAGTTATCATAAATTAAATTAATTGATTTCCACGATTTTTTTTATATCCGCTCGATGAAGTGTGTCCAAATATATGAGGAAACGAGAAATATACTAGGAAAAGAATGCTACAAAGAACTCGTAGGAAAATGAATTAATGAATCTATTATTTTTTTTCAAGTAGGTTTTGTTTTGAGCCATCATCCAATCAAAAAATCTATCAATGCTACTTGTATTTGTTTTAACATGATTTTGATAAAATCTATTGGTTAAAACATAGTTTGTGTTTGATTCACTGATTGGAGATGAGATTTTTAAGTTGGAATTAGTTAAATTTTCAAAAACTAGTTATAATTTTTATTGATTATTCAGAAAAAGAAAAAAATTAAAATGAAAAAGTACAATTTAACTGAAGTTAAATTGAAATATCAAACAAAGTAATAGAATGTCTAGAATAATATCCTTAATGCAGAGATAGATGGAACTTTTGCTTTTTTGAAAAAGTTGCTGCTGGAACTTTGACAAATAATTATATTTCGTTTATCTTGTTTCAAAGGGTCTAAAACAAATAATTAGATTATTAATATACAAATATATTAGAGATGGTCTTGTATGATTAGATACTAAAAAAATTAAAATTATTATAATTGAGATAATAACTCAAAGAATTGCTTTTTAAGTGGCATCCTACAATTTTTTTTTTTACTGGGGTAATATTGTAGAAGAAATTTCAGCACATAAAAAAACCTGTATAGATTTGTGTATTGGGTAATCAAATAATTTCTGACGTGGAAAGTAGTTACTAGATTCCGACTTCTCTCTCTCTACTTTTGGATTGATCAATAGAAACATATACCAAAAAGGGGAGAAGCAAAAGCCCCCCAAAAGAAAACACCAACATATATTTATGACGGAATTACACCGCATGTCTTATTTGGGACTACCACAGCATGGTATACTTAATTATTATAACTAACGTGGTATCTATAGTGTAATACAAAGATCCTGTTTCCACCCACAAAAACAGAAACGTCTAACTGTATTCACAACCAAAAAAAAAAAAAAAAAGGAACAGAGTAAAGTGAAAACAATAAAGAAAGAAGAGTACAAAACAGAGAAAGGAGTGGCAGGCGAAAGCGACGGTCTCATGATTAGCCTTATGCAAGAGAGTCGCCGTCTTCTGGGGAAACGGATATGCTGACTTGGGGCACCGGCACTTCCGACTCTGCAATATTATGTGCGTCTGTTTCTTCATGACGGGTAAGAGTGGAGCGTATGAGGAGATTCCAAACAGGCAAAGCTGAGAGCTTGACATATTTGAACCAGCCCAGAAAGTGGTTCACTACCAGTATGGAAGGATACGTATACCAGAAGAGAGCCTGCGGAAACACAAGCGAACACACATGCGAAACGATGAAGTGATGAGAGAAGTCGCCGAATCGGAAGCGAATGAGGGCTGAGTTGGGCCAAGGACGAAAGAGGAGGATGAGAGTTATGGAAGTGGAAGAGAAAAAGAGAAGTTGGAGAACGTGGAAAGAGACCTTGGTCCAAGAGGTTTGGTTGGGATATTTCAACAGGCCGAAAGCGTCCCAATCCCAGGGAAGAGCTTCTGAGAAGGATTTGAGGAGGTTTATGAAGATCGGGATAACTAATCGGAGATCAAATCCGCCTCTCATTTTCTGAAAAACTTGGAATTTCTAGTACAAGTAATTATAACTGGAAGGGGAGGTTAGACTATGGTGTCAGACCAGGTGTATGCAAAGCTGAGAAGAGAAGATAAAAGAGAGTGGTCAAAGAACTATGAACTGGGTTTGTAATTTGTTTGGTTCGGAAAGAGCAGTGGCAGGATGGGTATTTATGGGTTCTTGAGAAGCTTGAGAGAGAAATGTTGGGGAGGGGAGGGGGCGAGAGAGAAATGTTGAAAGATAAATGTTGGGGAGGGGGCGACAGAGAAATGTTGAAAGCGATATTGGGGAGGGGCGTGAGAGAAATGTTGAAAGATAAATGTTGGGGAGGGGGCGACGGAGAAATGTTGAAAGCGATGTTGGGGAGGTGTTGAAAGACGGAGAAATGTTGAAAGCGGTGTGGAAAGACGGAGAAACGTTGAAAGCGATGTTGGGGAGGTGTTGAAAGATAAATGAGAAATGTTGAAAGAAATGTTGAAAGCGATGTTGGGGAGGTGTTGAAAGATAAATATTGGGGAGGGGACGGAGAAATGTTGAAAGCGATGTTGGGGAGGTGTTGAAAGATAAATGAGAAATGTTGAAAGCGATGTTGAAAGCGACGTTGGGGAGGTGTTGGAAATGTTGAAAGCGATGTTGGGGAGGTGTTGAAAGATAAATGTCGGGGAGGGGGCGAGAGAGAAATGTTGGGGAGGGTGAAATGTTGAAAGCGAAGTGTTGGGGAGGTGTTGGGGAGGACCTCAAACACCTTATCTCATCTCATCTCAAACTCAACTCAAATATCAAATGAACCTAGAGTTTAAGTATTATATAGACTATGAACTTGATCTAAATATTTACAAAGTAAAAAAAATGTTTAAAATATAAATAATGGTCTTAAAAATTATGATTTTTGTTGTATGTTGAAGAATATTGTCACATTTTATTGTAAAAACAAAAAAACAAAAACAAAAACAAAATGTGCCACAAAATTTTGACATCATGTGAACATGTTAAAAAAATATCCTGAATATTCATGGATATTCATCAATATTGTGAATATTTTTTAATATTATGAACATTAAACGGACGCTCTGAAAGGAATATCCTTTCTCATATTATCCATATCGAGATTTAAAAATTCGGATAATTTTGTGAAAATACCGACTATGACATGAATATGTTCATCTATGTGTGCAATGATGAATTCTCCTCACGTGATTTACAAACTACAATCTCCAGATCATGTATAATAATAATAATAAAAATAACGATGATGGTGATGATAATGATAATAATAATGATAATGATAATAAGAATCCTTGTTTGTAGGAGGTATTCTTAAAATTAATCATTGTTTCTATATTGGGCTGTTTGCAGTGCCGCAGTTTGGAAGTGGGGAATCGGTTGTCCATAAATTTGAAGCGTTCAAATTACTTGCGTAGCTTTCTTTATTATTTCACATAGATTCTTCAGTCATGATTAGTCAAAGGGTAATGAAGTGCGGTTAATGACAATTGCTTTTGGAAGAAAATGGCCGCAGAGTGGTTGTAGAATTTTAATGTAGCGTTATCGAGGAAGGGTAACATACAATTACAATTTCATAGAAGTTTCTTAATTAGGGAATTTTTTAAGATAAGATACCTTATTTTTAAATTTTTTTATAAAAACTGTTGTTTTATCTATTAAATTATATTATTCACATTTTGATCTATGATTAGAATAATTCTATATTATGCATTGTAAATTTACACATAACACATTCAAATAAACATTCTTAAATTAATATATTAATGTTAAATTTTGATATTTGAATAAGAAAAATCACTCTCCTATACAAGTTTTTATTTTTATATTAACTATCAAATGTCAAATTTTCGCATTTTGTTGCTCTTGATAATGTATTGACTTGTCATTTAATAATTACAATATTATTATTTTTAAGTTATTTAAAATATATAATAAAAATCAGTTGTGAAAAATTGGACGTACACCATAACTTGTGTAAAAAATTGGTTTATCGAAGGAGACGGGGGGGGAAAAAAAGGGAAAAATTAGAACATCACATGCCAAAAGGGAAATCATAATAGAACAGAAAATATAGTTAGACAAATTTATTCTCACAAGCCAGAAAGGAAATACATCGCATGTCCAACTTTTGAGCTTTCAATAACTCTTAATAGAACAGAATAATCGGGAAAATCATAACATCAATCACCTTAAAACTATTTGAAACTATTAGTTTACTGAAAAAGAAAAGAAAAAAAATCTATACCATAATCTCATCCTTAGGTTCCGCAAGGGCGTCGTCTTCCGGGGAAATGTGATCTACAGTTCTACACCAAGTTGGGGGGAGCTTGAACCTTCATATCTATGTCTGCTTCAAGTTGATAGTGATCATGAGCAAGAGTGGAATTTATGTGGAGGTTCCATACAGGTAAAGCTGTGAGCTTGTTGTTGACCCAATTCAAAAGCGCCTAAGCTGCAACAAGAGGAATGAAGAAAAGCACAGAGCAAAGTTTAGAATATTTTATTACGCTCATCTGTCTTCATCGCAACAGCACATTTTGTGCTTCACTGCTCTCTCTCTCTCTCTCTCTCACTTCTCTTCACTTGTGCTTCCTTTTAGTTATTGCTTCTTTTGTTCTTACTCTATTTTTTTTTTTTTAAGTTTTCCCCATGGAACTCTTATTTTCTTAAACATATATCATTAAAACAAATTTAGCGAACAGAAGGATGATAAAAACAACATTTAATTATTGGATTTATTTGGGTATTAGTTATTACTATTATTATTACTTGATCCTCTTTTTTTTTCCCCTCTATTTTTGGATTTTTTTTCCCCTTTAAAAAAGTGCTCTAAGGAAGGTACAGAAAAGGCGAGAAAGGACCCAGCCCAAGCTCCAAAGCTTAACCTAGAATCGTTATTCTTATTTTAAAATTTAAGAGAGAGAAATTTGGTTTATCAAAGGAGACAGAGAAAGGTATTAAAAAGAAAAAAAAATCCAAGAACACCAACAAAAATATAGTTGACAAGTATATCGACACAAGCCGAAAGGGAATTACATCACACGTCCAACTTTTTAAACTTGAAGTGTTAAAGATGAGGGTGGTGAGCTGTGGGTGCGGGGGAGGATGGGCTTTTGTAGTTTTTGGGAAACTTTGGGATTTGAGAAAGAGAACAAACGAGAGAGAAGCAGTGGTCGAGCTTTGATTCTTGCATTTTCAGGGAAGATTTTGGACTGTTAACGTGAAGAGCGAGTATGGGGTAACACCTCTTTTTATAATGGCGGAAAGGAGGAGGGATGATGAGTATAATAATCTACATTAGGCTGGTGTGAAGTGAGCAAAGCTAGCGAAGTTTAATAGAATACTTTTGTTTGTTTTGCACACATGGGCCCACTTGATAAACTTAATTTGTTCCAAAATTAGTGAATGAAAAAATTACACACGCAATGTACATAAATTGTTCACACTCAAACAGAGGCAGTAAGTCAAGCAAGGTTACACTGACCAAGCTGCGATCATCAAAGAAGACAACTCCACCTTCTACCCGACTATAGTAGGCAACTTCACATGGTTATTGGATCAAATTACCATATCAGCAAAATATTCTGGTAAATAAAGACAGAGAATAATTTACAAGGCAGGCACCAAGTTCATGCATATTATTTACCAAAAGCTAGCTAATAAACATGTAGGATCTTATTTCAGTTTGACAAACAAATTGCCATGTAAGGAGATCTTAGTCATGTTAAAAATACCGAACCACTTATTACACAGAATAATCAATCTACCTTGCATCAGCCATTAAATCATAGACAATAGCAAAATAGCAATCAGTTGAAAACTTTGGATTGTACAAGTGAAAACTATTGAATGACAAAAAAAAAAAAATTATATAAACTTTGTGGTAATCTCTGCACATAATTGGCCAACCAGACACAGTTATACAAAAAGAAATAAAACAAGAAAACAGAGCAAGGGAATCAACAAAACAAATAAGGAAGGGAAAAAGGAAACGCTTGACTTACCTCCTGAAAAGCAATACATTTTCTTGATAGCGTTTCTTCACTTTTTGATAGCTTTAATTCCGAAACAAAGCGTTCATCAGGGACATTAGCAACTTTGAACCATAACCAAAGTTCTGCCTCTGAGGATAAGGCCCGGGCCGCGGAAGGAGGCCTGCTCCTCCTCTATCATTTTGACGCCAACAACCCCGGCCAAAATTCCCTATACCCGGGTTGTTATTATTGTTGCATATCACAGGCAAAACTATATAGGAAAACAAAAACTAATGTTAGGAAGGGAGGGGGGGTGGTGGAAATATTTTTCAGTGAAGTGCAACTAAAATACACCACTTTGAAATATTATCGGTTCATGGAGAGTTTGTAGACAAACATTACATGCCTAATTATACAAGTTCGTTTTCATATGAATATTACAAGCCAAATTAAGCATTAATACCAACAAATTAACAATAAGTTCATGAACAGAAATGGAAAATTAAACCCTTTTTTGTTTTAGCTTACAATAACCAAAAGACAATAAAAAATGAGAAACTTAAAAATGTTTTCTCGTTACAGTATTAGAAAAACAGCATGTCAAACAGTTATAAGGTTCACGATTCGTGGAAGTTATCCACATGAAATATGAAAGAAAACTGAATATGGTAAAAATTAAATAAAGGAACTGGCAACTACCTTATTAAGGTTGTTACGGAAAGTCTGTCAACACACAACCCAGAAAAACTTTGTTAATAACTTGGAGAATTCTTAACAAAATGAAGAAAGAAAATGAAGCTTAATTAGTATCGCACCACAAAATGAATGTTTTGAAGTGGAATATTTTTGTCTCTTATGCAGGCAAGAAAGTCACCAAAACCTTGAGATCCCAATTCTGGTTTAGAGCAAAAAACACAGAGTTTCCTGCAAATATCAGCGCCTCATATGCAAAACCCCAAAGAAATGCATGCACAGAGATAACAACCAATCTTTTTCTGAGTATTAAACCCTTGCACATCTCCTTAACCTAATAGGTCATCACAATACTCCAGGCACGGTACAAACCTTTTTTCTCAATAAAAGTATCAAAACCCTGGTTAAGATCGGCTCCAACGTCTTCAATAATAAGCCGCTTGAAAAGCCTCTGAAATTAGGAAGGATCCATGTGAAAAAGCTTGTACTCAGCATCAGATTGTAATACACGCAATGAACTTAGATTGTCACACTCAAACAGAAGCAGCAAGTCAAGAAAGGATACGCTTACCAAGCTGCGATCATCAAAGAACACATCTCCACCTTCTACCCGACTATAGCAAGCAACTTCACATGGCTATTGGATAAAATTACCATGTCAGCAAAATATTCTGGTAAATAAGAAGGAAAGAATAATTTACAAGGTCCGCACCAAGGTCACGAATCACGATTATTATTTACCAAAAGCTAGCTAATAAACATGTAGGATTTTATTGCAGTTTGACAAACAAACTGCCATGTAAAGGAGACCTAATTCATGTAAAAATACTATACCACTAATTACACAGAATAATCAATCTACCTTGCATCAGCCATTAAATTAAAGACAATAGCAAAAAAGTAATCAGTCGAAAACTTTGGATTGCATAAGCGAAAACTTAAAGAAAAATGATAAAACTATGCGGTATTCTGTCCACATAATTGGCGAACCACACACAGTTATACTAAAAGCAAAAACAGAAAATGGAATAAGGGGATCAACAAAACAAAATAAGGATGGGAATAAGGAAAACACTTGACTTACCTCCTGAAAAGCAATACATTTTCTCGATAGCGTTTCTTCACTTTTTGAAAGCTTTAATTCCGAAACAAAGCGTTCATCAAACTTTGAGCCATAACCAAAGTTCTGCCTCTGAGGATACGGCCCGGGTCGGGGAAGGAGGCCTGCTCCTCCTCTATCATTTTGATGCCAACAACCCCGGCCAAAATTCCCTATACCCGGGTTGTTATTATTGTTGCGTATCACAGGCAAAACTATATAGTAAAACAAAAATTAATGTTAGGAAGGGAGGGGGGGTGGTGGAAATATTTTTCAGTGAAGTGCAACTAAAATACGCCACTTTGAAATATTATCGGATCATGGAGAGTTTGTAGACAAACATTACATGCCTAATTATACAAATTCGTTTTCATATGAATATTACAAGCCAAATTAACAATAAATTCATGAACAGAAATGGAAAATTAAACTTCTTTTTTTATAGCTGACAATAACCAAAAGACACTAAAAAATGAAAATTCAGCTAAAAAAATGCGTATAAGTCCACTGATTCAGAGTTTTTTAAGCAAAAAATACACAAGAAAAATTAACAAAAATGTGTAGAAAAATCAACAATTTACTAAACCCTAAATTTGGAGACAGAGAAATAAACCATGAATTGAAACCTACTAGAGCATCATCAGCAAGAAATGAGGGAAAATTTTACCCGAAATCGGATAAGGACAGGTGGCTAGGGTTTTCAGTAAGCTTCGTTATCGGAGCCAAACAGATCCTTCTCTTCTTCGTAGCCATAGGGGGCCCTATTCCTGTTGCTGTTGTTGACCTCCTCTTCGCCGTTCTCCTCCTCTCCTTCGCTGGCTCTTCCGTTGCCGAAGCCGCGGCTGCTCTGATCGCCGCCTTCGCTGCCGTTGGACGATGAAGAAGCCGCCGATGACGAGGACGACGAAGAGGCGGCGGATGAAGATGATGGTGACGACGGCGAGGAGGAGCGGTTGCCGTGATGGGTATCGTCCCTGTCCTGGCCGTCATCGTCCTCTTCGCCGAAGATGTCGACGTCTTGTTCGGAGAAATCCATGGTCGGAAGTGAAGTGTCTCCGGGAAGATTTCCTTGGCGAGTCGAGAAAAACAGGGTGCTTTGCTTCAATCTTGCGGCTTCTGATTTTGTCTGTGAAGTGAACTAAAGGGTTTGGTGGGCCAGTGGACTGTTGCTTGGGCAGCACAATGGCCAATCATTAATTTCCCTTTTTTTTTTTTTTCTTTTTTGCTCTTTTTTTTTAATATTTATCACAAATTTTATGATTAAGCTTTTCTAATTTTGATTTGTGAGATCGAGTTTTATTACAAGAAATTTTAGTGAACAAAAACGATGATAAAACAACAGTGGATAGTTGAGTTCATTTTGGGTATTGGAATAATGAGTGAAAAAACTCTACGTGATTCTCTTGCTTTTTCTCTCCCTATTTTTTGGATCAAACAAAAAGTGCTACATGGAATGTATGTAGCATTAAAAAGGCAAACTGCGGACCCAGCCGAAAAGCCTAAAATCTTCACAGGTTGTCCTTAAAATGGAATAATAATAATAATAATAATAACAAAATAAAACCAAGAACTGACTTGGGGGGGAGGAACACCAACAGCAAATTATGTTTGACAAATATATTCTCACTATAGCCAAAGAGGAAATACATATAGATCACATATGATCTGAGCTTATAACAACTCTTAAGGAAACAAAACAACGAGGGAAATCATAATATCTATAATAATGAAACTATCAATTTCCATAAAAAGAAAAAAAAATTCAAAAAAAGAGAAAAGAAAGGACAATATGGTATACTTCAAAAGGAAAAGTTACAGTGAGAAAGGCAGACTGATTCTAGTCAGGACTTGGGACCATTTTAAAGGATGTTACCCATCATGGTGGCTTTGGGTGACGCTGGCAGTGGTCAAAGCCTCCATATTCTCGTCATTAGCTTCCGGATGAGAGTCGCTGACGGCGTCTTCAGGAGAAAAGTGATCTGCTGCACTCACTGGGTGCATGGGAGCTTGAGCCTCTATGTCATATTCTTGGTGGTCATAGGTGAGAGTAGAACTGATACGGATATCCCAACAAGGGAAAGCCAAGAGCCTCACGTTGACCCGGCCAAGAAGGTGGTGGTTTAGAATCAGAAAAGAAGGATACAGAAGCCAGAAGAGAGTTTGGGGAAGGAAAAGCGAGGCGAATAGCGAAACAGCGATGTGAGGAGAGAAGGTTTCTAGGTGGAAGCGAATAAGGGCTGAATTGGGCGGACGACGACGAGTGGGGATGATGGTAATGGAAGTGAAAGAGAAGAAGTGAAGCATGAAAACGTGGAAGGAGATTGTTGCCCAAGAGGTTTGGTTGGGATCTAGAATATGGAAAGCATCAAAATCCCAGGGAAGAGCTTCTGATTTGAATTTGAGACAGTTTATGAAGATTGGGATGGTGTAACGGATATCAAAGGGACTCATTTTTGGAGTTTTCAACAAAGGAGAGAGAGGCAATGGTCGAGCTTTGATTCTTGAATTTTCAGGGAAGATTTTGGACTGTTGACGTGAAGAGCGAGTATGGGGCAACACCTCTTTTTTATAATGGCGGAGAGGTGAGGCTTCGGGTTCTAATTTACAAAAACACCCCCACGCCCACTCGAGGAGATTTCCCTCCCCCCGACCCCGACGAAAAATCAACGAACATTTAGATGGCTAGACTTCCTTGTCTTAAAATATTCCCTATTGCAAATTGCCTCACTCCTATTCCACGTGAGCACGTTTCGTCAGTCATCCACCTTAAAATTTTTTTTCAAAAAAATAATAACTAAAAAAAATAAAAACCAAAGATTTTTCTAAAATTTTGTAATTAAAATTCCCATGGGCTTTCAATATTTTCTTGGGCAATCAGATGAGGATGGCCTGTCGTTGACAATTGTCATCGCTCTCCCAATTTCTCTCCCTCTAGGTACATCAAAACTTTATTTCTGGAGTCAAAACAACATCGGTCTTGAAAGCAACTGCCTCTGCTGACAAGATAGCAACTGCCTCTGTTGACAACATCGGTCTTGAAAGCAACTGCCTCTCGGTCTTGAAAGATCCGGGCAGTTACCCACGGTGTTATATAGACTCAGCTGAGAAAACCAGCCTCTCGGCCATGAGAACTGCATTATATGAAATAATGAGGAGTCGCCAGGTCCGGCCAATAGGTTTCCTACCTATTGACTTTTTTTCATTCAAGAAGTTTCATCAGGGGCAGCGGGTTTGATCAGGTACACTAGGCGTGACAGACTGGCAGTTATACAACAAAATTAGAGAGAAAATTTACCCCTAAAACAAAGAAGGCACACCTAAGCGTGACAGACTGGCAGTTATACAACAAAATTAGAGAGAAAATTTACCCCTAAAACAAAGAAGGCAAGGATGTGGTAGAGATCTTTTTAGAATAACTATTGCTAGGTCTCAATTTTAGGCCGTTTAGATTTAAGATCGAAGTCCACTTCATGGTTTTCTTGATGAAGCCACTACTCATCCTAATTGATACCCAAGAGGAAACAAGGTGAGAATGCAACAATATGCGTAAAAACTTTTAGGATTAATTTTATGAATATGCTCTGGACTATATACCTTATTTCATTTTACTTCTTAAATTTTTAAAACCATTCATTATATCCCTGAAATATATAAAACCATTCAATTCATCTCTTCCTTCCACCTCTGTTTATTAATTTGATGATTTTACTGATGTGACATGTGATTAAAGGTTAATAAATAATTTTTAAAATAAAACCCTGATCAGTAGAAAATATTAATCAAAAACTGAATTACATAGAGAAGAAAGAGCTTCTTCTTCTTCTTCTTCTTCTTTTTTCTTTATTTTAATATTTGATTTATTTAGGGGTATTTTAGTCTATTTAAATAAAATTAAGATCATGTGATGAACACGTGATGCAAAGCCATCCAACATTTAACGTCATCAATTAGCAAAAAGGATTGTAATCTTTTTAGGAGTTTAGGATCTTTTGAAGAAAAAAAAAAGTTTAAAAAGCAAATGATACTATTAATAAAAATTCATGAATACGATTGCAATTTATCCTAAGTTGTGAGACAGACAAACTGCAATTTATCCTAATTTGTCCTTGCAATTTACCTAATTTGTGATACAGACGATATAAGTTGTGACACAATTATTCTGCAATTTACTGAATTTGTGACACAGACAATATTTGTCAACCGTTAGTCAACGAGTCCGTTCAGATTTAATCTTTCGGGCTGAAACATTACATGTGTTAGATAACTATGATATGCACTAATTCATAGTATTATAGTCTAATTTTGGGGCTCTACAGGACCAGTCACTAGCGGTGGTCTCCCTTCGTTTTCTCTGAGCTCGCCGACGGCGAACTCTTGATTTACAAAGAGCTTTGCAGCCCCAGACCCGATGATAACGTGCGTTGAACGATGGCCGACGGGAAGACATTTTTTGGCCAGAGGGAGTAGTAATGGTGGCCAGTGGATTTGGGATCGAGGAAAATCTATGAAAAAGAAAAAAGAAAAAGAAAAAGAAAGATTTAAGAAAATGTAAATTTGAATTTGAAAAGGAAAAAAAAAAAGATTGTGTGTTTCTTAAAGTATTTAATTATTTGTGTGCATTATATCAGGATCATTTATTATTCCATATCATCATTTTGTACCATTAGATTGAGCCCTACCGATAGTTGCTCTCGATAAGACTCTATCACAGACTCCCCCAAGAATAAAGCTAAGGGATGCCCCGTGCGTTCTAGACCCACCTATCCAATTTTCCGTCTAACAAATCAAATGTTGGCACACCATCAAAATAACCTCAAAGAGTAGACGTTATTTCACATCACTTTCCATTACTAACAATTTATTCCAGGAAGAATGTCATAAATTCTCCATGAACTTTGTCATTAGTATCAATATGTCGCATGAACTATGAAATATATTTATTGTACCTCTTGAACTTTAACATATGTGTCAAGTTACCTTTTCAATTAGTTGTCGTTAATTTTTTTGTTATCTTTAATGCCAAAATACCCCCTGAACTTTGTTTTTGTGTTAAGTTGTCCTCTAATCTTTGCACTTATGTCAAATACCCCATAATCTTTATTATTTGTGTCAAAGTGCCCCATTTATATTATTTTCATTATGTCTTTGACACAAATAATAAAAATCAGGAGTATTTTTATACAAATGCAAAGATAATTGGGCATTTTGATACAAAAACAAAGTTTATGGGTCATTTTGATATTAAAGATAAATGAAAAACTAACGGCAACTAATTGAAGAGGCAATTTGACATACATTTTAAAATTCAGGGACACAATAGGTACATTTCATAATTCAGTGGACATATTAACACCAGTAACAAAGTTCATGAGCAATTTTTGACATTTTTCCTTTATCTCGGATTGTTTTTGTCATTCTCTCCCCCCACTTTCTCGCTCCTCTCCCTGTTAAAGTTTTCATTTTATTCTCTCTTTTCTTTTATGTTCTTTTCTTTCCTTTCTTATTCACCAGTTTTTCTTTTTTTCTTTTTTTTCTTTTTCCCTTTGAAAACGTGGACTTCTCGCACTGATACTAAATGACAACAATCCCCCATTATATGATCCCTTCGCACATTGGATATAATTGGAGACTAAGGAGTCCGAAACTGCTATGGATTTTTTTTTCTTTCTATTTTTTTGTTGGGCAGATATATCCTGATGATTTTTTGTTCTTAGGACATGGGTTTTCAATTTTTTCAGGAAACTGCTACGCCATCCTTTTTCTTCTTTTGTTGATTTGTTCATGCGTTGTTAAATTCACTTGGTCCACTGCATTGGAAGGGAAAGCGACCTATTGCAAAGGAAATTGAAGACAGTTTAATGTTATTGGGAGGATAAATAACAACGTCAAGACTTTTATTTGACATTTAAGTTTAACTTTAACTAAACTGTACTTTTTCATATCAGTTTTTGTCTTTTTAAAAAAAAATTAATAATTTTTATGATTAATTTTGAAAAAATTAACAAATTCCAACTTAAAAATTTTTAGTGCGTTTAGTTCGTAGGTCGGAGATGAAATTTTTAAATTGAGTTTGTTGATTTTTTAAAAATTAATTATAATTTTTGTTGACTTTTCAAAAAAAGATAAAAATTTATATGAAAAATTTGAGTTAGAAAATATAAAACCAAACGGAAGCTTCATTTTTATCTGGCAAATTAAACGTAAATTTTTTTAATTAGAGATGAAAATTTTAAATTAGAATTAATTAATATTTCAAAAATTAAATATAAATTTTATTGAATTTTTAAGAGAGAAAAAAAAAAAACCCCCACCGTGGCCGCGTACCTCACGTCGAAACGCCTCATTTTTCGCCGACTCCTTTTTCGACTGTGGTCTGAATTGGAATACATGCATATTCCTTATTCATTCCAATATATACATATATATATATATATGTATATAAGTATATAGGCGAAGCATGCAGGCATCATTTGGCAGCAGTCCAAATCTTTGATGACTATACGTGAAAAATGCGCCACTTATTCCACATATCATGCTAAACTCACGCAGCGGTTTTCTTTATTGTTGACTTTTTTGTATCACCTCCTATATCCTTAATATTGGTGATTTGCGATGGCTGTCAGCATGAAACTTTAACAACCACGTAACTTTTACAATACCCTTTGTTTCATTTGGCCCTTGGGACACCCATGAACTTTTGCTTATCAAACTGATCACTGACGTCACAACCGTGTCTCTAATTTGTTTGTTTCTGTGCGGATAAATTCCAACGACTTCCATTTTTGAACAATACAAAACACAAACTTCCAAGAAAAATAAAATACAAAACACAAAACACGAGCCGATCGTGTCGCCGTTATAAGTTATAGGGCATGCATATAAGGTAATTGATTCCTGTTGTGTTGTCATGTCTTATAAACATGGTCAAAAATATCGATGATGATATTTCTAAAATCTTCATCAAAATTTCAATTTTTGAGAGATATCGAAATATTTTTTTCATTAAAATATTAAAGAAATATCAAAAAATATTGATAAAAAATATTAATATCAGTAAAACATATAATACAATTTTTATGAGATATCGGAAATATTGAAAAAAAAAAATCATAAATTTCGATAAAAATTTTGGTTTGAAATTTTCAAATTTTCGGATTTTTATATTAATTCACTATCTTTTTTAGCATGCTATAATTACCCTCTATTTTTAAAAATAAATGGTGAGAAATAGCAATTAGCAACTAACATGCTGTAATAATTTTATAATTAAAAAAAAGAGATAAAATAAAATAAGATAAAAGACAATATATAAAAATTGAGAGAATATATTATCCTAGACTTCTGTAAACTTTGTACAATTTTTTATTTATGAAAATATACTAGGAAGAGATCAACAAACTTATATGTAACATGTTTGAACCTCAAAGATCTTCTTTTTGGCATTAAGAAACATAAAATATTTCTTGTATAAAATTTATGTATTTATGTACATTTTAATATTTATGCTATCCTAAATATTTTAGAACTATATTTTAAATCTAATTTCCGTAATTTCTGAATTTTTTTAAATATTTTCATCAATATCGATAAACTCTCTAAAATTTTTATAAAAATGAATTACTTATATTTTCACTTGTCCCGATATATTCACCCTTGCTTACAGGACACCATGCATATAAAGTAGTTGGTTCGATGTGCTCAGCCGACAAGCTCGTGCCCTGCGTCATCTTGTCTTAGAAGTTATTGAGATTGCATAAAAGGTAATTGGAGAAGTTCGTGCCGCGCGCCGTCTTGTCTTAGTGTAAGTTATACGGCATGCATATATATATATATATATATATATATATATTCCATTTAATTGGAAATCTTCGTCTGGACGCAATAGATATTCCACCGAGTGGCTGTTTCGTTGACTGAAGCGATACTCAAATATATTGCTAAAATAAACACTGGATTTCAACCTGCGTAGGAATTAATTATCTTTATGTGATTAATGAATTACGGTGGCGTACTGTTGATTGCAGTCATTTTTTTGTCAATAAGTTAACTAGACACGTTCATTAGAATTATTATAGGAAAATGACGAAATCTGAGGGTTTTTACTTTTTAGTAATGTTCTGTTCTTTTAAAGATTCTAGAAAGAAGAAATGCGAGATCATGAATTGTAATATAGCCAGTTCTTTATTTTATTAAGATGTTAACGTTATAAAATTAATTGTTACTTATTACACAATTTATACAAAAAAAAAAAAATAAAATGCCTATAATTTTAATTTTTACCTTTTAAAGTAACTCAGGTAGTAGCCTTCTCGGAAAAAAAAAAAAAGAAAAAGAAAAAAACCCTCAGGTAGTAGCCAACATCGAGGTAAGAAAATAGCATCCCAAGTCCGAACACAATTGACATTAGATTAATAAAAAATGATAGTATCAAGTATGATCTCTTATTTTAAACCAAACTAGCCATTAAAAAAGATTATTTAAGGATACCGTTTCAAACTAAATTATTATCACTTTTTTATCTTTTTCTGAAAAATTAATAAAAATTATAATTAATTTTTAGAAAGTTAAACAACTCTAACTCAAATTGACCAACTAAACAGAAGCTTGCATGTAACCTAAAAATTTTACTGTAAATTTTTAGTTATTTAAAATGTACAAGTAAGTTTGTTGACCATGAAAGTCGCCAACAACAAATAATTTGCTAGTAACCTCATCATGAATGATCTCTCAAGTATAATACTAAATTAACGTGCAGAAAAATAGAGAAAATAAAAATTTATAGGGGATTGCCTTCTAAGGAATTGTTATGTTCGTCAAAAGGAGAGAGAGATAGATTTGGTTCATCAAAGGAGACAGAGGGAAAAAAAGAGGGAAAAAGAAAAATTAGAACACCAACAAAAATATAATTGACAGGTTTATTCTCACAAGCAAAAGGAAATCACACGTTCAAATTTTTAAGCTTAAAATGACTCTTTAATACAACACAACAATGGGGGAAACTAAAATTACCGTAACACTCAGGAAAAAAAAAAAAAAAAAGGACAAACAGACAAAACAGTACAAACAGAACATGTTGTAAAGGGCTAAAAGGCCAAAGCTACAAACAGAGCTAAGTAACGGTTTTCCTTGACAGTGGCAATGGCATGGTCAAAGCACCATAATATCGCCATAATATTTTCGAGGTGGTTTATGGGTGCCATGAAGTTTAGGAAGCGAAGCTACTTGTCATCCTAGATTCCAAGAGGAAACGAGGAGAGAATTTAAATTCAAAAAACCAAAGCAACAAAACGACGAGTATTGGGTGTACGTGGAATAAACAAAGAAAAAAAATTTTCAAAAGAAAATTAATATAGCTAAAATGAAAGATAGAGAAATATATAAAAGAGTTAATCTCTTTTATTTATTTCTCTATCTTTTATTTTCGCTATTTTTATTTCCCTGAAATATGTTGCTGTAGTTTTGATGAGAGAGGGAAGACTTCGGGGAGCAACGGAGAAATAATAAAATTTGGGGTGATTATAGTAAATTATAACATAAATTTTAGAGATTAGCAAATTATAGCACATATATAAATAAAAATGTAAAAAATCCTAAAAATACCCCTCCATCAGCAGTCCTCACCATCGTCGTCGTTCTCAAAGATCGTCTTTACAATTTACTATTATCATTTTGCAACTCAAATTTTAAAAGTTCATAGCTTTGTATATGTAGATTTTTTTTTCATTGCATAAAATTTTGATACGAATGAAATAAGTTTCATATTAATATTTCTTTCCGAACATATTCCGAGTTTTTACATTGTTTAACTCCTGCCATTCAAATCCGTATACCAAATATAAAACAATTCAACTCACATCTAATACCAAAAACTCAATTCAAAGTAATATACTAAACGCATGCTAAATGCATATATATATATATATATATATGAATAAGAGAAATATTAAAGTTAGCGATTTTGACCATGTTACAGCTGTCTTCAACGAGCAACAATTTTACAACGAACATCAGACGTGCTTCATTTATTTACTACTAGTAATGGTAAAAACCGTCTGTAAGAAGGTAAGAACGAGAAGCACAACACCAGCAATAGACGAAATCAGTGCCCAGGGTTATAGAAGTACTCACGCTTAAGCTCTCTCCGGTAAGTCGGCCAACGGCGCTGAAAATGATTCCTCTTCCAGTAGTAGTACTTGAAAACCTCATTTGTAAGTCCCCCCAGATAATAGTTGTCTTTAAGAAAAGTTCCCTGGTAGAGTCGGTAGAAGATAGCCGTTGTCTCCTCGCTGTTCAACCAGGAATCGACCACGCCATTGTTGCAAAGTATCTCCACGTCCTTGGTGGTCTTAATTAGGTCGGCCATTAGAGTAACGTAGCAGGTGATCACAGAGGCACAGTTGGGGAGACTCTGCTCTAATCCGATGAGGTTTCGGAACAGGCATTCCGTGGTCATGTCCTGAAAGAACAGCAACGGGATTACGAGAACGCCGTCTTTGAACTCGATATCCAATATCGAGACTCCTTCTCTGCCCTTCTTGAATTTCATCCCCATCTCGTCGAGAGCGGTGACCGGAGGCAGTCTCTGCCACCCCCAATTCTTGTCTTTCGCCTTCTCCGAAGACGAAACCAGTGAGTTCCTAAGCAGACTCAGAATATGCTTGCTCTCAAATTCTTTGTTAGTGAGAAGGGGTAAAACTGAAGGCGGCGAGAAATGGAATATGTTGTTGAAGAAATCGATGGCGAGTCGAATCAGTGACTTGTAGTACTTATTAGGGTTTATCACGTTTGTCATGTCGAACAGACGGTCAAGCACCAGCCAAGGGATTTGGTTCTCCAGCAGGATCAAATCATGGTACAGCAATTGGAGAACACAACTGGTGGAAAACACCGGGTCGTTGTCGTTGTCTCCTCGAAGATCCTCGTACGCGTTCTTGCGAAAGAGCTCGACAATGAAGCACCCGTCGAGTACCAAAACCTTCACAAACTCGTCGACGCACATGTCTACCGGTTCGGCATAGCATGCTCGAGCCTCTTCCTCGATGCTCCGACTGGTGTTGGCGATGTCCCTTAGAGTGATGCCTGCAGAAGATAGTCGGGAGATGAGGCCGTGCAGATATCTCAGCTTGATTTTCTGTGCGGTACTTTTGTGGGGTTGTTTTGCGTAGTGGTATGGCACGATGGAAAACGCCTCAGGGACATAGGCATTTTCGTTGTGGCTCGATAAGTTGTTCGGGATTCGGAAGATGCAGTGCCTGGAAGATGATGATGATGCTGATGAGTTCAGGTTCAGATCAGACATCATAGCTTCTAAGTCAGTTACAGATGGATCATGATCATGATAACCAACGTCAATCGCAACGTGATCTCTTGAAGCCTCGGACATTTTATGGAGCTGATCGCTTTCCCTTCATTTTATTCAACATGATCATCAGAATTTTGCATATATATATATATATATATATATATGTGCATGCATGCATGTATAAGGTGTTTTGTTAATGGTCGAGAAACAAATTAAGCATATCAAATATATGAAATCAAATACATTGTCTTTTTTTTTTTTTAAATAAATTTTTTAATATGGCTATCTGATGAATTTTCCATTTAGCAGTACTGTACTTCTTTTGTTTCTACTACTAACTAGTTCTTTTCTTCCTTCCGCAAAATCCTGAAAGAAAATTCTACTCCATTATGCTTATTGTATAGAATTAGAAAGTGTAATATACTAGCCAAAATTGGACGCGAAACTCATTATGATTTTCTAATTTGCCCTTAATTTCGTTTAATATTTCTTTCTCCAGCTAGCTAGCTATGGGTTTCATATCATGTATGTTATATTATATAATATATACACATATATATTATATGTTGATGTACATGCTATTTCAGCTACTTTTTTGCAAAACAAATCTACGTACACTAAATTGGCCCCAAACTTTCGCTTGTCGTATGAAATAAACTTTCCTAAGAAGATTCAAATATTTTAAGATATGATGAGCAAACTAATTCAAGAGGAAATGTCTTATCGTTTTTCACGAGTCAAGTCTCAAGTGTTATCGTTTCTATTCTAATCATTAGGAAAATTAAAAATTATTTGAACTTATCAAGTACTAAACCACAAATTTATCAAAAAAAAAAAATCTATATATAATAATAGATCGAAAAATACATGGCAGCTAGAAAAATTGAAACTTCGAGTAATTTAAAGGCACTCAATTCAAAATCATACATACCGCAACTAGAACTGACTTCCGTGCGATACGGCTATCTGGAGAAATTCTTTCTTACTAAGAGAGAGTGGATTTTGGCTTTACAAGAATGAGTCCATTTTTTTTTTATATAAATATTAATCAATCACTATACCTCTATTTAATTAAGAGAATTTATACTTAACTTCACGACAGTGCAATGAGATGTCTGACAAATTTTAAAGTGGCTTTCAGGGATTCTTGATTAATTAATTGACAAGATTTCCACTTTTGTGAATAGATGTAAAGGATCCGAAGAGGAAATATAAATAATGAGGTCTACTGGAAAATAATCTAACGTACAACGGTGTAACCTACTTATTATTTCGTTATAGATCATGTATATTAAAATATAAAGTTGTTGTTAGGAGGATTTACATATGAATCAAATTTTAGTGAGACAAAAATGATAAAATATAAAGTTTTTAAAAATTAAATTGAATTAAAAAAAAAGTTCATTGCGGTGGAAACGTCTACTCGTCCGTAAAATGTCTGCGCCCCTATCTTCAATAATTAGTCTAGTGTTGAATTCTCTACCTTCGAATTCAATATATATATATATATATTTCATAAGGTTCAGTAACTTTGGTAACCTAAAAGGAAAAAGGAAAACGACAACAGCATAAACGACGGCAACCAAAGAAGACAAATTAAGATGACGACAAAAAGAAACCACATAAAAACCAGAGCAATCTCAATAACGAATCACAAGAAAATAAACAACACGAATATGGAAAACGTCAAAACGACAGCAAAAGGGAAACAACATTAAATGGATAAACCGAAAACACAAAACATGTAATATAAGTCAAAAACTTTCAATTATATTATGTTTGAATGCGTACTAAACTGAGAGAAAATATATGCTCTTTTCTTTCCCCCCTTAAAAAAATACAAATGTTTTTTTAATTAAATATTTACTAATGTATGGAACTTCTTAGTATGCTACATGACTATGCATGGTTTCTTTGTTCCTATACTATTTAAATATCCTTCAAGAAAATTCTATTTTAATTATACATTATAGTCAGTTAACCAAGCCAACTTTGACTGCGAAACAAATGTAAGATGGCGTTTGTAGTATATACTCTAATTGGAGATTTGAAAATCTTTTAATTGAAAATAAATAAATGTTTGGAGTTGTAAGTTGGTTAAAAATAAACTGTGATAATTAAAAATTATAAAAACTTAAAATACATTTGAAAAAAATAATAATATAGATCTTATTCGTTACTCTAATCATTCTATACAATTTAATCATCTCATTTCGACTTAATATAATAAAAATTGTGGACTTGTAAAGTTTGAGAGTTTATAAGAGAGATTTGAATATACAAAAGAATGAAATATGCGTTTCGATATTTTCGTCACATTGTACTCAAATGCAATGTGTGTTTGAGTTGTTGGTGAAAGAGAGACTATGTGACGTGATTGATAAAAATAAATAGAAAAGGAGAGAGAGTATGCGATGTAATTAATAAAAGTAGAAAAAAATAATGATAAATAATAATTATATTGAGTTCATTGTTCAAATGTATTCATATTTGAATAGAATATATGAGACTCGTTGATGCGCCAAACCTCCAGTTCTCTTCTCTATATCTCTCATTCACTCCCTCTGTTTTTCTAAGGCTGGCTTTTTTTTTTTTTTTTTGGGGATAAAAAAGGGGAAAATACTATTAAGTTTATTCTTAGATTTACTTACAAAAAATTGAAAAATGAGTGTTTTTAACCTTAAAATTTTGGCATATCATAGTAAGGTTATGACCTCTCAAAACAAAGTAAAGTGCTCTTTCTAGATATTAGAACACTCAAGGCCCGCTTAGGAGGACTTTTAAAGATAGAATTTTGGAGATTGGTTTGAAAATGTGTATTTGATTGAATATAAATTGAAAATAAATTGTGATATAGAAAGTAGTAAAAAAATTTCAAATGTGTTTGAAAATAAAATACAAAATGAATTTTGTTGCATTTATTTTATTTTTGTGAGTATTTTAATATAAAAATCATTTCATTTTTAATTGAAAAAAAATAAAATTATGGATTTTAAAATTTGAATTTTTTAAAAATAAAAAAAAATGAATTATAGATTTGAGAGTTTTGAAATTAAGCTTTGTCAAAATTCTATTAGGCGACAGAACTGTATGCCCCCTTAGAGAGTGAGCCACACCTTCTTGGGAGGCCCACGTGGGTCCAAACCAGAGTAATGCTACGTTCATTGCGCCCCTTCATTCGCGTAGGTCCCATTTACCGAACGTCGGAGCCAACAAGTTAAGTGCCATGATCGATGGGAATCCCTCACAAATAGAGAGCTCTCCCCGCTTCGACCGCAAAAAAAAAAAAAAAAAAAAAAGGTGGGTTGGGGGGAGGAAAATAGAGTTGTGGCGACTTTGAAAGTCTACTCCCTCCCTTAGCTAAAGCATGTAGCACTCGTAAAACTTGTAGTTAAGGGGACGTTTTACGTTTATTTTTTATTTTTATTTTTTTGTAGTTAATGTTGTTTTTTTATTAAAAGAAAAACACCTATATGACACAAATTTAAATATCATTGTATCAATATAACATAAAAATTTGATATTAGTCAATAAATAAAAAAAATGTGATTATTTAGGTAATTTTCTCTTTGAAATAAATAAATCTAAATCACAATTTTGCACTTTAAAAGAGGGGGAAAAAAAAAAGAAAGGTGATGGCTTTTTTTCCCTTCTTTTTTTAGCATGCCTTTGGTTGGTAAGTTTGAGTTAAAATATTTTAGTAAGTAATTTTCTCTTTGAAATAAATGAATCTAAATCACAGTTTTTGCCCTTTAAAAGAAAAAAAAAAAGTAATGTCTTTTTTTTCCCCTTCTTTTTGTAGAATGCATTTGGTTGGCAAGTTTAAGTTGAAATACTTTTGTAGAAGTTGTTTGATATTTTAAAAAGTAGTTACAAAAATTTACTGACTTTTCAAAAAAAAAAAAAATGAAAATAAGTTGAAATTCTTTTCTTTAAATTGATGAATCAAACGAGGGCTTAACTTTTAGGCAATAATAAAGCAACCAGATGATTTTTATGTGATTTGTAAAATAAAGAATACATGTGGTTCTTTAATGACCTTAATTTGTCTTTTTTAAATATTTGTGTAATCATTCCAAATCATAATTATATACTTAGCTATGAGCTCGGCTCAAGTGATTTTCTGAGTGCTTGTATAATCATAGCGGAAAATTTGGATGTTCATAGTCCTGTTCGAGTGCAAAATTTTCAGGACCAAAAGGAGAAGAAAGAAAACGAACGAGAAAAATAATATCACATTTCTATCATTCTAGTATTCTAGTATTCCATTATTCTACTACTTCCATGAACGAAGCATGCAATGATTATTATCACCTACCCCATCCCAATTCTAGCCTAAAAATTTCTACTTTGTTTTTGACAATTTCTAAGGCAAAGCCTTCCACAGGTATTCTTTATGATATTAATTAATTGTGTCTACCCGTTATCCAACCAACGATATTTTTTTCTCCTTAAAAAAAAAAAAAACCCGACAATTCTTTTTTCCCTCAAAACTAAAAATCAGACACATCTAAGCCTGGATCCGCAACTTTATTCAGCATATTTATTTATTTATTTATAGTTTTTATGATAGCGATAAGGGACTTTACGCGTTATTTGAGATTACCAAAACACTACCATCCGATGGGGTGCAAATGGTACAAAGCCGGAAGGTATCTCCAGATTGTATACATTTTGAATTTTAAAATCTAAACTTTATATTAAACTTTTTCAATCTTTTATTTTTAAATAAACTCAAATTTTTTTCATTTTTTCATTTCAAATCAAAATGAGATGATTTTAACGTCAAAATACTCATAACGAAAAAACGAACAAGATAATATCCATTTTACATATATTTTTTTCTGAACATATCTCAAATTTTTATATTTTTTTCTATATTATAAAATTTTTTCAAAAGTCTACCCTTCAAACACACATTTGCAACCTAATATCTAAAATCCCCAAATGGACCCTACAAGAGACAACTTAGGGCCCGTTTGGAACATTGTTTTAAATCAAAATTTTCATCTCAATTTTTATCTTTTTCTGAAATTTTTTTTTATCTTTTCTAAAAAAACTTTTGTTTTTTTTTTTTGAAAAATCAATACAAATTTACTATTGAAACTTAAACTTTCCAACTCAAACTCATTCACCAAACGGACTCTTAAAGAAAAACTAATACATTTTTTGCCGAGGAGTTCTAAAATCTAGAAATTGAACCCACAATAGAAAAGGCAAAATCCCCAAATGGACATCACAATAGATAGGGCAAAATCCCCAAATGGACCCCACAAAACAAAATCCCCCACAACACAAAATCTCCAAATGGACCCTACAATGGACAACTAAAATCCCCAAATGACCGAGGAGTTCTAAAATCCCCAAATGGACCCTGCAATGGACAACTTGAGCAAAACTGACATTTTTTACCGAGGAGTTCTAAAATCCCCAAATGACCGAGGAGAAATCCCCAAATGACCGAGGAGTTCGAAAATCCCCAAATGGACCCTACAATGGACAACTTGAGCAAAACTGACATTTTTTGCCGAGGAGTTCTAAAATCCCCAAATGATCGAGGAGAAATCCCCAAATGACCAAGGAGTTCTAAAATCCCCAAATGACCGAGGAGGAGTTCTAAAATCTCCAAATGGACCCTACAATGGACAACTTGAGCAAAACTGACATTTTTTGCCGAGGAGTTCTAAAATCCCCAAATGACCGAGGAGTTCGAAAATCCCCAAATGGACCCTACAATGGACAACTTGAGCAAAACTGACATTTTTTGCCGAGGAGTTCTAAAATCCCCAAATGATCGAGGAGTTCTAAAATCCCCAAATGGACCCTACAATGGACAACTTGAGCAAAACTGACATTTTTTGCCGAGGAGTTCTAAAATCCCCAAATGATCGAGGAGAAATCCCCAAATGACCAAGGAGTTCTAAAATCCCCAAATGACCGAGGAGGAGTTCTAAAATCTCCAAATGGACCCTACAATGGACAACTTGAGCAAAACTGACATTTTTTGCCGAGAAGTTCTAAAATCCCCAAATGACCGAGGAGTTCTAAAATCCCCAAATGGACCCTACAATGGACAACTTAAGCAAAACTGACATTTTTTGCCGAGGAGTTCTAAAATCCCCAAATGATCGAGGAGAAATCCCCAAATGACCGAGGAGGAGTTCTAAAATCTCCAAATAGACCCTACAATGGACAACTTGAGCAAAACTGACATTTTTTGCCGAGGAGTTCTAAAATCCCCAAATGACCGAGGAGTTCGAAAATCCCCAAATGGACCCTACAATGTATAACTTGAGCAAAACTGACATTTTTTTGCCGAGGAGTTCTAAAATCCCCAAATGATCGAGGAGTTCTAAAATCCCCAAATGGACCCTACAATGGACAACTTGAGCAAAACTGACATTTTTTGCCGAGGAGTTCTAAAATCCCCAAATGGACCCTACAATGGACAACTTGAGCAAAACTGATATTTTTTGCCAAGGAGTTCTGAATTCCCCAAATGACCGAGGAGTTATAAAATCCCCAAATGACCGAGAGAAGTTCTAAAATCCCCAAATGACCGAGAGAAGTTCTAAAATCGCCAAATGGACCCTACTACTCGAGGAAAAACTAGTACATTTTTCGCCGAGGAGTTGCACTGAGAGGAAATTTCGTGGCTGTCCAGTTTAGCCAATTTGACTGATCTTTCCATCGTCAACTGTTATGTTTCCTCTTAGCCAATTTTTTTTTTCCTCATTTATTATTGGCCCTTTTCTACCATTATAAAAAACCCCCTCTCACTGGTCTTTCCAAAACAAACAAAACGCAGTTCACAGTTTTTTGACCACTCTCTTTATCTTCAATTCTCTACTTTGCAGACACTCAATCTTAGAAAATGAGAGGCGGATTTCATCTCGGATCCGTCATCGTGATCATCATCAACCTCCTCAAATCTATCTCAGGAGCTCATCCCTGGGACTGGGACGCTTTCGGCCTGTTGAAATATCCCAACCAAACCTCTTGGACCAAGGTCTCTTTCCACATTCTCCTACTTCTCGTCTTCTCTTCCACTTCCATAACTTTCATCCTCCGCTTTCGTCCTTGGTGCTCAGCCCTCGTTCGCTTCCGATTCGGCGACTTCTCTCCTCACATCGCCGTTTCGCATGTGTGTTCGCTTGTGTTTCCGCAGGCTCTCTTCTGGTATATGTATCCTGCTATACTGGTAGTGAACCACTTTCTGGGGTGGTTCAAATATGTCAAGCTCTCAGCTTTACCTGTTTGGAATCTCCACATAAGCTCTACTTTTACCAGTCATGAAGAAACAGATGCACATAATATTATTGTAGTGTCGGAAGTGCCCGTGGCTCAAGTCAGCATATCCGTTTCCCCAGGAGACGGTGACTCCGTTGCAGAAGGCTAGTCATGAGACCGTCGCTTTCGCCTGCCTCCCCTTCCTTTGTTTTGTGCTCTTCTTTCTTTATTGTTTTCACTTTCCTCTGTTTTTGTTTTTGTTTTTGTTTTTGTTTTTTTTTTTGTTTTATTTTAGTTTTTTAGTTTTTTAGTTTTTTTTTGGGTTGTGAGTACAATTGGACCTTTCTGTTTTTGTGGGTGGAAACAGGATCTTTGTATTGCACTATAGATACCATGTTATTTATAGTAACAAGTATACCATGTTGTGGTAGTCCCAAATAAGACATGCGATGTAACTCCGACGACTTCTTGTGTGGCCAAGTCATAAATATATATTGGTGTTTTCTTTTTGTTGGGCTTTTGCTTCTGCCATTTATGGTATATGTTTCTATAGATCAATCCAAAAGTAGAGAGAGAACAAGTCGGAATCTAGTAAATACTTTCCACGTGAGAAATTATTTGATTACCCAATACACGAATCTATACATATTTTTTTATGTGCTGAAATTTCTTCTACAATATTACCCCAGGAAAAAAAAAAAAAAGATTTGTAGGATGCCACTTAAAAAGCATTTCTTTGAGTTATTATCTCAATTATAATAATTTCAAATTTTTTAGTATCTAATCATATAAGATCATCTCCAATGTATTTGTATATTAATCTAATTATTTGTTTCAGACCCTTTGAAACAAGATAAACAAAAAATAATTATTTATCAAAGTTCCAACAGCAACTTTTTCAAAAAAGAAAAAATTCAACCTGTCTCTACATTAAGGATATTATTCTGGACAGTTAATGTTTTAACCAATAGATTTTATCACAATCATGTTAAAACAAATGCATGTAACATTGATAGATTTTTTTGATTGGATCTGATGGCTCAAAACAAAACCTACTAATTAAATTTCTCTGATGGCCTATTGCAAACATTTCTCTCTCGAAGGTGGTCAAAAAAAGAAAAGGAGAAAAAAAAAAAAAAAAAGCCCACGTATGACCAATGGCAAAAATATGTCCTGCTTTGATTGTTACCTCTCCAAGTTATAAATACGTGATGTTTTGCTAGCCTTCACAACAAGAAACCTATATTATATTGTTCTTGGTATTTAGAATGAGAAGTACCGGTAGTTCGTGGACTTCATGAGAACCATGAGCCAGTTTGATCTAAGATACGCCATCCCTATTTTCATAAACTTGCTCAAATCTGAACCCAAAGCTCTTTTCACCACTTATAATCCCCACCATACAACATGGACCAAGCTCTGTTTCATCTTTTTCATGCTTCTCCTATTTTCTACCACTTCAGTGAACGTCCCCTTGACACCTCCTTCGCCAAATAATATCACTCTCATTTGCTTCCAATTCGGCAACTTCTTGTTTGAGAGATTGTAATATCTCTTATACTATCATTTGGTAGTAAAAATAATAAAGTCCCAAATTAAAAAAAACACAAGTAAGTATAGTTGTATAAATTAAAACAAGTAAAGTATAATGGTTAATAGTATATAGTGGGGATTTTACTATTACTATGCATCACCATGCGCGTAAGGGCATTTAGGGTGCACTTCATACATACACATCATCTCAAAGAACACTTTCTTTGTGAATGCAGTATTTTTTCCATATTAAATCTAGACCACTAATCTGATTGGACACAATCTAATGGTTGGATTTAAATGATTTTATATTATAATTACATTTTAATTTAAAAAGTATATCTGTTATATCTATTGTAACTCTTCATGAAGAGACATATCAAAGGTTATAAAACTCCAGTTTTTTTTATGTTAGTTTCATGAATTGTTCTGGAATTTAACTTATTAAATTCGTAGATTTGTTATATTTTGGAGGTAATTTATCAAAACACCCGATAACAAACTGTTCATAAACGAGACAAACAAAACCTTAAAAAAAATAATTTTTACGCATCAAACCGTTTAATTTTCTTTCTTTCTATCTTGTTTATTTACACCCAAACAATTTTCTACCACCGATCGTTGTTCAACACTTCTCGCCGCCTCACCTCGCTCTTTCACTTGTCGCCTCTCTCGTCTTCCACCACCGATTGTTGTTAATCTTTTACTTCTGCTTTTCCTCATTACTCTTCTTGTAGCTTAGTAGGCGCTTTTTGGGTTGGATCAACAAGCTCATAGCTTTACCAGTGTGGAACCTCCACATAAATTCCACTCTTACTCATGATTATGATCACCATCAATTAGAAGCAGACATAGATATAGAGGCTCAAGCTCCTCTGGCCCAACATCATAGTGTTGATCAAATTTCCTTTGAAGACGGCGACTCCCTTGCAGAGCCTAATGACAGGATTATGGTGCTTTGACCATGCCACTGTCGAGGGAAGCCATTAGAGACAAGTTGATCACAAGAGCCTTAAGAAGGAGGAACTAAGTAGATTAATAAGTGGATCCCACTATTGTTGTGTTGTATTAAAGAGTCATTTTAAGCTTGTTGACCATGTGGTGATGTAATTCCTTTTTGGCTTGTGTGAATATACTTGTCGACTATAATTTTTGTTGGTGTTCTAACTTTTCTTTTTTCCTTTTTTTCTTATCCTCTGTCTCCTTTGGTAAACCAAATCTCTCTCTCTCTCTCTCTCTCTCAAACTTTAAGAATACATTAATAGAATAACGAGTCTTTGGAGCTTGGGCTAGGTCCTTATCGCCTTTTTTGTACGTTCTTTGAAGCACTTTTTTCTCCCCAAAAAAGCCAAAAATAGAGGGGGGAAAATAAAAAGCAAGAGAATCAAGTAATTATTGTTATTATTCTCCAATATCCATATGAATTCAATAATTCAACGTTGTTCTATCATCGTTCTGTTTGCTAAATTTGTTGTAAAAAAACTAGATCTCACGGGATCAGAACGGGAAAAAAAAAAAAAAAAAAGTGATCAAAACCCTTATATCTTTAGCATTTGTTTGGTGATTCAATTAACTCAAATTTTTCATATCAAATTTTGTCTTTTTTTGAAAAATTAACAAAAATTATAACTAATTTTTAAAAAGTTAAGTAACTCCAACTTAAAAATGCCATATCTAACTAACGAATCAAATGGAGACTTAGTTTATTCAAAAATTTCTTTTTGGTTTATTTAATACAATTTTGGTAATTAATAAGAAATAGTTCTCATGCAAACGATAGTTTACTTATTGTTTTATTACTTATTACGATGTTGTGCACATGCATCAACCTCATCCGTTAACCAAAATTTTATGAAACTATTTACAATTACAAAAGCACGTAAGTTATTCATGAGAAATTCTTTTTTTTTTTTCAATGAATATCATGAACAATTATTTAGTAAACCTGGTATATTACATAAATATAAAATATGATACAACCGCTAATAAAACAATTGACATTATTAGTCAATGTCTACTCTATCTTAATTTCCTAACCACCATTTTCTTTTTTTAACAAATTTATTGCTGTGGTGATTACGATAGAGATGATTTTTCTAAATCACCTAAATATTAGTTGTTTGTTAGACATATGTATCACATAATAAAAAATAAAAAAAACAAACAGAGACAAACACAAACGTCTGAAGCCAAGCCACACAGGTGAAGTCATTTTTAAAAGCTTAAGCTTCTAGCTTTGAGCTTAACTCAGCCAATGCCAAATCTACACATGGATAATAAGTAGTCACAAGGGTATTGTCAATACAAATATGTGTAGCCAAGCCAAGCCAAGCCACACATGTGAAGTCATTTTTAAAAGCTTCAGACGATAATAAATGTTAAGCTTTTTAACTGTAAGCTCAATTGAGTCTAAGTCAAATCCCCACAAACACGAAACTCCTCCAAATTGTCTCTTTCAGGCTTCTTCCCGCCTCCCCACCACATTAATACCCAAACAGATCTCCCCAAGCACGAAACTTGCGCGACATTCCCCTCCCCACCCCAACATTTCTCTTTCAGGCTTCTCGCCCCCCAAATAAATGCCCCTCCTGCCACTGCTCTTTGCGATCCAAACAAATTACAAACCCAGTTCATAGTTCTGTGACCACTCTCTTTTATCTTCGCTTCTCAGCTTTGCATACACCTCGTCTGATACCATAGTCTAACCTCCCCTTTCCAGTTATCACTACTTGTCTTAGATATTCCAAGTTTTTCAGAAAATGAGTGGCGGCTTCGATCTCCGATTCGTTATCCCGATCTTCATAAACCTCCTCAAATCCTTCTCAGAAGCTCTTCCATGGGACTGGGATGCTTTCCGGATGTTTGATCCGAAACAAACCTCTTGGACCAAGGTCTCCTTCCACGTTCTCCTACTTCTCTTCTTCTCTTCCACTTCCATAACTCTCATCCTCCTCTTTCGTCCTTGGCCCAACTCAGCCCTCATTCGCTTCCGATTCGGCGACTTCTCTCCTCACATCGCCGTTTCGCATGTGTGTTCGCTTGTGTTTCCGCAGGCTCTCTTCTGGTGTATGTATCCTGCTATACTGGTAGTGAACCACTTTCTGGGGTGGTTCAAATATGTCAAGCTTTCAGCTTTACCTGTTTGGAATCTCCACATAAGCTCCACCCTTTCGCATCATGAAGAAACAAATATACAGATTATAGAGACCGACGTGCCTGTGGCCCAGGTCAACATAGCCATTTCTCCACAAGACAGCGACGAGGGGTAAAGATGAGACCACCAATTGCTCTATTTTTTCTCTTCAGCATAGCCATGTTGTTATGTGCTAAAATTTCTTGTAAGATATTACCTAAATAAGTAAATAAATGAAAGCATGAATTCCCTTTCCTTTGTGAGAATAAAAGCTTTTTTGGGACTCTCCTAAACCTTTTCAAGTCTGACAATTTAATCCTCAACCATTTTTTTTTTCCTTGGTAATTGACTCTTGAATTTATAAGAAATATATTGCATTTATAGCCCTTTTGCCGGCATCTGTTAAATTTATTTGTATATTTATTTTTAAAATATATATATATGTATGAGAAAATTTTACAATAGTATATCTATTAAAAAACAATCTCTAACTTTTGAATAAATACTAAAATAACTTGCAGTTAAAAGAGACCAATGAAGTGGTTAGATTGAGAAATATGTTTAATTATAAAGGATATTTAGGTAAATTTGAACCATGACGGTGAGATCAGTTGTTGTGTAAAAGTAACTTCCAACTTATTTTTATTTTTTGCTCTTAGGCTACAGTTTTAGAGTATATTGCGTAAAACAAAAGTTTACCACACGGTCTAACCTGTTGTAGATTAAAATAATAATAATAATAATAATAATAATAATAACAACAGCTTTCAAAAACATTGCCAAAGGAGCCATAAGTAGAACACCTTGCTTTCTCAACTGGTCGAGAAAATCTTCTGAGAGACACCTCTCTTCTGGCCATGGACTTCTCCAAACAAGTAGTCGACGCCTTTGATGTGGAGTACCTAGACAATTCTTATTCATCACCACGACTATCTATATTAAAGGATTATATTTATTAATTAAAATAACGACTTATTATCTCGTAAAATTGATATTAAAAAATTAGAATGGAAAATGACGTTCTTAAAACTACTGTATATAAAAAGGGTGATTCGGATTGGAAAAAAAAATACTTTTTTTCCCTAATGGAATTGTTTTATTAATTAAAAAGATTCCTCCAAGATCTTGGTCTCCAAATTGGGGTTGTCTCGCATAGACCGAACTCACAAGACATCGTGGATAGTCTTATCCCAGTTACATGGAGCATCCGTAGGGCTATTCAATACCAAGCTCACACGACAAAGTAAGAGGATCAGAGAATTTCTTTTATATGAGGGCACTTTTACTAAACTGTAAATGAATGTAATAGAAAATCTCTGATCTGATAGTGTTTTTACTAAACCATAAATGAATGTAATGAAAAAGGTAATGTAATTGGAAAGTACAGTAATAGAATAGGAAGGAGAATCATTGTTCTTTTTTTAATATTTACTTGCATATTGGATGGTGTAAAAGGAAATAATTTCATTTCCTTGGCAGTGTTTTCCTTTCATTCCCATAGTAATATTATTAATGTAATTACTAAAATATCATTTTACATAATTAAAAATATACATTAGTACATGTAAACTTATTAAGCGTATATGAGTAAATTTGATACGTATTTTCTTTAATAAGAAATCAATATCAAGGATATGTAAAGATTGACTTTTCCCTTCTTCATTCCCTATATTATGTAAGGACTACTAAAATCTCATTTCTCATTGTGTAAGTAAATATATGATTAAGTGAGAAAAAAAAATGACTAATCACTTCCCTTTTCATTTTACGCAAAAGTAAACTCCAGTGTAGAGGATTGGCACAAAAACAAACCAAACAAACAAACAAAAAAGCAAAAATACAAAATATCAAAAAAAAAAAAAAGAAGAAGGAGGCACTGTGTGTCCAGTAAGCCATGTTTATAGGATTCTAATCGGCTCTACTCTTTTCATCATCGTACTTTGTTGAATCTGCCGTGGGAGCATCCGAGCAAGGGCCAAGGGCCAACATTTCTAAGCGAGGGATGACGGAAGTTCCGTATGCGTCAATAAGAAGCTCACAGCTTTATCGATGGGGATCAAAATGTCACAAATGTACAGTTTAGTAACCAACCAAATAATTAAGTCAATCCATTAACGGTAATTAACAGAACTCATTAAAAAAGTAACATTTTTGTGTATTTTATGAATTTAACATCATTTCAATAAGGAAAAAAAGAACTTGAACTAAAACGTACTAATTTAATAATTAATCAAATAATTAGGGTTCATCTAGGAGATATCTGAAGATAGTATTTTAGAAATTGAGTTAGAAATATATGTTGAAGAGAGGGGGAACACTTTTAAAAAAGTTCCATGATATAGAAAATAATATAAAATTTTGAAATGAGTTCAAGAAAAAAAAATATAAAATAAATCTTGTCTTACTCATCTCGTCATTATAAGTATTTTGACGTAAAAATCATCTAATTTTGATATAAAATGAGAAAATTATACACTTTTAAATCTGAATTTTTTAAAAATTAAAAAAGATAAAATTTAATTAAAAAATTAGGAGTCTTGGATCATTTGCTCTCTCGGACCCGAGCATGTATTAAAAAAAAAAAAAAAGGGCAATGGAAAATTCGGCCACGGTAACTTATGCGGGATTGTGCCACAGCTCGTAGTCAAAGTCTGGCTGGGTAGTTTGTAATAAATTGGACCATTATGGGTATTTCGGTCTTTTAAATCGTTCATCGCACGTGCAACACAACAAACCGCAGATATTATAAAACACCCAAAAAAACGAAAAAACAAAAACAAAAACAAATCCGACAACACAGGAGAATAGTTTCTTAGCAGAGAAAATCAAAAGCCAACAAAAAGGTACAACCTTCAAAAACCCAATCGAAAATCTTCCCCTTTTCTTTTCCCGATTGTTTCTCTCCATCTCAAAATCTCCAGATTTTCTGTGCTTGATTCCGTTTTCCCGGGAAACTTTGATGTGCCCTAAAGAACGAACTATTCTTATAGACAGATTTACGATTTTCTTTTGTATTTCTGGTATTGGGGGTGTTTTAGGGTTTAAGGCGGGTTTTCTCTTCTTTTTGTGTTTGGTTGATCGGAAAATAAGGAAGGAAGGAAGGAATTGTAGAAGGCCTTAGACTGCGAAATCATACCTGTCCATCTGGGTAAGCACCTATATACTTTCCGTGTTCGATTCTGATAAATGGATAGATGATTCTCAAATAATTGAGATAAAGCGTGGAACTTTAAGTTTGGAATTGCGTTTTTTGCTTCGTTTTTTTTGTTTGGTTGGTCAGAAAAGAAGAAAGGAGGTTTAGGACCGCGAAACTGGGAAATTGTGTCTGATTCTGTTCATCAGGGCGAGCAAAAAGAGGTGTATTCGGTGTTCCATTTTTGTGAAATTGATTGTACTTCGAACTAGCTATTTCGATCTTGTTGTGATGTGATGGCACTTGAGTTTATATGGAACCTGCAAAATCTTTGGCCCTTTTCGGTGCTCAAATTCGACGATCTTAGAGCGTCCCGTGAATTGGTTCGAAAACTTCCGTTACCTGATCGGACTAAACAGTTTGTCTATGCAGTTCGGGATCAGGAAAATCAATCTGTGATATACATTCTTTCTGCTCAGAGTTTATCTGAGCGGTCAGCTTTGGATATCAAGTGTTTAATTAGGGAGGTTAGGCCTGAAGCTGTGGTTGCCCAGGTGGGTCTTTCTCACGGGACCGGAGATACTTACTGAAGAGGGTGAATTAGCCGATGGTGTTGAGAATCCACTTCCCACTTCGTCGTTTGAGGTTCTCAGAAGATGTTTTATCGACAAGGTTAACAAGGAGAAGTACGAGAACGTCGCTGGGAATTTGGTTTTGCAAGAGATTTTCGGCATTAGTTTTTTTTGGACATCTTTTGGCGGCCAAGAAGGCAGCGCAAGAGGTTGGTTCTTCATTCTTGGTGATTGAGTCGCCGTGTTTGAAAGCTTTTGGTGGAGATGATGATACATCAGGGGATAGTGATGTGGTCAACAAGTTCCAAGGATTGGTTAGTAGTTTGATTCCGCAGAAAGTTATTGGTTCAGCTGTTACATTGAGTTCAAGGAGGCTTCTCTTGACTAACGATATTCAGTCACGAATGGTGAAGCTATTAGCACCGTACATGGAGATGTCCATATCAAGGTTAAGTCCATCAAGTCCAATTGCTGAAAAGGGCTCAGAGGAAATTCAGCCACAAGAATATTACGAGGCTCCACCATATGCTCAGTCTGTTTATCCGTTGCTTGTTGATCTACATGATATCTTTGCGGATCTCCCGTCTATTGGAAGGGCTCTAGCTCGTGCACAGAAGATGTTGTATGATGTAAACAAGGGGGAAGCTGTGGATAATAAAATCATGTCTGAGGTTTATACCTTTAGAATTGCAGTTGAGGGCCTGAGAATTGCTCTGAACAATGCCGGTAGACTGCCAATCAACAAAATAAGAGATCCCGACACGGTTAAGACCGATTTTTCCAAGCTTTCAGTTCAGGAAAAGTCACAGGTGCTCTT
Source organism: Ficus hispida (assembly GCA_025413025.1). Taxonomy (NCBI): domain Eukaryota; kingdom Viridiplantae; phylum Streptophyta; class Magnoliopsida; order Rosales; family Moraceae; genus Ficus; species Ficus hispida. The sequence continues at coordinate 30,191,138 of CM046372.1, forward strand.
TGCACAAGTGCTCCGAGCACAGACCAAGAAGTTCAAGACCATAGTTGCAGTAGTGGATGCTAGTAGTTTAGCAGGTCTTCGGAAACACTGGAACATCCAGTTCCTTCAGAGGTTAAGGATTTGATCGAACAGCTTTGTGAAAGCGAGGAAGGCGATGAGGATATGCCAAATCAAGCAGACCGAAAGCTTTTGTTGACTGGTAAACCCGTGTGGCAGTGGGGGCAGGTGCAACGGCAGTTTTGGGAGTTTCATCTCTCTCTAAAGTTGTCCCTGCATCAACCTTTATGAAGGTCATGACCTTCAACGTCCCCGCTTCACTCAAAATCTTTCTAACTCAAACACAGAAAGCAATAGCATTAGCCCTGGGAAAAGCTCTAGGTCCATCAAAACTTATTTCTGGAGTCAAAACAACATCGTCTTGAAAGCAACTGCCTCTGCTGAGAAGATCCGGGCAGTTACCCATGGTGTTATAAGCCTCAGCTGAGAAAACAAGCCTCTCGGCCATGAGAACAGCATTCTATGAAATAATGAGGAGTCGCCAGGGTCCGGCCAATAGGTTTCCTACCATGGGCAACGTTCGGGGTAGCGTTGCGATGTGCTCGGGGTTGCTGTTTTACGGAGATGGGATTGAGTGCGCTGC
>CM046372.1:30191877-30308156 GCA_025413025.1 Ficus hispida
AAGTTTTGTGTCCCACCAATTTATTCTTTCGAATTTTGTGTTTTAGTTTTGAGTGTAAACTTGAAGCCAAATAGTGATAATCAAAATCACCCTTTCGTTCTTGCTTTCAAAGCACGTAATACTAGAGTAGATGAATGAAATAGTATCTGTACAGATCTCTCATTTTCATTCCTTTCTATCGATCAACAACCAAAGGGAAAACTATTGTCCGTTATATCATTCCAATATTCTGGTTTGGAAGTTCCCTCCCTACTTGGAAGACATGGAAATAGGTTTGGCATTTCATCTTCGAATTGCAAAATAAGTCGCTTTAAAAATTACAATTTATAACTGTTGTCAGAGTAAGAATTGTTTAAAATAACATTTTTGAGTTTGTTTCTCATGTTGCAATCGGAAGCTTCCACAAGTCTGTAGTCTTCTATAATTTCTTTTTGTTTTTTTCATAGTTTGTTTCATAATTTCTGTACTATTTCTTCTTGTCTTCCTTCTGTTGTTTAATTTTCAGCAATTTACTTACACTGTCAAATTAGCTAGTTGATTTATGTTCGTTTCATATTTGTCTTTTCTTTTCAGGGAATCATTGGCTTGGAAACAAAACACGGAACACTTCATATAAAGGTAAGTAACTGTTCATGCTCTTCTGTATCACGAAGAAACGCAATGCTTTGATATGGTGATTATGATTTATACAGTATCCTGATTATGAGGCAGGACACATTATTTCCTCGCTTAATATTTCGGTCCATTTGGAAACAATATGTGCAACAGACATGAACAATAAGCCCATCTACATGATGTAGTCTTGAATGAATGGCTTAAGAAGGTTGAGACGGAGATGTGGAGTGATAAGAACAGCATGGAACTGGGTTCTGGAAAACATCCATTCTAAAATGTTAAAACCTTGTAGAAAACTGAAAAGGCGTTTTGATAATGATTTTGAGTCTGCCAATAGTTTCACGTTGGTTTTTGTTTTTTTTTTTGGTTTTTAAAGGAAGTTTCCATCTATTCTGACACGACTCATTTGATGCAGCTCTTCCCAGATTGTGCACCTCATTCTGTAGCCTACCTTATTGAGTTGTTGGCATTGCGGCATTCGCGGATGTGAGTTTTATCGTGCGGAGGGTAGAGGAGAATCCTGGGATTCGGAAGGAAACCACATAGAAAAGGTAAGACTTGATAAGTTTCTTCACCCCGGCAAAGCTAAAATATTTTAAGTTTTGACCTACATCGAATTCGTTATCTACCTGCATCTGTATTTCTTTAGTCTTGTATAATATTTACCTTTGATGTTTGGAAATTGGTCTTTTATTAGAACTGAATTTTGAAGATCCAAAAAAAAAAAAAAAAAAAGCCTAGAACAAGGTTATATAGGATTTGTATCTCATTTTTACTGACACATCTTATTCATATTGGAAAATCTATCTCGACCTGAATGCAAAGTAAACCTCTTGTATGTTGGGATGTAGTTTGAAACTTTTTATTTTGGCATTCTTCGAGACTAGTAAAAGCAAAAAGTCGTAAAATCCATTCGTCAAACAGTTGGAATTATCGACATTACTGTCGGGAATACCTTGTTTACTGTATTTGTGTAATCTACGCATTGACAACTCAAACATTGTCTCTCTTAATTTCCCAGGCTTCATTTGGTCCCCCATTCGGGCTGATTCAAGGAACATTGGAAGCCATGGGAACCCCATTCAAGAAGATCCAACTGAGGTTTGCCCCACCATTAGAAGGGGTTCGGTAGGGTGGATAGGTTCCGGTCCAGAATTCTTCATAAGCCTGGCCAACCACGAAGAATGGAAAAAAACTTACACCGTTTCGGTTCCGTTCTTCCGGAGGACATGAAAATTGCCGAGAAAATTGCTCGGCTACCCACGAAACCAGACGTTTGGAACAATATCAATGTGTCTGTCTTGGAACAGCCAGTCCCATTGTTGTTGAAAAGAATGAAGACAAGGTTGAAACAGAGTGAAAGTTCATACTTTTCCGTCCTTTCGATACACGTCCGATCTCTTTTCCATACTTTCTCTGCTTTGAACCATACTGAATTCAATGTTACACTGTCTTTCTTAGAGCAATAACACGGTTTTCGGCTATTTGCCTGGCCGTACTGTTCTTTTGTTTATGTCACATACTTCAAATTCAATCCTTTTTATTTTTTCTTTCTTTTTTTAAGTTAAATTTTATATTAAGATCGTTAGTTTTTTTAAGGGTTGGTCTTTATGTTAAACGACGGAAAACCTTTCAAGGAACGACACTTTATTTTTGTTGTCTGCTGGAAGGAACGACACGCTGTTGGTTACGTCGTATTGCGAATTGAAACGACAGCACACTTTTGAACTGCATTTAATCCGTAATTCGAATATCTATTGTTCTTATAATTTCACTTGAAACACTTTTTATTTTAAAGCCCATATCCGTTGATATGTAATTCGAAAATTTATGTAATATGTTTTAAACACTTATTTGTTAGTCTTCTATATTAAAAGTGCAAGTAGCTTATCCACAAGAACTTTTCGTCACTGCTATGGGCTGTTACGTAGTAAAAAAAAAATTTATTTGGGGTTTTACTTTGCATATCGTACGTGCTTGTCAATTAATTTATTTCAATAACTTTTTTTTTATTTAAGAAAATTACAATTTGTTAGTGATTTGACAATATTCAATTAATGAAAGCTGTATATTAATATTAATCAATTATTAATTAATCAATTAATTTATTTAATGTGATATTTTTAATTTAAGAAAATAGTTGTTAAATAATGATTGATCATGATAATATAGCTAATTAATTGTAACCAATCAATAATTGGTTGATTGGCCTTTTAAAAAAAATGACAATTTTACTAAAAATAAAAACACCTCCTCACATGAGGTGGCGGCCTATGTGGCTGTCCACTTAATTGAGGTGGACCAACTTAAAACAAATAAAAAATAATTTGTATCTTCTCCACCTGTTATCACTTCAAACGCTGTGTGTTTCAGAAGTTCAATAGATTTTCTTTAAAAAAAAAAAAAAAAAAAAACGCTTTTCATCAACGAACCAAAACAGGCAATGAGTAGCGGAATAAAAACATAAAATCCTTGAGAGGACCAGCAAAGAAAATTTTAAAACAAAACCCTCACATCAGTTAGTTGAAGGCTTTATTTTATTTTATTTTATTTTATACAGGAGAAGGAAGAGGGAGAAAATCAGAAAACCAAGAATTAAAAAAAATATATTTAAATCAATTAACAGCTAAACCCAATAATATCCAAAATGCTTCGCAACTTAAAACCAAAAAATAATAATAATGATGATGATAATGGTTAAATTTGCACATTACTCATTGAAAAAAAGCATCTTATTAAATCCGATGGGATTGAGTCGGATTTATATATTCAAAATGGATCCCTTGATTATTTACAGAGGCGTAAACTAACGAAAGAAAAATGAACTTAATTTATTAATTTTAATATTCCAAATAATCCAACAAGATAAACGAAAATCAATGTTTAAAATCAAATATCAAAGAAAAATATATCTTAATAACTAACTAGCAATTTTAAATTCAAATGCCTCTAATATCACTTGATCCTTGGTCTCCAAGGAACTTGGATACACAAATCAAACGACCTTAAAAAAAAAATTTATTAAAACTAAAATCTATTTCCCTCGTCAAATCTTTTCTTCAATAAGATTCATGGTTGAACATCACTCATCGGGGCAAATTTCCTTGAAAACTGGCAATCGTCTAGTAGTTCTCTCAGGACCATAAGAACTTTGTTGATCACCTCTTCTTTTCTTTTCGCATGTTTATCACTCTTGCTTTTCAGATCCGTCGATGAACTTTCCGTGTTTCGATCATCAGTTCCATCTAATAGAGAGAACCATCTCTGTTCAAGAGTACTGCTCATACTTGTTGTTGTTTCCTTATCACTCTCTGCATTCCGATCTTCAGTTCCATCTTCAAAATGGCTCATAGTTGTTGTTTTCTCATCATTCTCCGTGTGCATTTCATACGTTGGATTTAACCACTTCTGTTTAAGACTGCCTATATCACTTGTGCTGCTTGTTTTATTATGAGTTGTTTCTTGCGTTACATCTACCTTTTTGTTCCTCTCGCTTCTCTTGTTATCCATTGTTTTCCTCTCTGAATTACGATATTTAAACAAAATTTATCAAAACCAGAATTTTAATGAAGGAATCCAACTTTCAATGAACAAATAAACCAACTTTGCATAAATGATATCGTAGATATATAAAAGTTTGTGGTTCAGATTTCTACCTTGGTGAAATTGTTTGGTTGCCAAGAAAATACGGGACGAGAAAATTGAGAGTAGTGCTAGAGAAAACAGAAAAAAAAAAAAAAGAACAATCTATATATATATATAAACGTATTCGGAAAAGAACAAAAAAGAAAACAGAAAAAAAAAAAACAATCTATATATATATATATATAAACCTATTAGGAAAAGAACAAAACAGAAAAAAAAAAAAAAAAAGCAATCTCTGTATACTGTCAAAGGTATTAGGAAAAAAAAAAGAAAAAGAGGACCTGTCAAAGTCAAAGGTCTCTTTGCTATCTCTCTCTCTCTTTCTCTGTGTATATGTGTTTGTAGAATAAAGACAAAAAGAAAAAACAAAACAAAACAACAACGTAAGGAAAGAGGAAAAAAAAAAAGGACGGTGAAGAAAGAACAATGAGTACCCGGTAGGGTGGAGGAGATGCGATGAATAGGAAGAGGCTGGGTTATTTGATGGAGGAAGGAGGTGTGCGATGAATAAAAGGAGATTGGGTGAAAATATATATATATATATATATATGTAGTTCTCGTAGGGGGTTTTTTTTTTAAAAGATAATTGTGTCTAAATTATTTAAATTTTAAGATTATCATGATATTTAAATAGGGATAATCTAAATCTAAGGGGGAGGTGGGTTTCAGATTACCTCTTTATAAGGGTATCTGAAACTTATGGATTTCAGATTTCTAGGTATCTTAAAATAAATAACCTCATAACAAACATTATAATCTTAAGATTCCCATTCCTTTATAAAAGATTACCTCATACCAAACACCCCTTGATTTCTCCGTATTAGAGAAGAGGAATAAGCTGGCTTGATAAGATATTTATAAGGTTAAGAATTAATTATATTTCAAATAGGATTACAATTAGTTAGGATTGGATTTATGTTGTTAGGAATTAGTTTCCTTTTCTTTCTTTTTCTCTATTTTTTTTATTAATTTTTTTTTCTATTTTACATGTGTATTTCACATATTTAACTTTAAATTTTGAAAAACGCGGTTTAAGTATTTGAACTCAATATAGTTTATCATCAACGGGGAAAAATTGAAAGGAGTGTTTCATCAGGAAAAAAAAAAAAAAAGTATCCAGATTTTACTCAGTAGTTGCGAAATAAAATGCAAAAAAAAAAAAAAAAAAAAAAAAAAAAAAAGATTATCTAGTTTTCAATAGAAAATCATATTGTTATAACTTATAATCCAAAATAAAACAGAATATCATCATCATCATCATTCCCTCCAATTCAACGAATATATATATATATACATATATATATAATCTACTGCCAAACCAAAACCCCTTCCCCATTTCCCTCTCAACAATGGTGAAATTCCACGACCACATAATCTCTGACCTTCTCGAGGACCCTCCGACCAACAACGGCGGCGGTGGCGACGGCGGAGGTGGCGGCCTCGTGATCCTCTCCTCCGGCCTCTCCCTGGCCAAGCTCATCTCCTCCCTCCTCCTCCTCCACTCCCCGTCCTCCGGCACTCTCCTCCTCCTCTCCCCCTCCTCCCTTCCCTCAAATCCCAAATCCTCCACCAACATCACCACCGCCGCGCTTCCGACGGCGGTGGCTGCCGCATCTCCGAGATCTCCGCTGACATCCCCGTCCCCAGCGCCTCTCCCTCTACTCCTCTGGTGAGGCCTTCTTCGTCACCCCCCGCATCCTCATCGTCGACCTCCTCACCTCCCGCCTCCCGGCCTCCTCCGTCGCCGCCCTCCTCATCCTCTCCGCCCACTCCCTCTCCGAGACCTCTACCGAGGCCTTCATCGTCCGGATTCTCCGCTCCCTCAACCGCAGCGTCTGCGTCCGCGCCTTCTCCGACAAGCCGCACGCCATGGTCTCCGGCTTCGCCAAGGCCGAGCGGACCATGAAGTGCTTGGGGATCAGGAGACTGCACCTCTGGCCGAGGTTCCATGTCTACGTGTCGGAGGAGCTGGAGAGAGATGCCTCAGAGGTGGTGGATGTGAGGGTGCCGATGAGCAAACACATGGTGGACATCCAGGCGGCCATAATCGAGGTCATGGATGCGTGCTTGAAGGAGATGAGGAAGACGAACAAGGTTGATGTTGAGGATCTGACGGTGGAGAATGGCTTGTTTAAGTCGTTTGATGAGATTGTGAGGAGGCAATTGGATCCCATTTGGCATACCCTGGGGCGGAAGACCAAACAGCTTGTTTCTGACTTGAAGACTCTCAGGAAACTCTTGGATTACCTCGTCAGGTTGGTGTTCTTTTCTGGGTTTTGTTGGTCTGGGTTTGGTATGAAACTTTCAGTTTGACTGATAACTAAAAGAAAAGTTTAATGCTTTATTGACATGATCGTGGCATTTTAGTCCTTCAATGAGAATTAGTAATTAAAGAACCTGGATAGCCATTCATGTTCATGGCCCGTTTGGACAATAGGTTGGAGTTGTACTTTCGGAGTTTTGTGTGTTTGGTTGAAGTGCAAATGGAAAATGAACTATGATTTTTAAATAATGTAAAAACCTTAAATGTGTTGGGATTTTAATAGATAATATGAATCTTGTTTCATTCTCCTCAATGTTGTGAGCGTTTAGCAAAAAAGAAAAAAAAAAAAAAAATTCTCATTTCGACTTGAAATAAGAAAGTTATGGACTTTTGAAGTTTGAATTTCATGGAAATGGAAGAGAAATGTGGATTTGTACTGTGCCAATTGGAGTAGGAACTTTTGGAAACCAACCTCAAAACAGAGATTGGAGATGGAGTCCAAACGATAATGAAAGTTAAAATGGGACAGTTGATAAAAGTTTAGGAAAATTTGCAAACACGAGAGAGCTAAATTTGTGTTGAATGGTAGCACTCTGTATCGTTTAAACTTCAATGATGAAATTGCCCCAATTTTATTTTAATTTTATTTTTTAAATTTAGGACTAAAGTGCTAGACCAATAAAAGATCAGGGGACAAATTGGTAAAAAGTCTAGTTTCTTTGAGGCATATGTTCAGAGTTAGTAACGGTTTTGGTGATGGATTTTGACATGTTATGGGGAGCAGATATGATGCAGTGACTTATTTGAAGTATTTGGATACACTTAGAGTTTCTGAGAGTCATCGGTCTGTCTGGATATTTGCCGAATCAAGCTACAAGATATTTGAGTATGCTAAGAAAAGGGTCTATCGTTTTGTGAGGTCGGATGGTACGAAGCTAAGTGGTCCAAATAAAAGTTCGACCGGAAAAAAGAGAAAACTGAAGGAGGCTGCCGATGGTAATAAAGATAATGGTAAGGATTGACTAATTGGAATTCAGCCAGCAAGGAATATGTATTGCAGAACTGCAGAGGGTTTCTTTTCTTTTCTTTTTTTCTTTTTGTCCTTTTATATTTTCAATGGTTTTTCTATATTGATGTTTATCTGTCATGTGCATATGTAGAAGTTGGTGGCTCCTCGTTAACAAATACAAATATTACAATTACTCTGGACGAAGTTTTGGAGGAACCACCAAAATGGAAGGTGTTACGTGTGAGTGAGTGAGTTCCTGTTTCTACGTTGTCTATTGGTATTGCTTGTCATCTTGATTTTTTGAATAATAGAGGATTTTTTTTTTTCTTGAAAGATTATGATCACTGAGCTTTGTTATTGATATATGTTAAGTGTTGAGGTTGCATGGTTTCATAGTCATGAAATGATGAAGTCTAATGATTATCAGGTAGATTTGTATAAATCCATGTGTTTACATTTGTTTAGGAGGTCCTTGAAGAGATAGAAGAGGAAAGACAAAAGCAGGTTTTATCAGAGGATGATAGTGGCATTGTTCTAGTGGCATGCAAAGATGAACGCTCATGCATGCAGCTTGAAGAATGCATCACAAATGGTCCAAAGAAGGTTTTCTTTCTCTTTAATTTTCTTTAAGTTTTTGGTTCATTTTCTTGTATTTTTGCACTAGTAGAATTGAAAAAAATTCGCCCATGTATGATGGTCTGAGACATGACTCTGATCTAATGCAACATTTGCAGTCCTTTTCCGTGCACATCAATTTATAATTGTAGAAACGTGTAGTTTTAGAAAGTTAATTCTTTACTGTCAAGGCTTTAACTTTACCAATTTTTATGTCGGTTTTGCTTCGGTGATAGTAATATTAGAAAATCTAGAGTAAAAGTAATTGATGCCATGATCATACATAGTTTCAGGCATTATTTGTACAAGTAGAATTACTGATTGTGTTGCTTGATACAAAATAATTTTGTTATTTTGGAGAGCGTCTATGCATTCTGGAAAGAGTGGCTGGATTCCTTTTTCATTAAATTTTGTTTACTTTGGAATTTGTATTGTATAGCAGGTTAACAACTTATGAGATGTAAACAGTTTATTGTATTTCTCTTTTGAAGGTCATGCGAGAAGAATGGGAGAATTACTTGCTCAACAAAGTACAGCTGCGTGATTTACAAACACGTTTCAAAAAGAAACCAAAGGAACCCAAAGGTTTTGGAATTCTTGATGGAGTTATTCCTGTAGCACCTGCGCAAAAGGCAGAGCCCAGCAGCACAAACAAGCAGGAGCATGATGCACTTGTCGCTGCGGCATCAGAAATTAGAAATCGAGTTAAGAAAGATGATTCTATTGGAGTTGATCCTCAGCCTGAAATTATCAGCGAAGGAAGTGGAAGAGGAAAGCAAAAGGGAAGGAACAAAAAACAGAGCGCAGCTAATAGTGGGAGTCACGGGAACAAAGATAAAAAAAGTAAAAAGAAGGCAGAGTTAAATGAATCTAGCTTAGAAAATGAAGGCCAAAAAGAGGAAGGTGATGCAGGGGCTGCAGGGGTTTTTTCAGATGTAATAGGTGATGGTGCATCTACAGAAAAAGCGGTTCTGCGACGACATAGTGAGGTAGCTTATGCTACGGGATCTGGGACTGAAAGTGCTAATAAGCCAATACCTCCAGTGCACTTTTATGCTCTAGAAAGTGGTCAACCCATACTTGACGTTTTGAAGCCCTCTGTTATTATTGTTTACCATCCAGACATGACATTTGTCCGTGAAATTGAAGTCCACAAAGCTGAGAATCCCTCCAAGAAGTTGAAGGTCTATTTTCTTTTCTATGATGACTCTACGGAGGTGCAAAAGTTTGAGGCGAGCATACGCCGGGAGAATGGAGCATTTGAATCATTGATTAGGCAGAAATCATTGATGATGATCCCAGTAGATCAGGTTTGTTTGTTTTGTTTTTGTTTTAATGGTTGATATTTTCTTAATAAATACATGCATATATTACTGGTTTTGTTCCATGGAACCATGAATGTGATAGGACTTGTTAGTTGTGTCTGAGCTTTGGTTGATTGGCTTGATTAGTGAGGTTGTTAGTAGTTAGTTAGTGTTGTAACTGATTAGGAGGTGTTAGTTAGCAGTGTGTTAGATGATAGGGAGTGGGGCTATGGTCTGATTATTGGGAATTTGGAGGAACCGTGGGGAGAGTTTGCAGTCACTCGAATACACTCCAAGTTAATCATTCTAGTGTTTCTTGTGTCTTCAAATCAACAATTACATTCAATAAAGATAATTTTTTTCTTCCACTTCTGATGCACTTGTTTATTTTCCTTGTATATTCTTCTACTATATGAACTGTTTCTCTGGGAATTTGTTTTCTTGCATTTTGGCCTTACTGTGGTTTAACGATTAGCGGCTATCTTTCTGATTGATGGTTGCCACATGGCTTCTTTGTCAGGACGTAAACTCCCTGGGATTGAATTCTTCTTTTGAGGGAGATGTTACATCGTCTCAAAACGCTATAACCAGAAAGGCTGGGGGAAGAAAGGAAGCCGAGAAAGAAATACAGGTACATGATCGAATTCTGTTCTGTAAATTGCTTCTGCATTGTTGCAACGTAGATGCTTTAAAACCTTGCTTCTTTTCAGATTATCGTGGACATGCGAGAATTCATGAGTAGCCTTCCAAATGTTCTTCACCAAAAGGGTATGCGAATAATACCTGTGACCTTAGAAGTTGGGGATTATATCCTTTCACCACTTATATGTGTAGAGAGGAAGAGTATTCAGGATCTTTTCATGAGCTTCACATCAGGCCGTCTATACCACCAGGTTGAAACGATGGTTCGATATTATAGGATACCTGTCCTTCTAATCGAGTTTTCACAGGATAAAAGCTTTTCATTTCAGGTAATGTAAGTCGCAAGTGTGGGGTGGCTGTATTAATAATAGATTAAATACTCAACTGGTTTGACGCATTGTATCTATGTTTGCAGTCTGCAAGTGATATTGGTGATGATGTCACACCCAACAATATTATATCTAAGCTATCTTTGCTAGCTCTTCACTTCCCTCGCTTGCGAATTATCTGGTCCCGCAGTTTGCATGCCACTGCAGAAATATTTGCTTCGCTTAAAGCAAATCAGGATGAACCTGACGAGGACAAAGCAATGAGAGTTGGCGTGCCCTCAGAGGAGGGTGTCATAGACAATGATGTGAGGTAATTTACTTGGTTTTGGTTTTACGTTCGTATTCTAGTCTTATACGACACTCTTAAACGTCTGATGCAGACGCCAGAATTATCTTGAGAGAGCTATGTTTTTAGAGCGTGTCCGTACTTATCTTCCCCCTTTGGCTGTTAGCTGAATGTAGTAGTTCATATGAAGTAACCACGCTCTATATAAAAGGTGCATGTGACATCAGGTGCGGAATGCTGTTGGGGCGCCACTAGTGCTACACACCACAACTAATAGAAATTGGACTTCATTTGTTAGTCCTTGGTCCCATGTTGGGGGACGTACTTTTTATGTGTGCGGTGTTGGAGACTACCAGTGCCTTTAGCATTGGTCTTATCACTGAGCTCCTAGGCCCAAATTGATTCTAGGCTCTCATTGCTTTATTCTTGCTGTGTAAATTGCAGGGCTGAAAATTACAACACATCTGCGGTGGAGTTTTTGAGACGGCTTCCGGGCGTGACCGATTCAAACTACCGGACAATCATGGATGGTTGCAAGAGCTTGGCAGAACTTGCACTTCTTCCCATGGAGAGGCTTGCTGAACTCATGGGTGGTCAGAAAGCTGCTCGGACACTTAGAGAATTCCTTGATGCGAAATATCCGACATTGTTGTGAGTTTTTTATGTGAAGATTCACTTGGCCAATCTGAAATAACCTGGCTTGAAGCTGACTAGTCGAAGGGACTGGTGTTGTATGAAATTTAGAGCAAAGTAGGCATTTATATTTTATGGCCACTTGTGCCTTTCTTATGTTGTATCATTGATTTCATTGTTTCAATCAATTTAATCGATTGTTTCCCGTTAGAGAAAAATAACCGTGCTTCGCTTTCAAACAGTAAAAAAAAAAAAAAAAAAATCTATTTTTTAATTTTATTTTCGTTTCCACCCAAAAATTTGGGTCCCAAACATAAGATTATTGTAACGTAGAGTAATGTTTAGAGGTTTGTCATATAGATTGATTTACGAGTAAAATATGATAATTAGCCCTAATTGGTTTTTTTTTTTTTTTAAATAAAATTTCAGTTAAAAACAAAACCGGAAAAAAGAGAGAGTTAAATACAATTATATGGTCTTTTTTTTATTTGTTTTTAATATAAATTCTAATAGAATGAGTTTAATGAGACTAAATGTCCTATTTTCTTGTTTGTTTTTAACCAAATTTCTAGTAAAGGTATTAAGTGAGACAAATAAAAAATTTAAGAGAAAAGTGAGAGTTTTTAATGTCTTAAAAGTAAAGTGAAAATATCTCTAAAATTCAGAGACATGAATCAGCATAATCCTAATATAATTATGATTGCCTTAGAAAATTAGAGTTGGTCAACAATTAGGAATTGATTTGTAATCGGATTTGAATGACTAGGTTTTTCAATTCTATTAAATAAGAGCCTTACCATCTTTTATTTTTCCATTTTTCGTTGCTATTAATCTATTTATCTTTTCATTCCCTGCTATTTTACCGGTCCGCTGCATCAACTCGTATATATATATACACACACATGTATATATATCCTTTGTGACTGTCGTTTTACCTTTGGAAGTCTGCTTATCTTGTCGTTTCTACTGTTTTTGCTTCCGGATCTAATTTTCAGGTAGATTTTATATCAAGGAATAATTCCTTTAGGCATATAATGTACCAATTAATTATTTAACTAACACATGCTTTTTTTTTTTTTTTTGGTTTAGTTTTCACATGATATACAATTAAAATACTGAGAAACATTTTGCCATTTTATATATTATATATGTATTCTGATATACGTTCGTGGTTTTTTTCCCCCCCCTCTCTCTCTCTCTATTGGCATATTGCATGTGTTATATCTGTAGGAAGGGGGGAAAAAAATCACCATCAAACGTTTAAGACCTTGGCAATGGAGGACATCATGAATAATGGTGACGATGTTCATTTTCTGATCGCGGCCGACATCGACGAGCCTATTTCGTCGTTGCCACGATCATTCGACGATTCTTATTTCGACAAATTTCCTGATGGATACAGATTCACACCCACAGATGAAGAACTTATTCTTTGTTACTTGAAAAAGAAGATAGAAAACATAACTTTGCCACCAAACAGGATTAGAGACGAAGACATTTACCAATTCAATCCCAACACACTAGCAGGTAATTTTTAAACTCAAATATGCAATTTTCTTGCAATCTTTCATTTATCACCGTTGTCTCTCAAAATTGTCACCATTTAGTAACTTACCTCCGAAACTGATTTGCCCTTTGAACTTTTTAAGTTGTTAGACTCTGTCTCATTTGTCTTAAATTTTTGTTAAATTGGTGATTAAAAACCACTTACGTCTCATGTTACAGAGATGAAAAATTCTATTTCTAACAAAAAGTTTCCAAATTTAACACAAACCCTAATACATATATTCGAAATTCAAATATTTAATTATTTGAAAGTTAATAAAATGGAGCAAATTACAATAATTTATAAAGTTCATGTAATAAATTGTCAAAATTAAAAATTTAAAGGACAAGTTGCAGAAGAGTGGGAGACAAAAATGCTAATACCTTGTTTATATCGAATCGAAGACAAACAATTTTCTTTCTACCATAAAGATTATGTCGAATAAGATATTACAAATAACTAACATTAATTTTTTTTTTTTTTTTTGCCCTATATCATCACGTTTGTTAAATATTGTTGTTGATCAACAGAGAAATACAAGCTACATAGAGAGAGTGAGCGGTATTTTTTCACACCCACACACAAAAGGTACGAAAATGGATATCGTCCAGCACGGAGTGCCGGAGGTGGGTGTTGGAAGGCGACCGGAAACGATAAAATTGTGTTGTGCCCTACTACCGGACGGGAAGTTGGATATAGGAAATCGCTAGTGTTTTACACCACACCAAAACCAGTAAAAGAATCAAAAACTGATTGGATCATGCATGAATACAGACTCAATGATTCTAAAAGGAGAGAAAATAACAAGGGCAAAAAGAATAAGAAGACTAGCGTGCATATTGATCATGCTGCCAAGGAAAAAAAGCAGGTATTAAATTATTATTATTTTTTATGTTTTTTTCCCCCAAAAAAAAAAAAAACTTGCAAGAATTATAATTTTAAACTATTTATAGATATTGTTGTTTCAGAAACTGCATTAAATATGTTATTTTTTAAAAAAAATATTTATAATAAATAACATATTTTAAAATATTTTAATTAAATTGAATATTTATGATAAATAATTATTTATCCGAAATATATTATTTATCTCAAATATATATATATTTTAAAATATACACTATAAATATTTTCAGAAAAGTGTTATTTATTTTTATGTTTTATCCTTAATATTGTTTTAGACTTTAGTTATTGGATTAATTTTTTAACCATTAGATACGTGAGTATTCACGTTAAAAACTTATAATGCGAGATTCAAAACTACTTCCAATCATATATCAGAATGTCAAAAAGCTGATCTTTATGGCTAAAAATTAAAAAACAATAGCTGTCAGTAAAACAAAAGAATAGAACTCCTATATGTTTGATTATTATCACTTTATTCCGAATTTCAAAATTTTTATTTTTCCTATTTTTGATCCCCATGTAGGAAATGCTCGATGTGTGGGTACTTTGTAAGTTGTATAAGAAGAAGCAACCTCCTACGACGGCTAAATTAACCAGAAAGAAAGGGAATATGATAAGCAGTACAAGTGAAAATGAGAAAGAAAATGCCATTAAAGTTGATGATCAAGATCAACGGTTGGAAGGCCAGGAAATTTACTTCGTAACAGAAGAACTATCCTCCTCTAGTTCAGAAGAATTGTCATCATCTAGTACTTCAGAAAACGATGTATTTTTTGTCGAGAACAGCATCGGAATATCTTCGTAGGAATCAGACACTCATTCTTTTGGGACTTAAAAAACGTTACGTTTGACTTAATATTTGATTAGTTTGATCACAATCTGTTGATATATGTGGAAATGGAATGTTATTGTGTACGTTTTTGAGAAAAGGCGGAGCCAGAAATATAATCTTGTGGGGGAGTATACCAAATATTTTTTTTTTTCCAAAATAAAATAAATTTTAGTGTGGACTACGTGAGAATTTTTAATTTAGCGAGAACAAAATAGTAAATGATCAAATAATTCATCACTTATTATATCTTAATTTTTCATTCTTTTTTTGGCCCCATAAAGGACTATCATCTGTCCCCCCACCACCCCCCTCCCACCCCCACCCCACCCCCTAATTGTGTATGTGATGTAATATCCAAATAAGTAGTGAATTAGGGACATCAATTGTAATCATAATTTTTTAAATAGAAATTCATGTGTCTATTTTTATTGGTAAATGTAATATATTAATGTGACAATGTTTTTAGCACTTATTAATAAAAGAACAACAATTCATATATCACATAGGTTAGTACTCAAAAGTTTGAATTAAAGATAGTTTCCCTAGCATTTTTCTTCCAAAAATGATAGAGAAACAGACAAGATGTATATATATAAGATTACTTTAGAGTTATTCTCATTTCACTCCCTGAACTAATTTAAAAACTCTCACTTTGTTTTATGAACTTTGAATTTGACCTCATTTTATATTCTATCAGAATTTCAATTAAAAACAAATAAAAAAATAAATAAAGTTAAGTACATTCAGGTCTTTTTCATTTATTTTTAGTAGGAATTCTATTAGAATTAGCTTAGTAAGAATTCTCTTATTTTCCATTTGTTTTAAACTGAAATTCAAGACAAAGTAAGAGTTATCTTAAAATTTAATGGCATAGATATAATAACTCATGTCTCCCTTCGGTATGATATTATCCATTTTGGGAGTGGCCCGCACCGAAACAGTGCTTTACCCCTAGATGTCCAGTTAACTACTATGCCTCAATGCATTTCGGAGAAAACCAACTAGCTGTGGGTTTGAGTGGCATTTCACCCCAAAAGGTAATGGAGGCGTGCAAAGGTTTCCTCGGGCCAGACGGAGTTGGCCCTTAAGTGCAAAGGTAGAAAGGAGCTTGACTGCAATACCCAACCATTGAGCAGGGATGAAAGTCAGCCTTTGTTGGACAATACTCAACACAGTTACCACAAAATATAGAGATTCCGAAATCAATACTGTAATTAAGTAATCGTTTCTTGTGAATATTAGTTTCCAATTTCCTTGTTATCCAGGAACTTGTTCAGAAATACTATAATGAACAGAACATAGGAGTTTGTCGTTAGGTATTTGACCAAATAGGATCGTCCAGTTCCTATAGAACCTATCAGCAATAGCCGGTTTTATTACGGGATAGCTCATGATGTTCATATCGATCTAATATGCGACTCTGCAACCAGCATTCTACTTTAAAAGGACCAAGGCACAACAGATGAGAAGCTATACGACTCAACTCCAACAAAATTACTCTTATATAGCTGGCTCTTTTAGGCACTTGGATATTTCCCAACAACTCCGGTCCATTTACCGTTAATGCTTCGTGAACATAGTAGCTAAATAATCCCAACTTGTTACATAAGGCAGTCGATGAAATCGTAGGATTACATGATTCGTCAGAAAAAGGGATGATGACTACTTTTTTCTATATAACAAGATTATTAATTACTCATTGGATTTATTTAGGCTATTTATCATTAAGTAATTTATATGAATCAGCGTTACCCCAAAACGTATCATTAGGAGGTTGTTTCTTTACTTTGAACTATCACATATATTCATTTTTAAGCAACACGAGATTGCACAATTTATTTATTTTTCTTGTAAAGACTAATGACTGTCATAATAAATAAGAATAATTCATATGTGTGTGGGTGTAAACAACAAATTTTGGGTACTTTGATTACGAAAAGGACTTTAAAGTCCTTCACATTTTAAAAATTAAAATTTAGAGAAAAATTAGAAAACAAAAGATGTCTAAGCAGTGACGCATTGAGGAATATTAATTGGACATCTTTTATTTACAATAAAGAAAGCAAGAAATAACATATATCTTGTTTAACCATAATTTCGTATCCATGAATCCTTAATTTTTTCTTCATCAAAGTTTTAAAATTGTTATCGTAAACGAGGTTCGAAGTGGAACAAAAAAAGAAAAAAAAAAAAAAAGAAGAGAAGAAGAAGAATAAGAAAAATTGCGGTGGATAATCCTTAATTTTTAAGCTTATTTTAAGTAAATGCCTCTAGTTTTTTTTTTTTTTTGTGTTAAATGAAAATAAAAAAGAGGTCATTAAGAAATAGAAAATCGTATATTATTTTTTGGACAAAAATATTGATGGATCTTGGTTAATCAACTGTTGATTAATTATTCATTAATTAGTTTTTGAAAGATTGTATAGTTTATCAAAATAACTTTTTTAAACTTAAGAGGTGAGGGGATCAAACTCTACACCTTTTAATAAAGATATATATGAAATTATCGATTGATTATACCTTCCAATCATATAATTTACTGATTCTTAACCATGTAAGTTATTTATTCTTGATTTAAAGAAATTATAACTTTATACTATATAATGTGATAAGACTTGGGATTTTCACTAAAAACATACATTGAAAAGTGCCAACTTTTGACGTATTGTAGGTATAGTATAATGATAATCTCATTTATTTAACTTTATCGATAAAGTTTAGAATTTGAATTCCTATTCTCAATCTAAAAAATTGCCACCTTTTTCACCTTCCCTATGAAAAAAAAAAATGTCTCCGAAAAAGTCAATAAAAATATCAAATAAGTGTTTCTAATTATATTATTATTTTCATTTTAGTTTCTTACTGAGTGAAGCTAAAAATAATAATAGTAATAATGAAAGAGAAATGAAGACAAGACAACACGCTATTCCACCCTTTGTCCTTTTTCTTTTTAGAGAGTTTTGTTCTTACTTTTTCCTTTTTTTTTTTGGTGGAAATACTTTTTCCCATTTGCCAACTGAAGTATCACACGATCTCCTTCATTCATACATTTGTGCATCATTTATTTGTGTGACAGAATAATTTATATTATCATTTCATTTCAAATCATGTTTTATCTTAAAAAAAAAAAACCAGGACTCTAATTTTAATTCTAAATTTTTGTACCAATTTAAATTGTTATTATTTTATTGTTAATTTTTATTATATAAATTAATAACAAAAGATTGTATTTATCAATAAAAATATGACAACTAACTTAAAATTGATATAAAAATTGAGATTAAAATTAACCACTTTAGTTACTCTAAAATTGAATGATTTGACCTATCAATTTGCGATTGGAAAAGAATAATTTTGTTGTCCTGAAATAGATCATACCAGTTAAGACTAATAATGTCAACGTCAATATGTCATGGTCCACACTATTGATGGAAAGCATTATGAACAATACAAACACGACCTCATAGTCATTGGTTTCATATATATATACACATGTACGTATACATATACACACACACACACATATATATATATATATATATATACATATACTGCTGTTTGGTGGTCAAAGATGGATGAAGTTACAAAATTGGAAACATTTTCTTCAATTATTAGGTATGAATTATGAGCTACAATTCTACCGCGCCGACTTCTCCCTATTCACCACATGAATAAAGCATAATTGCGCATGCGATCCCCACTACTTGAAAAAGAAAAAACCCAAAAAGCTTTTTATGAGAACGTACGTACCCCTATTATTGTCATCGATAGCTTGTATACATATACTATTTAGTAG
Source organism: Ficus hispida (assembly GCA_025413025.1). Lineage (NCBI taxonomy): Eukaryota > Viridiplantae > Streptophyta > Magnoliopsida > Rosales > Moraceae > Ficus > Ficus hispida. The sequence continues at coordinate 30,210,299 of CM046372.1, forward strand.
GTTCAGAAAAAGAAAAAAAAAAAAGGGGGTTGTAAGTATAAACTAGAGATAATTACAAGCCTAACATGATATATTGTAGAGTTCAAATCCCTCACCTTAAATTTTAAAAATCAAAAAAATAAAAAATAAAAATAAAAATAAAAATAAAAAAAGAAAGAAAAGAGTTCAACATATAAGTTGTTATATTAATTACCCGTTTAGTGACCTCTACCTATAGATACAAGTTTGAGTGGAATAACATTGGTACTACTGGAGTCACTTGAAAATTTAATTGATTTTTGTTTTTTCTTTTTTGTCTTTTTTAAAATTTGATTTTCACATATATGTTTTTTATTGAATTTTCTTATGTAGAAATAGGAGGTTAGTTCCATCATTCATAAAGGTATAACACGGCAATTAACGTGTGTATATATTCATAACTTTACGTTTTGAGAATTGTTTCCATGATTATTATTAGTTGATGCATCTCAAAGGATTGGCTCAATCATCTTCGCATGCAAGTACAATTGTTTATATACAATCTTATTATACTTGATATGGATCGGAGGTCCAAACTAGTGTTCATTATTACTTGATGTGGGTGCAGATCACATCAATCATCTTGACCACCCCGGAAAAGGAGTTTGGTCTTGGCGTCTAGCTAGCCTTCTATCCGTCATGATGTGATAATATATATATATATATATATATTTATATATATCTCAAAAATATATGAACAAAAATGAAGGAAAGCTCAGGAAACATAGAAAAAAAGGAAAAAAAAAAAGACATTAAATTCTGTCAGATTGAATCCTTGTAGTACACACCGAATAGATCCTATCAACGGAGTCCACCATTTTGTGAGGTATATTGGGTCAAATCTCATTGTTAAAAAAAATATGAAAGGGTCTAATATAATTGAAGATAATTACTCTCTCTATGCATTAAAAAAGAACACGTTTCTTTTTGTTCATAAATAGTTATATTTCTATCGGTTATGGTAATTCCTTTTTGCTTTGCCGAGGCATGTACATTTATGACAACCCCAAAAACCATATACCAAAAAAAAAAAAAAAAAAAAAAATCCAAAACCTTCTTTAAACTTGAGTAATGACAGACATAACGTGGATATTCTCTAACTTAATTTGCTGAACTGACGAATTCACTTGATCATGATGATCGTGATCATTATTAACAAGTATCTGATTAGTATCCTCCGCTTGGTAAGTCTGGTGGACCCCGTAAAACATATAGAACAACGTGATCAGAGCCGTCCAAATGGAAAATCGTTGAAAGGAACGCATCTTGAGACTGGCCATAAGGAATATGTTAAGGAAGATAGATAGGGCAGGAGGCCACGGCATGTAGGGCACGGACCACGTCCCGGCGGGGTAGTTAGCGAGGGAATTAGGCACTGCGTAGTGGAATAGAGCCGTTATGGTGAGAGCTGCTCCACCGAATAGCGGTAGGCCCCACGACCACCAATGTTGGTGCTTGCTGTGCCATGAGAGGGAAAACCCTAAGGCGGCGGAGGAAAGGAGGAAGAGGAAGAGGAGGATTTTGGAAGGAGGGTTTTTGCCAGTGATGACGTACCGGCGGTAGATGAGAGCATTGGCGACTAGGAAGAACACGACGAGTGTGCCGATGGAGATCATTTGGAGGATCAAGTCTAGGTCTACAAAGAGTGCTATTGATGCCGTGCAAAGTCCTACATACAGATCATGAAATTAATTATCATTTATGAATGAATTGAGAAGTTTAAAAAAAAAAAAAACTATACCAAAGTAGTATTGATCACATAATAATAAGTGAATTGTGCGTTTACTTTCCAAATTGATAAGTTATTTAGATTCAGAAATGCGAATAAATTAGATGTGTAAATTTCTGTGAATATATAGGAGTGATTAAAATCACTAATTATTGCTAATGATTCTAACTCCAACATCTGGAAATCACCTTTGCATATCACTATTTCTTTCCTTTTGTCTATTTTGTTTGTTTGTTTTGTTTTTAGTTATATTTAATGATGCTTTTTTTTTTTTGTTTTTTTTTTTAAAGACCTTGCAGCTCCGTTTCTGTGCGTGATTCGACGTGTTAAATTAAAATGAAGTCAAAACATGATTGGATGGCATTTGAGAAATAACACTTCAAGTGGGGTAAAGCAAATTTTACTTCCAAGTATAGCCCTAAGTAACCAATAAACAAAATACCGGGTTTTGCTTTTAAAAATCATGGACGCGGTTAAATATATATATATATATATATATATATATATGTAGTCCTAAAATATTAAATTAGCTAGCAAGAAGGAGAAAATTAGTCACTGAAAAAAACTTAATTAATAAAATTGAATAAGTTAGAAAAACCTATGTTCTTTCTATATACTTGAGGGTATGTTTGGTAGGAAGAAGAGCAAACAGAAACGAAAGAGTGACGCTTAGATGAGGGAAATGAGAAAGGAGGAAGAGATGTTATTTCTCTTTTGTTGTTTGGCATGAAATTTCTTTAATAATTTCTCTAGTTTAGAACAGATAAAACTTTAGATGCTTTGAAGGATTAGGAGCTCTTCTCTTAATCATTTCCCTTCCTTTTTCTCTCATACCAAATAGTTATGAATACTAAAATCATTTCACTAATCCTTCCACTTCTCTCCTTTCTTCCACTTTTTTATCCTATCAAACACGCTCTAAGGGTATGATTGGTAGGAATCAAAGAAAATAAAACAGGAATGGTAGATCACATGGGTGAAAGAAATGGAGAAGCAATATGCCCTTTTTCTTATGTTGTTTGGTATGAAATCTTTTCAACAACTTTTTAGTTTAGAGAGATCAAAATTGGAGTGTTTAAAAGAATTTGGAGTCCATTCTTTAATCCCTTGCTCATTTCTCTCCTATCAAACAATCATATAAATATTGAAATTTTTTCACTAATCCCTTCATCTCTGATCTCCTTCCTTCCACTTCTTTCTCTTACCAAACACACTCGTTAAGGCAACCTACTTACGAAATTCACACACTAGGCCTGAAAAATTAGTGGCTAGACAGCACAAATTTGTATAACATGTGTGTGTGTGTGTGTGTGTAAACATATAAGAGTTAATTAGAGGAATTACCGAGGAAGAGAGTAGCGTTCAAGGGTGTGCCAGTGGAAGGATGAACCTTGGCTAACCAAGAGGGAACCAAACGAGCCCTTCCAATAACACAAAGGTACCTGGCTTGGCCTAACATGGCCACCAGCAGAGATGTCATTATTCCCAAGCTTGCACCTGCCCCTACCACATTGCCTCCCCATTCCCATCCTATGCTTTTGAAAGCCGTTGAAAATGGGGTTTCTTTTTGTATCTATTTTATTAATCAAAAAGAAAATCAATTACTAAAATTGCATATATATGTGTGTGTGTGTATGTGTGTGTGCATTTGCAGAAAAAGTCTTGATCAATAACTTTCTTTTTGTCCTTTCGTTTTCTGTTTATGTGTGAAAAGTTAACCTTAACTTTATTTATAGAACCTACATCCTACTCCATCCCACATTAAATCTCCCATTCATATCGACCTTTTAACTATTTTATTTAACGAAAATAATGTAAACGTTCCATAAAAATTTATAAAATAAATGATAAAATATATAAACTATCAATAATTTCATACTTTACTTTATCATTAGATGTAAAGTTTGAATTTCTTCACCATCAATTCAAAAAATAATAATAATAATAAAATTACTATTTAGACACAATTATTAATATTGTTATTTTTTTTAATGGTATAGAATCTATAGCTTTCACTTATCAGAGAGAAATGAAAACAGTCATTCATTTTAAATCTGAAAGTTCATATGCAAATCCTCTCCCTTTCCACTTGTTAAGTTAGCCCAACGATACTATCATTTGGACACATGGTAATATTGAGATATATATATATATATATATATTCATACATACATACATACATAAATATATTTGTATGTCTAGATTAATTACTAATTACCTTAGTGTAAGGAACCATAAGACACAAAGATAAGGCCATGAGGCAGTAAATGACAGAGCTAATGACAACCGAACCGACTATGCCGATTGGAAGGACCTTTAAAGGATTGTGGATCTCTTCAGCCATGGTTGAAGCTGAATCATATCCTATATATCCAAAGTATACAATTGCTGCTCCATCAATAATCGGTTTGACTCCAAAAGGAGCTATTCCATGCGGCTTTACCAAGTTTTCGGCTCTTCCATTGTAGAAGCCTCCAATTATTATGAGCCCAAAGAATATCACATGAAACACGGTCATCACCAAGTTCAACATTGAACTTTCCTTTGTGCTGTAATACATATATACATACATACATATATATATATATATATATAATCACAAAAGATGAAAAGAAACACCAGTCATTATCAAGATCCACCAAGAGAATATATACAAATAGCATTACCTTATAACTATTAAAATTATGTTGACGAATATTATAATACAATAATACAACTACAAAACAACCATCTATAAAGATGACAAAATAAATGATTTTGTTTTGCGCGGTGGAAACTAAAACTAGACAAGAAATTGTGTGCTTGCTAAAGCGCGCGGTTTTTTTTTTTTTTTTTTTTGTGTGTTTTTGTTTTTAACGAGAAGAGAAAGCGAAAGTATTAACAATTAATAACACATCTAAAAACGAACTAACAATTGACGAGAAATGAAAACACTATCTAATTTTGAATGTGAGAACTCCTATTTAAATTGCTCTCTTCCCACCCGTTGAGCCAGATATTCCCAGCGGGGTTGTATTAAGCACAAAGTTATGAGAAATAAGTAGATAGGCAAAAGAGACCAGATAGCTGAAAATCAGACCTCGCTATAGGCAAAGAGTGATAGGAGAAGGATATGAAAATACTCTCAGGTTTTGACCGTGTGAGCTACTACTATCCATTGGGCCAGCTAGTGAGTAGATGGGCAATAGAGACAAGATATAGCTGAAAATTAGACCTATTACATAGGTGAAAATGAGGAAGAGAATATGAAAACACTCTTTTAAGTTTTGAACGTGAGAGCTCCTATCTATTGTTGTATCGACGAAAACGGAAAGAGAGGAATTCGAATCCATTAAGCATAAAAGTTATGGAACAAGAAAATGGGTAAGATGGGATAGAAAGACAAGATATATAGCTGAAAATTAAACCTGTGACATAGGCAGAGAGTGAGGAGCAGAATAAGAGCAACAGCCGGGAAATCCAAGTAATTATAGTTGTCCATCAGCCCTTCCACTTCTACTCTCCAAGCTGTTGAATTGTTTTCTCCGAATGCAGTGGACAGGTATGCTGTGAAAGTTCTTGCTGCTCCAGCGTTTGACAGTACATATTCCATCAGTATGTTTGCCCCAGCAAAATACCCCACAAACTCTCCTGTTTTCCAACCATTTTATAAAGAAGATATTAGGTAGTTGTTAGTTAAAGGAATTACTATTATAAGTTGAATCAAATTCATCCGCATATTTCTCTAATATCTAATCAAGGTCTCAAGTTCAAGTCAAGTCTGCCATCTTTCGGTCTGTATACTTGTAGAATCTACCTGACAAGCGACAATCTAGTTGGGATGTTCTTTCTGATACCAGTTGTCTTTTTTTCGCTGGTTAAAAAATAATAACAAATTTGAAAAAAAAAATTAAGTGTCCAAGTAAATTTATATACCAAAGGTTAATCTCAGGTAACTGAAGGCACCGCCAGCGACTGGGATTTGGACCGAGAATTCGGCGTAGCACAAGGAGGAAAGAAGGGCTGATATACCAGCGATGAAATAAGAAATGAAGACGGAGGGACCGGAGTGAATAGCGACTTCGCCGGTGGTGACAAAGACGCCGACACCGAGCATTCCTCCCAAACCAAGAGCCAATAGGTCATGCCACTTGAGTTTCCGTTTCATGTCAGCACCAGACCTCTGCCTGACTTGGTTCAGCTCCTGGTCAGGCGTCCATGTGGCTAGCATTCTCTTCCTCAGCCTGTGGGGTGTTTGGAATAGGGAATTTAGATAGTTAGAGAAGAAGAAAATGTTAGTGTTGTTGTTGTTGTTAGTTGGTGCAGTACTAATTTGGAGAGAACTGGCCATATTAATGTTGTTTGTGAAAGAGAAAGAATGTTGTGTTTTGGCTACTTCCATGAGATGAGATGGGTTGGGCTTGGAGGAGGCTCTTAAATATGCATTTCATCTTGAGAGAGAGAGAGAGAGATGATGATGAGAGAGAGAGGGCTAAATTGCTTGATTCTTCTCTCACACACTAAAGGGGGGTAATTTTTTCCTACATTTATTCAAAATTAGTACCTATAATGGCCTTTTCCATGTGCGAAATGACGATTATACCCTCATCAGATCTTGTTAATTAATACTCAAAACATATCTATAGTTTACTTTATATATGTGAATATATATATATATATATATTCATAAATAAAAGAAAACAAGTCCATAGTCACGCAATAAACAATAACTTTTTTGAGTGTCCCAAGAGGCCAAAAAATAAAGAGGTATTCTAATTTGGTGTGGGAAGGAAGCATGCAGAGAAAAAGGTGTTAAAAAAAGAAAAAGGCCAAGCCATTTTGAATTGAAACGAGCTTTAATATTGTAAGCTGAGGAATCAAGTACAATATATATACACACAAATTTATAAACATATAAATTATAGCAATTTCGTACTGATGAAGGGAGTGAGTTTGACCCAATTATATATATATATATATATATATATCTTTTGGAAGTTGCTTTGCTATATAGTCTCTTTAAAGTTTGAAAAGAGATGACAAGCATCCTATACACACTTTGCTAAAAGCAAGAAATTAATAAAAGATTCTTCATGACACCAGTTTTAATGAGAATAACTGGACTGTATTAGATGATTCCTCAATTACAAGAATTCACACTGAGGATACAGTTGTCATCAATGTGGCCTGCTTAAGCCTTTAGTAGTAATTTGAAGCCAAACACGTATTAGTGCGCGCACTATCATTTTTGTTTTTTTTGTTTTCTGTTCTCGTTGTTCCAAAATCTGGTACCACCTTGTATATTTCATCAATATATATATATATATATATATATATATATATAGAAGAAGATGACATGATTATCAAGTTAATGGAGCCAATTTTTTTTTTTTTTTTAAACAATGGCATTAAAATTCTGTTCGAGGTGCCAAACGAGTGGTTTTGGCTCCCTCTTTGCCACACACTCTCTCCCATACGGAGAGAGAGAGAGAGGAGCTTTGAAGTACATTAATTTATTTTCAATGCTTTTATTAGGAAAATGGTAAAGATGTCAATAGTGTTTAATACCACGTTGTTAATAGAAGGTGAATTTTCTTTTTTGAATAATAATAGAAGGTGGATTTTTTTTTTTTTTGAATAATAGGATTTCACAATATGTATCTACAAGTGAGGTTCACTTTTTATTAATTATGGTATATTTAAAGTGAAATCTTTACATAGAGACTGCATAACCTTTTTTTTTTTTTTTAAGAAAAAAGTGTTTGATAGTGTTCTCATACCCCCTACTCATCGTGCACTTGCAAACATAATGAAAGCACACATGTGGAACATTAATGAGTAATTCTCTTAAGAAATGTCACTTTTAAGATTGGATCTCAAAATGAGAATACGGAAATATGAAATTTGGTGGTGAGAATAAGAGAAACTTAAAAAAGATATTACCACCACTATTATTTGAGAGCATATTTGTCTAATTCTCCCAAAATGATTTTATATGTGCTTTTCATTTTACAATAGCTGTATCCAACGTTCTAATGCTTTAGCATCCTTTTCTTCTAGACCCAAAATCAAGCTGTTGCTAATCGTGTTACAATAGCTTTGTAAAGAATGAAGCAATTACGAACCGTGTCGAGCTTGCATATAGAGATTTGAAAATCATTTGTAAAAAATTAACTACATATTTTATGTACGTATGTGTCTGTCTATATATATGTACGCATATTTAGTTGAGATTTAGGTTCTATCTTTTTTATTAACCTAATAGAGGAGTAGCTCAAACGATAATCCATCCGTCCAGCGATTTTCCTCAAACGCAAGAAGATCACAACTCCATAGAGATCTCCACCTCATCAGAGTCCCATGTTATCGTGAAACTCTCTTCGGGGTTCATCTTGCTCATATATATATATAGCTACATTTGGAATTTGACAATGATAGCATTTGTTGGATCATGGGATTTTATAAGAAAAGGTTAATTGAGCTGCCCAAATCATTTTAAACACATTTGAATTTTATGTCTAGTCAACGTGAGACTTTTATTTACCTACACTCTTACCAACTATCAAGTACTCAAACTTGGAAAAAGATAGCATACATAGATAATGATCTTTGTCAAAAACAATTTTGCATGAACTCTCTAGGCTTTATTTCATAGTGTAAGTTTGATGGTTTATTTATTTGTTTATATAATAAATAGAGAAAGTATGATAGATATCATAGACCGTAGCACATTTCAATTAGATTCGCACACTGAACGTGCACGACCTTTTGAATCATTTCATAATGTTCTTAGTTCATTATTAATTGTTTGAAAAGTCTGCATTACCAGAATCAAATCAGATAGCAAAAGCAATTGATTGGTAAATAAATCCAAGCATCTCGAATATATCTTTCCATTTGCAAAAAAATTAACTCTCCTGAAGATCATGTCAAAATTGCGCATGCCCTCTTGACTAGCTCTCTAGCTTCTCGAACCTTAACCCTTTTCAAGGCTACTTCTAGGGTATATGCCATGGCATTTTCTATCGTTCTAGATTCATTTGGCTAAAGAGAAACTGTTTTTTCAGTTAATCCCATTTACTTTTTTCTATGTTTTTTTAATAAATATTTTGGGTGATTTTTTTTTTCTACGATTTCAAGTCCAAATAAATGGATAAATTAAGCACATCTTAATATTATTATCTAGGGTTTGTGGGAATTTGGGTCATGGTGTCAATTCGGCTGATAAGGATCCTATATCCTTAAAAATAGAGTAGCCCAAGGTCTACTTTTCTTTGCTTTTTTGTTGTTGTAAAAATTAAAATAAAAAATTAAAAAAATGGTTAGGAATCAGTTTGGATATATAGTTCATGACGGTTATAAGATATAATATTAAAATCAAATTGTATTAATACACCACCATGAGAAGATTATTTGTACTAGCACCTTTGATGATTTCTTTTATTTTCTTTTTTTTCCCCACTATTCTTTTCTTCCACGTACTAAATTTCAACTTGACGTGTTTATATATTTGAAGTCAAAAAGGTTTTCCCCTAAATATGAATCAAATCCCATCTTTTAGGCTCATGCATCCATTGGAGATGGAGAGGAAGGACAAAAAAAATGTAGCACTTATATATTTCTTTACATATATATGCTTAAAATTATCTATGAAGGTACATTTTTAATCGTCATCATCTATCCGTCATTCCTCCAAGTAATAGGTCTCTTCTATATATATATATACTTATACATATATATGTGTGTGTATACATATATATATATATATATATATATGTATAAAGCATCCATAGCTCGCTGCACGAGAATATTAGCAAAAGGATATGGATTGAAAGTGGTCCATATATATGGACATATATACTTTATACAAACACACGCGGCAGAGTGGGGATCGACATCCAAGATTTATACTACTTTGGGACAATTTTATTTTTATTTATTTTTTTCTGTCGACGTCTACATAGGGTTTTATATCTTAATAAAATTTGTGGCAGAAAGTCGTCTTGGCATTCCAACCAAAAACATCTTTGTATATAAGTGTACTTATATATATGTATGTATGTATGTATGTATGTATGTATATAAGAAAGAAGAAGAAGAAGTGATCAACATCTTGGCATTAGTGTAATTTTAAATATTATTACTTAATAATAAGAGATGATTAGTGGTTTATCTGAATACTACAGATCGTGCTTCTTTTTCAAAGAGAAATCATGAAGAAAAGCGTAAGTTATTGGTGCTAAAGTTCAACTTCAACTGACGGAGTTTGCTATACACATACGTAATAATAACTATATATATATATATATATATATATAGTTAATTAAACCAAGTTGCTCTTTAGAAAAATAATAATAACAATAAATAAATAAACCAACATGCTTTTGTATCTGCACTGCATACCTTTTTTTTTAAATAAAAAATTTCCTCTATATATACACACACACACACGTATATGTTAATCCTTTACTTAAGTCTCCAAACCTTGTTTAGTGTGGCTTTTCTTCCTCTTATTTACAAGAAAATATTTAAGGGTCAATTTATTTGTGGAAGTACGCAATCCACATCTTAAAATTCTTTTCATGAGATCAAAATTCAGCTGGGCAGAGAAAAGCATTATATTCTAACTAGAAATAATTAGAAAAATATATACGATAAGTGGAAAAGGTAAACGCCCCAAAGAATCCAATCAAAGGCATCATAATTTAGCACTGGCTGACTTAATTAAAGGCAATTATTTTTGCAACTTGGCTTTGAAATATTAAAAAAAAAAAAAAAAAAAAAAGATAAACATTGAATTCACAGTACAGTCAGAATGGCCCCCTACTTTGATCCTTCTTCAAAATTTCAAGTCCCCACAACATATATGTGGAAACTCCAAAATATAGTTAACTATTAATTAGCTATTGGAATATTGGATATAAAAAGCATTTAAAGTCATATACATATATATATTTATTTATATATATGTTGTATATGGTATAAAACGACATGAAAGAGACTAGAGTTACATTTATTGCCACTAGATAGGATTTGTTATTAAAACATATCACATAGTAGCAAGCATATATTCATGTAGTAAGAAAAATACAAGAAGTAAGAGAATTGATTTTAATTATATGCTTTTACCACTGTGAATTTGGTTGTTGTTCACTACTGTATATATATATATATATACACATACATATATATATATATAAGTGTTTGAGAGCCATCTGCTTTAGATTTTTCCACAAGTGGGTCATCCACATTTTTGTGTGTCGTACTGGTGTGTTATTTGTTAGTTTTATTTCTAAAAGGAACCTAATTCACAAGGTAAAAGTAATTTAGTTTATTTTTAATAATTAGCAAAAGAGATAAGTACGAATAAATGAGGTAAAAATAGAAAGAAAATTATTTTTTAAAAAAGGATTACTTGTGTAGGAACAAATGCTGTTTTTTGAGAGGTAGATGGAGATATGAGAATGGATAAAACTTATAGATAACAGAACCATTTGGACTTTATTAATTAATAATTAGTGTGTAGCATTCTTATAATGTAATTGAGAAGGTTTCATGAATTCTTCAGTTACTATATATTGAATTTTTCCGTAAGTCTTTAAATATTATTTATTCATGGGTTAAATGGGGAAGCAAATTTTTTTTTTTTTTTTGTTTTATTGTGTGTGTGTGTGTGTGTGTTTGTTTTTTTTTTTTTTTTTTTTTTTTTAGAAGGCCACGTATGCTAAGCAAATGGGGATATTTCTTCTCATAAAAAAAAAAAAAAATGGAAATCCCTTCTTCGATAATGGTAAGAGAAAGAAACATAAATAAAAATTAATTACGAGAACGTCTTTATACGTTGATTACATCTGTTAGTTTTTTCATACTGTTTCCAGTTGCCCTCTGGATTTTACTAATAAAACAAAATAAAATAAAAGAATATTACAATATGTAGAAATAAAGAGTACCACCAAATTAGGTCCAGAGGCTTAAATCAAGAGAACACCATTAAAAAATTATATTAAAAAAAAACCCAAAAGAGAAGAGCCTAAAGAATTAAAAAACTAATGAAATATGAAAAACATCGGGACTAAAAAAGATTTACCCTCCTAATAAATAACATAGAATTAAAAAAATGGAAATCCCTTTGGTTTATTACGTATCTATAGCAGTGAATTATACTTATCGTCAAATTGAATAACTCATAATTGCTATCTTCTTATGGTTGTGTTTCCTCTTTTTCTTCCTTTTGATGAAGCTATATTATTATTTTTTAAATAAGCAAAAGACTTAAAAAAGAAAAAGAGAAAAGAAAGAAAAAGAACGCAACAAACTTAACTCATAAAAGATCTAATTATAATACTAAAAAAAAAAAAAAAAACCAAACCAAATGTAAACTAAACAAAATAAGGGGAACCTCCCTAAAAGAATTGTTTTTAGAATCCTTCCCACAGTTCTAAGTTGATGACAAGATGATTTTTTGTTGAATAATTTGTTTTCCTCAAAATTTTCAGATGAATTTGACAATTTACCCAAAAATTTGATATAATAATTATCATCTCTTACTGAGTAATTATATGAGTGCTGATTGTTGATGTATCGTCCGTTTCAATGCTTCAAACTCGATCTTAAGAAGATCTTAAGATCAGTTTTTGCCTTCTAAATCCTCCCATTAATATTTTATCATCACACACATCCTATACAGAGTTTTTTATTCATATCTAGTCTCGAGGAGTGTTTTCTGTCAAAGCCAAAAAAATATAGCTTCTGGTAAAAAATCTTCTGAGTAGACTTTAAAACTTTTAATAAAGTTTAAATTTCAAACTTCATTTTAAAATTTTAATTATTTGTTAGAAAAATTTTAAAGATCATTTCGACCTCATGAATTATTTAGTTCCAAATACTTATTAAAAAACTACAGCTTTTACTTCTTTTTTTTCTACTAGTTAAAAACAAAAGTAAAAATTCTATCAAACAGATCCTTAGAGACTGATCAACAGAAGATGTGGTAGGGAGGAGCTAGGGCTAGTTCAAATAGGCTAGTCCGACACTTGCATTAATGTTTTCTTGTGAAAGACATAAATTAGTGAAGATTGATCAATATTTGAGATCAGATAAGAAGATCATAATAAAGTGAAATAAGAGAATAATGCTACGACATATACACTCGTTTCCTTTGAAAGAGTTGTATGGTACAAGCAAACGAAAAGGGCCGCACTTACTAAAGAGATTCATGACTTGGGTATATCATTGCTCAATTTTTGTCTATTTATTTACTTTTTTTACCTCTCATACGATCTGATCTCTACCCATTAAAATCATAAGTAGCTAGATATGATTAGCAATTATAATGCTATAATTTTCCTAAGAGTACTAGGTGTCCCTTTAATGCCAAAAAGATATCCTCTTTTTTCCATTGCCATTTACATTAATATTGATTCTTATTATTATTATTATTATTATTTAAGAAGTCCACATGCACTGAAGCTAGCAAATTAAAACCCCTTAATAATGTCTTCCAATTTGGTGTTGTGTGTGGTTGGGAAATGCCAACACAGCTTCTCACATGTTCAAATATTATAAAGAGGGGAAAGTGAAAGCATTTGTTATGGTGTATAATTACATCTTCATTCCTTCCTTAGTTTATTAATTTATTTTAAGCAGAAAGCCAAAATTCATGGGTCACAAATGGGTATAAAGTTGCTCCTCATAGGCCTTTGATATGAGGAAATCAATTCTCTAAAAGTCACTTATTTTCTTGTTTATTGGATATGGTATAGTGACTCAAATGACTGAAGATCATGGGATTCATTCATTAGTACTGATCTTCGGCATGCTATAAGATGCTTTTTGGCTTTTTGTGCCCTAAAATTATTTCTGAAAGTATTTAAATAATCTGTTAGAAGATCTAACTCACATTTGATATCAGGAAATCAATTCTCTGAATGTCGCATATTTTGTTGTTTATTATATATGATATAGGGACTCTAATGACTGAAGATCATGGGATTTATTAGTACGCTTCGACCCGTAATAAGATGCTTTTGGCTTCTTATGTCACAAAACTATTTACAAAAGTATTTGAATGATTTGTTAGAAGAGTATTTAGCAAAGTCACAGAATGTGGCTTTCAAAAAAAGCTTTTCTAAATAGACTTTAAAATTTGAATTAAAATTTAAGTTAGACATTATAAACTTCATTTTTATTAGTTATTAGAGAAAACTTTAAAATCATTCTGATTTTATAAGCTCTTTTAAAACTATAGTTTCAAATACTTATTGAAAAGTTAAAGCTCTTGTTTTTCTTCTTCTATTTGACTAAAAGAAAGAACTTTGTTAAATTAAAGGTGTCTAGTTAAAATTGTTGTGGTTTTTATAAAAGCATGCGTTCTTTATACATACTTAAAGTAGAAGTAGAAACAAAAGAAAAATATAAAAAGAAACAAAGTCTAGATTCTCCAGTACATAATTTAAAAACTACATTGGCAGTACAAAGTGCTTTTGTAGACTTTCACTAAACAACTATAATTTTGTATCGTTTTTTTTTTTTTTTTTATACAAAGTGCTCTTGGCTGTCTAAATACACACACGGATGGCGATACAACTTGTTCCAAGAACTAATTCGATTAATTTAAGCTTTTCTTAAATAAATTAAAAAAAAAGGAAAAGAAAAAGAGTTGATTGACTGCATTTTTCCATTCCCCTCACACCATAGGATTATAATATAATATAAATGTAAAAGAAAATATACAGAAGTTGCTATCATCTCCTTTAACCATTGACAGGCCATTAATTTTAATAATTATCCAATATATAGTATAACAAGTAGGAGTAGCCTATATATAGTTTCCTATTTGGGCTAAAACATTTGTATAGTGATCCTTTTCGGATCCAACAAGAAGCATATATAGTATTTTATCAACTCTTAATTAACTTTACATTGTAATGGAAGCTTTATCGTGCCCATGAACATAAAGTCACTAACATATGTAACATCGTCTACACAATATATATACACACATATATATATACACTTTAATCTTTCTGTTTCTTAATTCCTTGCTCAAATAATTTGCTCTTCCATCTTAGGGTTATTGGCTAAAAGATAAGGTGTCCACAATCATGATTCAAATGTCTAAATGAAGTGCACTCTCCACAAGAAAAGAGGATTGCAAACATATACAAATGGGTGTATAAAGATCATATTCATGGTGGAAATCAATAACGTATATATGTATAAATTATGAAATGAAAGTTATGAAAAGAGGACAAAAAGCGACCACCCCATGTCAATAAGAGCTCGAAATTGATACAGGACAAAAGGAGAGTTTTCTAGAGCTCATTAAGTTTCTGTCCTCTACTGAAAACCCTTCTTCTCTATTAATTATCATCAAATTTCAAGACAAATATAGGCATATATTTATATATATATATATATATATATTATATGGAGATTATAGACACACACACACACACAAATCTAATTTTATCAAGATGGTCTGCCATGATTGAAAAGGAACATATAATATCCACCTGCAAACAGAAGGGCATTAATATATAATAATTAATTATAATCGTCGTGATCCATGCGCTAAGCTCCAATTGATCTGATAGTTTCTTTCTCCCATGCGTAGCTCATCGCCAATGGAACTACTTGCCCTTATTTTGCATGAACTAATTTTTTCATGTATATATATGTGTATTTATTAATTAAAATAAAACGTAAAGTTTATGTGCCTATCACATGCTGTAGATCAGCAAATCCATTTTTTCCCTTTATTATGACTTTGACATATTATATATGCATATTTAAATTAAATCACAATTATATAAATCAATAAATGTATCAAGATATCTCAACGAAATCATATTCTTATGACCTTCATTATTTATCTACCCCTTTTAACATTCCGAGTACTTTAATTTTTATATGTATACGTGTATCCTATGACTCTAGAGGTGTGCATATGCATGTTTGGGAATCTTGGCAAATTCTTTTGACGTTATCTACAAGACACGAATTATGAGAGCAGAAACCACAAAAGGCTTATGCATGTATATATCTATATATATATAGAACTTTTAGCATAAAAAGTAATCACTACTTTTAAGTCTCGACCATTAGAGTTGCCATTTTAACAAGCTCTTAGATATTTGCCTTCGTTTTTTCACCAATTCTTTTTCTTTTTTTTTTTTTTTTTTTTTTTTTTTTTTTTTTTTGTCTTTCCAGGTAAACGCCACGAAATTCAAAAGAGTGGAGTTGCCACTTGCCACTTGCCACCATAAGGGCATTTGATGAAGAAAGAGGAACAGTTACATTTCGTGTGTATTGTCACTTTATATTGCGTCTTTTCTTCGTACTTTAAAGTCAATCACATCACATAGGTAACTTCACTCATTTGTATTCTAGTTAAAAGTGCATATACATACATACATAAATACACACACTCACGCACAAAGTAATGAAGTTTTGGTCCATAGGAATCAACGTCCTTTTCTTCCTTACCACTAAAGTTGCTCATTCACACAGTGTTCATATGCTTAAGGTTTTTTCCATTTATCCAATTAGTATATAAGGAAAGAAGAAAAAAGAAACATGCGGTACATCTCTTTATCACTATTATTTTCTTTTAATGTCTTATATATAATTTATAAATAAATTGACCACAAAATCTTTTAAATAAGGTAACACGATGATTCATTCGTACAAAATGACCACAATAATCTATTCTCACAAAATGATTCTATTCGGACAGTTGCTAGCTGATTGTAAAAAGGACTTATAGATACTTATATATCATAAGTGAATTTCACTCTCCGACTAATTTAAGACTCGACTATGAAGATCTTTTTGTTTGAACTTCACTGTATTCAAACAATTACTAGCTGATTATTAAAGGGACTTATAGAAACTTACCTATCATAAGTGAACTATTCACTCTCCAACTAATTTGAGACTCGATTGAGAAGGTTTTTGTAATTGATCTATTTATAAATTATATGCGTTATTTATTTAAAATGTGTATTGGTCAATAATTAGAAACTTTTCTGAGTAGGAGCGCATCAGAAATGAGATCTCCGGTTGAAATGCAAGCTGTCATGAACTGACATCTACAGAACCACAGGAAAGAATTGACTTTGTTAAAGAAATTTATATATATGCACCTTATTAAATATTAACAGTTAGGGCCAGAAAATATCCACCCACTTTTGGACAAAATTTGGCGCCTTAATATATATATTTTTTCCCCTACAAATTAAAGTTGACTTTACTGATAACATTGCTTAATGATCTAGGAAATCTTGGTGAAATTATTGGGATGATAATTATAAATATGGTATCTTTTGTCACAAAGATAATCAGATTTAATATGATCATTAGAATTCCCAAAAGGAGATCTATCCCAGGATAATATTGATCCAATTTGGGTGACAACAAATTATAATAATATCAAGACATACTAATAATAATAGTGATTGACTTTTTAACTTTGTGACTAATAAAAACATTAGTTTCAATTAATTGTAAAACTCTGGAAATTTGTTAATTATGACGTCATAATTTGGATCAGTTAACCTCAGATTTCATCATCAGCCATCACCATATAAAAAACTGAGAATAAGCTTCGTCACCATGCATTAAAAGTAAGAAATTGTTATTGCAATTGTGAAAAATAAAAATAAAATAAATAAAATTATAATACGATAAATAAACTGAATAAAAAGGGTTTAAATAGCAATGAGGCAAAATATTATTTCGTTCTTACTAATTAAAGAAATAAATAAATCCGAATGTAAATATAGTATAAATCCAAATTAATGATAATTTAATTAACTCTAATATCTCCCCTCACTCTATTAAATTAATACATTGGGTTCAAGAACAAGCACCATTTGGATTTTGGAAGAATAACACTTCTAATAGAATACGAACAAATACGATATAGTTTCTTTTTAGGTTGAAATATATAGGAACAATATAGCTATATTTATAACAAACTACTAATTTTCATGTAAGAAAAAACACGTCGTAAATGAATAAGGCAGTGTTTTCTCAAAAACAAAATAAAATAAAGCTGAACATTACAAAAAAAAAAAAAAAAAAAAAAAAGATCTTAAACATCAAAATTGATATTAAAAAAATTCATTACAGTAAACAAATAAGAAGATCATTGATTCGACCAAAAAATAGAGAGAATTTTTTCAATATTTACTCTCCTATTGGCATGCATATAACTGGATAACAGTGACAAATTCTAGCTCCATAAGAAACCAATTTTCAGCTCTTGCAAATTGACCTCTGTCTCCAGTTCTATATATAGGTCATTCTGATTGATACGATAATGAATCTGCAGCCTAAAAATCTTTCAGATCTAACAATAGAAGCCTCAAATATATCAACAGCCTGCACAAAAACACAAAAAAGGGAAATCTATATAGAAAATTAGATAGAGATCTGTATAAATCAAACCCATCACCACTATGTATTAAGTTCAGAATCTCAAGCAAAGGAATAAGAAATTTTTTAAATTTGGTAAACTTATAATTGGATCCTGCTTGACATGTCCAATCAATATTATTGACCAGGATATTGGAAATGCAGACATCATCTTGTGGGAAGAACATTCTGTTCCAACAAACAGAAAAGAAAGCATCTCATTTTAGTTAAGTAATAAATACAAGAAGCCAAAATTTTAATTAGTAGCCTAAGCTGTTCATGTGTACCATAACACAATATGTTGCTAATATTACTGATTAATTAATTAGTGAGAGATAGAGCTAATCAAAGAGGGAATTTGATGGCCAAGATGGAAAACCTTTAAGAAAGGAGGGGGAGGGGAATTTTTGTGACGAAATTAATGCCACTAATGATGGCTTTTGAGAAAAGTAGCTAAATCAAAAGAGAGAGAAAAAAAGATGAAGTCCTTTTTATTGCACAAAATAAATAAATAAACATGATGTTTATCAAAATATTCCCAGTTGGGCAAGGTTTTGATATAGAGAGCATCCCACCAAATCTGTGAGGGGAAAATTACTAGGGGGCCAAAGGAGTGGTGGGAGAAATTGGGTAAGTGGTGGTAGTGGTGGGTTTCATAATATTGGTAATAAAATATTTATATATATGTGTGTATATATATATATTCAAAGTCTTGTTTTTAATACCCATACCATCTGGTTTTTGTAACTTTTTATTTAAAAAATTATAATAATTAGTTGATTTATATATAATTTTTTAATAAAATAATTATTTTTTATTTAAAACTTTATCACCTGATATTAATTAAAAATGTTATATTAGAATCATCTTATTAGTATAACATATCATTAAAAAAATACAAATATGATTTAAAAAGAACGCAGATGGTAGCCCCTCCTTATTTACCTGTGTTTATATGTATGGGATCCACAAAAAAAAGATTCATTCCCAGGTGGTCAATCAGGTGCCACGTGGAGGCATTATTAACCATACGTTGAAGGAACCATGGCCCCACCATGATCTTTTGTTTATGGGGGTGCCACGCCAGTGATGGCAAGGGAAAAGGAAAAGGAAAAGGATTATTAAACAGACGCAATTTTGATCATGATAATATTTGATAATCTAACTCAAAGGTTGTTTGGATAAAAAGAGATTCTGAAATTCTCTACTATCTTCACTCAAAAGGAGTACAGGCAATTATGAAACATTATCCATATTAAAACCATTGCCCTGTCAAGAGAGGAAGATTCCTCAATGACTTGAAATCCATTTTGATTAAAATTCGGCAAGATTAGAAAATATCACATCCATTATATTAATCTTTACCAAATTTTAGTCCCCACTTAATTTGGCAAAACTTTCTACGATATGGTGTTCTTATAATTAATAGTGTGCATTTCTAAAAATTAAATGCGGTCAGAATCGTATATTCAAACACAAAAAACAGATATACAAAACTAAAATAATTTGATGAAATATCTGACGGATCAAAATAGTGTTTATGGTATGATATTTTTTCATAATCTCTATGAGAATTCTCATAATTTGACTTCTCTATCTGGTCATAAGTTTCCAATGCTAGGGGCTTAGTATTACTCTTCACAGAAAAATCTGCAATTTTGCTTCATATTTTGGCTTCTTTGTTTTGAAAGCCTATAGGACGCCACTCATCACCATTTAGCCTAAACACATCTTATTGGATTAGTATTATCAGAATGGAAGTCGATCAAAATCGAACTAAAATTTAGCATCATTTGAAGTTTTTGTTAATAAGTTTATCATAAATTAAGCAGGCAAGTTGAAAGTGTCTTTGGACTACAGAAACAAGCGCAATAAATGTCAGATTGTCCTAATATGCACATACTATGTCTTACACAAAATCATGTCGAATCTCAAATGGGACTACAAGGGATTCCTGTTCACATCTTTGTACAGCAAATATCGCGAGCGAGTTTTACCCAGTGCAGCATACCTGAAAAGTTTGCAAATTGAATCATCATCTGAAAATCAATCACAGGAAAAGGATTTTTTTCAACGTCAAAAACAAGGAACAATAAAGGAGTCGAATGTTTCATACCATTGAGGCACGAACGGTGCCATCCAAATCGCATCACCAGCCTGAACAGGGTACCTGTCAAACATTAAAGTCGACGGAAAATCCAATCAAAACAGATGTCGCAACGGAAACGATCAATTATCAAGCTAAGAACAGTAAGGAGAATGAGAATCAGGTGAAAAATGGTAACAATTGACATGAAACTCTAAACCGAAATATAGTGCTAAAATGACATTATTTGCTGCTTCCGATGAAATATTAGTTCTTCCGAAATGTTTGGGAATGATAGACGACAAAATGAAATATGCAGATCCTAGTTTCGTCTCTGCCTTAAAAATAAAACTCTTACCAGCTATCACCCAATCGGTAAATTCCCTGTCCCTCCAAAAGCAATAAACCATGCTGATTATAATGGACCTCCTGAAAAAGTAAATAACCATGCGTACATAACATTAAAGATCATGATATTTGGCAAGAGAAAATATTATCCTTGAAAAGTCCAGACCGAGATAACTAGAGAAATTCACCAGACATATTCAGTAGTTAAAACCGTACTCTTCTCGTACCAAATATACTACCGGTAACAGAAGTTTCATCTATTTTTAGTAAATAATAGGCCAAACTTTAACCCAAATCAAAGTTGGAGAACGTGCTTTGTTCAAATTAATGTAATAGATTAGATCAGAAAAGTCACACAGAGATACCTTAACGTTAAGGTATTCCCCGGGCTGAAAATCCATAATCTGCAAAGACAAGGTTCAATCCAACAGTGTTAAACAACAATTAAAAGAAGGCCACAACCATGGAAACGTGGATTTGAGCTGAACGACGAAGACGACTTACATGGACATTGAAGTCATAAGGCAGAGATGTGGGCAGAAGCTTCCTGAGCTCAAAGATCTGACAGTGGGTTAAGAAAAGTGAACAAATAAACCAAACAAATAATGAATCTAATGATAGTATATATCAACAAATACAAAATATCATATCACTTGCAATAACAAGAAATCCTGAGAACTTATGTTGAAAATTTCCCTTCATACAGATTTTGTATGAAGGATCGATGACTCCGAAACACAATTATGCACGAGAACTTCTGACGAATGTTATTTCAACTGAAAATGCGAGAGAGAGTAGAAGTAAATTTCTTACGAAATGCATTTACTTACCTCACCAGGAGTTTCAAGAAGCGGCTGCTGATCTGTTGAACCTACAATCTGCCCAGTAACATGATTCTCTAAAGAAGCATATCTAACAGAATAAAGCATATTAGCCACTTCGAAGAGTACTACTAACACCATTGAATAATAAAAATAAAATAAAATAAAAGACGTTTGTGGACAAATGAAGCTCCATCCTAATCTTGTCCCTTGTTTTGAAAGGTGATTTTGTGAACTTTGTTGCTGGGCATGCCATGAAAGACGGCACGGGATTTGGAGGGACAAGATGAGAAATCTTCACTCGGATCATTAAATTCAAAATGTGGTGAAACTTACCTTCTCTCAAAGACTATAAGGGTAGCAGGTTCGTCACACTTCAGTGAATGTTCAAAGTTAGGAGGTAAATAAGCATATGAATCAACCTGTAAGTAAATATCAAGAAGATCGGACTTCTGTTTAGCATTTTCCCACAATCCATTAGAGCATCATGCATTACTAATAAATTCAAATCCAACAGTTTATCTAGATATTATATACATTGAATATCATCTGCGATGGGAATACAAGAAATTCGGTTTGATTAAAAACACAAGATAGGTCTAAAAAAAAGCATGTAAAAAGATAGTTGCAAAACGGGGATAGCTCCAGTGTTAAATTACTATATCAAACCTAGCAAACGACAATATAGCTGCCAAAATGCTCAACAATTCATGAGTCGTTAACAAATAATTGAAATTCCTAAAGGGAAAATTTAAGCATCGATCCAGCTTTTTACCTTGAGTTTGTGGCTGACGCCAGAAACATCAGTCATTATCACAGAACCCTCAACCACAAATATGAACCTAGTAATATAAACGCACACAAAAATAATAAGCTGAAATACAAGGGAATAAATCCTAGTAAAAAGTACTTAAAAAACGGGAAATGCATTGTAACATGTTAAAAAAAGACACAACAACAAGGAAAAGAGAGGAATTTCACACCTCTCAACATCATAAGAAGGGAGTCCAGACTGTGAATTCCCTGCAAAGTTAAAGCACAAATCAGATACTTACAAATTAAAAACAAGTTCCAAACACATAAATAACACATAATATGATTCAAGGCTAACGTTCAAGTGTTCAACGAACCTTGCATCTTTGCAAGGTACATCACAAAGTGCGCACCGATGGCCGGTGTAATCAAATAGGCTGCTAATGTATTTGTCCTGTCACAGCAATTCCAATTACTGCATCATCAAACACAAGACAATCTTTCTAATTACACGAATTATATAATAATGTAGAGCCGGATATATCTACCAGTCAGGTAAAGGACTGAAGACATGACTCTCAGGTGTTATCAAAGCATGGTCTCTTTTAAAAACACTGCGTGTGAAACCTGGCAAGTCTGTCAAGAAAAAAACAATATTGACCTCAAAGATTTTAACTTCTCTTCAGCATCATTGCAGTTGTGAATAAAGTTCATAACTGAAACAGGGAAAAGTTTTCTAAAATCAAAGTTCATGAGATTCTCATTAGGAGAATTCTGCTGTGTGTGTGTGTGTGTGTGTGTGTGTGTGTGTAAAGGTCGGACACAATTTCTAACCGTCATATATTAATCAAATACTGTTCTACTAAGATTCTAATGTGATTTGACAGTTAAAAACTACATATTACTACGATCAAAAAATTCTGCTACCGATATAAAGCCATAATCTCCATGGGAAACATCAAAAAAAGAAAAGTTCACAACTTGACAACATTATAAAGTTTCCTTTTAAAAATAAATAAATAAATAAAAAGTTTTGGGAAACCTTTAAAATCAAATTTCCTCGATTTCCCATTTAGTATTTTAAGGAAGAAAAAAAAAAATCAAACTTTGATGAGTACTACTACTAACCTTGAAGATGAGAAGGAGAAAGAGTGGGATTCGTGACCTTCCAATACAAATGCTTCGATTCTGAAGGCGACCTAATCACAGAACCCGCAGAGCAAAACCCATCTTCTGCCACCACCACCATTCCGAGCAGACCTGAAAAAACAACATTAAAGATTCAGAGCCAAAGTAATGAAAATCCAATTAACTAAAACTGGGTTTTCTTTAAATTTTCCAAAAACAGAAGAAGAAGAAGAAGAATAAGAAGAAGAAATAGTGGGGGTGTACATAGAGCGATCAAAAGGGCGAGAAGAGCTTGTGGCGAATGCATTGTGGGATGGAAGTGTTCTGTTCTGGTGTGTCCGATTTTTTTTTTTTTTTTTAATAATGGAAAGGACTAAAATGGTGAAAAGTGGAGGTGGGTTCTATGGAGACGACAAATAAGCATCAGCTCTCCAGTCTCCACTGGCCAATGGGAAGCTGGCGAGTCACTGGGAGTTTCTTTTGTTTTGTTTGGTGACTCGGAAAATGCTGAACTGAAGTGGGGGATGGTTTTGTGGTGAAACGCACCAACCTTTCCACGCCCTAGTTCTTGTCGTTTTGTTTGTTTTCGTGTTTTGTTTTTCAAAGGCTTCTTTTGATATTTTAATTCAACTTAATCAACAAAAATTATAATTAATTTCTAAAAATCTAATTTCAAGGAATCAAACATAAGCAAAAAGAATAATAATATATTAATAAATTACCTAAATATTCATTTTTTTATCTATTAAATAACATAATATAAACTTCCTCATAACTAATATGATATAAATTTTAGTTTATTTTAGTTTAATTTTATTTTATGTTAATTTAATATTATTTTTTATATCATGTTAATATAATAATTTTTATATTTATACCCTTCAGATACTTTCTCTTTAGAAAAATATTATCACTCTACAATATTCATATGAATTTTGGATTATAGACTTGAGATTGTTTTTAGATATTGTTTTCTTTAATATTTTTCTAATCTATGATCTAAATAGATCATTAATCCATTGTATTTTTATTAATTTAACACATTTTTTAGTTTGAGCTAATTATAACATGGTGATTAAAAATTATATCATATAAATAGGATATTTTTCATATGAAAAGTATAAATATATAATACTAAGTTTCTGTTTCTTTAAATTGATTTATAAATTCACATTAATAGGGGCGCAACATTTTAATATTAAGAAGTGGAAAAAAATTAATTTATGCGCGTTTTCAATAATATAAAGCGAGTGAGCACTCTTATGATAGGTAGATATTTTGAGGGAGATGATTTTTTAAAGATGTAAGGTACTCTTATGAGAATCTTTACGGAAAATTGAAATGGGTGATTTGTCAGCAATTTGATTTGCTATAGGGATTAAGAGATTTAATTTCTTTCTTCTCTTGCGAGTCAAAAGGATGCTGATGGCTCCATATCAACTTCTTTGGTCTGGTTACAATATATTTTATTTTTTTAAGAGAAATTATTATTTAAATTAAAAAGAGATACAAATACAAATATCAAAAATAAAACAATCATGTGGTATAAGAGATATAACCATTGACTAAGACCGATCCCATCAGTAAAATCTGATGAAGCTTAATGAGAAGGATATAAACCGAGACCCGATGACGGGAAAATTATTCAAATTCCTCACAATCTTATAATCAACATGTACAAAGCTCATTTTAAAAAATCATATATAATCGATGGAATATTATGATTAATCGAGAGATAATCACTTGTAATATAAATACTACAAAATACTAACGGAACAAATAAATATATACCGCTAGAAAACAACTCAAGTGGAACCCATATACAAAAACAAAGTGGAGATAGGGAAACTACCTCTTTTATGACAAAATTAAAACTAAAACACAAAAACAAACTATTAAAATAAAAGAACATCGACAGTAAAAATCTCACCCCATGTGGAATAACCATTCTATCACGCGCACAACTCAGAGGAAATCAATTGGCTCGAGGTAAGAGATCACCGCGCCAACCATCAAATCACCAAGGTCTCGTTGCATCCCAAATTACCTAAAACTTGTTAGGCTAGATCTAGTTGAGAAGCTCCCAATTAGGACTTTTTGACTCCATCTCTACTGAAATCACCAAGCCACCGATTACCCTCGCCGATTGCAACAGTGATGACAGAAGTACCACACAAAGAAAAACCCTAATCTGAGAGAAAAAGGGGCAGAGAGAAAAGGAAACCTCATGCCTTGATTTTCATGTAAATACATTATTAATCATAACTGTTAGATAAATAATTAAAAATTGTTAGAGTTTTCCTTTTAACTTTGTCAGTAAGGTTTTTTTTTATTTTTTTGGAAGCCAACAATGTTTTGATCTCTTCTTCTTCAAGTACACATTTTAAAGGGAATGGCTACGATAAAACTCTTTTTATATACCTATCGGTAAAGCTCATTTTTTTAACCGTTATGATGTAATCAAACGACTGAAATGTTGTTTGTGTATAATAATTATAATACAGCTTACTTCATATTAGTATAGATTAATAAATAAAAAATAATTAAAAAAAAAGACCAACCCCCTTCCCCAATGCCGGCAATGGACCCCCTCACCCTCAGCCAGATCTGCCTAGCCTCTCTCCCCCCCTTCCCTCCGTGTCAGCGTCGCCCCAGTCTCTTCCCCCCTGATGCCCATGACAAGCCCTTCTCCTCCCGATCAGATCTGTTCCCCCCCCCCCCCCCCCCGAACTCAGATTTACCCCTTCTCCCCCCTTCTCGTCGGCATCGACCTAGTCCCCCCGTAACGCCAATGACGGATCTCCCCCCTTGCGACCAAATCCCCCCTCTCCCCCGCGTCGACCTAGTTTATCGCCCCCCATGTGTTGACCCATTCCCCCCCGGTGTTGGCAACGGGCGCCCTATCCCTCAGAGCAAATCTGCCTGCGCCCCCCCCCCCCCCCCATGTCGATGATAAGGCCCCTAGCCCCATGTAAATGAGCTTTTTTAATTTATTATTATTTATTTATTAATCTATGTTAATATGAGGTAATGTGTATTATAATTATTATACATAAATAACATTTCACTTATTCGATTACATCTTAATGGTTTTAAAAATGAGCTCTACTTATATGGTATATAAAAATGTATTTACCACATACTTTTCCCATTTGAAATGTCTTTTATATATATATATATATATATATATATATATATATAAAAGGTACACATTTTAAATGGTAGAACTGCAATAAAACCTTTTTTATATACCCTATCGATAGATCTCATTTTTAAATCATCCTGATGTAATTAAATGACTGAGATGTTACTTATGTACGGTAATTATCATATACTTTTATTTTACAGTAATATTTGACTAATAAATTAAAAAATAATTAAAAAAAAATCTACCCTCTTTCCCCGACGTCGACAACGGGCCCTAGTGACCCCTTCGCATCGGCATCGACCCCCTCCTGCGACCAGCTCACTCATTCCTGACCCCGGCGACGGAAACCTTCCCTCCCCCTCCCCCAACCTTCCACCAACGATGGATTTTTTAAAAATTATTATTATTTTTTAATTTATTAGTCAAATATTACTGTAAGGTAAAATATATGATAATTACTGTACATAAACAACATCTTAACTATTTTGATTATATCTGAACGGTTTTAAAAATAAACTCTATCAATAGAGTATATAAAAGAAATTTTACCACAATTTTATCCCATTTTAAAATGCCATGAAGGAATGTTACTAATGGTGTATGTCCTACTTGTTTTACTTTTTAAATTAAACCACAAAAAATAAAAAAAAATAAAAAGAAAATTACAAATCTCAAAAGACAAATTCATCAAACGACAATAAATTTTAGCATATATACGACAATAGTGTTTTTTACGTTACTCTCAAAAAAGAAAAAAAAATTCAGGGTTTATGATTCTGAGCCTAGGGTTTATCAGAAGTCTTAACCGTCCGATACAAATAAAAAGGGAACCAAAAAAAAAAAAAAAAAAAAAAAAAAACCGTTGAAAATCAACTACTGCATTTCTCCTCTCTCCCGCTCTCTGATCGGAAGAGGGAGGAAGAGGGACGGACGACACTCTCTGCAACCATTTGAAGAACATGGCTGCAAACGACAGAGAAGATACCTCTTCTCTCATCACCTCTCTCTGGAACAGCTTCCGTCAAGTTCCACCGCATGCAATTCCGGCAGTTCTGGATTGCCTAATGGCTTCTACTGGCTTATCTCCGTCGACCCTTTTCACTTCACTCATTGACACTTCTCCTGACCTCACTAAGGTACCCCCAGTTCCATCAAAATACCCTGTTTTTTATACGTCTATATTTGTCTGTTTGGTTCTTAAGAAAATGGGAAGTGAGTAAGTAAAGACGTTAAAGACATTCTCCGATTTGAAAGGGAGTTTTGGAATCTGCATTTTGAGCAATAAACAGTTTTTGGTTAGGCTTTATTTTGTCTGTTCGTAGATGGAGACGTGAAATTTAACGAACTTTGTGGAATTTGCATTTTGAGCTATACCCATTTCTTTGTATGATTGTTTCTTTTATTTTGAGGTCAGTTTTAACATAATGATAGAGCATATAATGAGTTTGAGATTGAGCGTTTTTGGTTACTTTTGCCCGGTTTTCGTTTTTAATAGATGTTGGTTGGTTGACTGAGCTAATTTAACCATTTTTAATTAGGACTTGAGCGAAGGCAACAAGTTGGATTCTGATGATAAGTATGGCTACCTGGCATCTTTTGTCACCGCACTTTGCCACCTTTTAAAGAAACTAGGTGAGTAAGGGTTCCTGGGCAAATCAAAGAAATGATTTATTTTGGCTGTGTTTTACTACACTTGTTATGCTTGTTTTCTTGGCTGCCAAAAAGTTTGGGACAAGTATTGTCCTCTTTTTGGGAAGATGTTTGTAGATAGGAGTGTGTGGATGTTTGTCTACTTCAAGTTTCTATAAGATTTCTATGATCATTGTGTCATATATTTGCGGCCGGCTTATTTGTTTCTGCTGTGATGTGTTGTACTCTTCAGAACTTTTAAGGGGATGACCCATATGTAGTATTTTAATTGAGCTGTATGGATGTTGTTAACTATGTTGGAGGATCTGAAATTTGGATCTCTTCATAGCATTTCTTTTCCAATTTGTTAGTAATTGTTTCTTGCAAACATGTTACATTATTGTTATTACACTTGTATGATTTTTTCTTTGCGCTTTTTAATTAAAAGAAATATTATTTAATTGGTGTTTGTAAGTTGAAAGAGGGGCTTTTATTTGTTAGCTTTCAAGGGTGCAGGTAATAAGTTGGTCTGAACCTGTCTATCAATAACTTTTCTCTGCAGGCTTTAACCACGATGCTTTAAAGTTATTTATTTGGAGAATTTTTCTCCCATTGATGAAGGAACTGCATACTCTCAATCGTGAATTGCTTAACCAGGTAGACAGTAAAAGCCTGACTATGACTATAAGTTCTTGTTTTAGCCCTTTTGTATCGAATCCTTCCTTGTTGACTGTTCTGTTGCATGAAACTTTGTCATTAGGTCACAGAATCATTCGTTATTGTTCTGGTTGAGACAGATAGCTGGGTGGTTGCTGAGGCAAACCTGGTTCCATTTTTATTGAGGTCAGTTTATCATTCTTTGGGTATGCTTAAAAATGAAGAATCAGAAAATAACATTTTAGGTCGTTTGGAGGTGGATGAGGAACACTTCCAATATCCAACTTGGTCCCTCACACTGCCAGTTTCATGCCACATCCTAGCCGTAATGCTTGATGTTGCCCTTTCAAACCAGCAAATAGCTGTAACAACAGACTCGATAGTGGCTAATGGTCATGTTGATGCACAACATTTTGCTGGTAACTTAATTTGGAGTCTTTGCACTATGGCTGAACATATGCTTACAGAAAGCTTGGAACACTGCGCTTGTGCAATTAGCTTTCTTCTTCCGATCATTTTCAAAGCATTTGCTGCCTATCCCTCCTTTGAAGTTTTGGTTGAAGGCAACAAGTGTACGCTTTCCAGGTAATCTCTTTGACTTCTTCCAAACGTGTTTTCTTACATATATTGTTCCTATTAACAAGCATTCATCATTTTACACGCTTCTAAATATATCTGATTGACATCCAGGAACTTCTTCTTTGTAAAAATTTGGAAGTGCTGTAGAACACTATTTTCTCTTGGACCTGTAGAGAGAAGAGATGCCTATAGTGTGCTGTCTCTGTATTTGTCTTTCTTGCCTTGTGATGCCGATAAAGTTGCAGGACTGGATATAAGTGCTGACAAGGAATTTTGGGAAGAAATTAAAAGAGGCTTGGTGAGTAGCATTATCTTTTATCACTTTTTTTTCGTTGTCAAGTTACTCAAGTTCACAGAGGCAGACCTTTAATTTTTTAATTTTGGTGTCACTGATCAGATTGATAAGGAGGGCTCCGTGAGGAAGCAAACATTATACATACTCAAGACAGTATTGCATATAAATGCAAATGGAGGGGGGCACTCTTCTGGCGTTTCTGAGACTACCCGCAAAAAACATTCTAATCCTCAAGGTATGACAAAAAGGGAAGCATGGGCTGAAATGGAAGCGAAGTCATTG
Source organism: Ficus hispida (assembly GCA_025413025.1). Classification (NCBI taxonomy): domain Eukaryota; kingdom Viridiplantae; phylum Streptophyta; class Magnoliopsida; order Rosales; family Moraceae; genus Ficus; species Ficus hispida. The sequence goes on from CM046372.1 coordinate 30,240,170, forward strand.
GGTGTTGGGAGAGTTTGTAACCCAACAGAGCCTAATTTGAGCAGCCAGCAGAAATGGAAAGCATTCGTACTACTATATGAGATGCTTGAAGAGTATGGTACTCACTTAGTTGAAGCAGCTTGGAATCATCAGGTAGTCTGCCTTATTTTTGTTTTATATATTAATGTACTTATTATTGCTATTATTACTATTTTAATTTCTTTTGTGTGTGTGTTCTTCTTGTTCTTATGTGCCAAAACTTAGTTCTAATAAACATAAAAAATGGCTTTAAATAAGCTAAAAGGATTCTTATTGAGTACGTTCTTTTGATTTTTTTCAACCTTTTCTGAGATGCTCATTCATGTATAGAATTTTGTCGTAGGTATCCTTGTTGCTCCAATCCTCTGCCTTACATGTAAATTTCGTAAGCTCAGATGGTGGAGGACCTCGTCAAAATCAACTTGGAATGTCAGATGAAATCTTTAGTTGGTTAGCAATTTTGTGGGAGCGAGCACTCCATCATGATAATCCACAAGGTAATAGTCACTCTTAATCATTATTGTGACAAGCAGTTAGATATATGGCAGTATATATGTATAATTACAGACTTATTTAGCAAAAGGTAATATTCTAGACAGTCTTTTCGGTCTTCTCATATGTTGCTTATGTGCAGTTAGGTGCTTGATCATGCAGTCAATTTTGGGCATCAAGTGGAAGGATTATGGAAACTTTGCGAATTCAGTACCTGAAACTTTTATTCTTGGTTCATTCTTACAAGCATTAAATGATCCTGTGCACCACAAAGAATTTGGTTTGTATTTTCAGATTTTCATCCAGAAACTGTCAGGATTATTATTATTATTTTTTTTTTGCACTGGATAATTAATAACTAGAATACTATTTTTATGCTCCTAAGATAAACGAGCGCTCCCATTTTTAAAATAAGGAATCAGTACTTTCAATGTCATATTTCATTACGTTGACTTTTTTGTTCTTCTTGTACTAGGCGTAAAAGGAGTATACTTGTCAAGGACAATTGAAGATGCAGCTCAGTTCTTACACCTGTATGCTAGTTGCCTGAGTTTGAGGTATTCAATCTCGTGCCTGAAAGTTTTTCCTTTTAATATGAGCTCAACTTTTTTGGAACCTTTATTTAAAATTCCTAATGTTTAAGGCTTTAACTTAGAAGATATTTTATTATTCTAACAAATCAAATTCAGATTCTTGTTTCATGATAATTTAAGATTCCTACCCATTTTTAAAAGAAAAAGGCATGCGGATTCTTAAAATTGTTGTTTCTTTTGGAAAAAAGATGACGTTGAGTGCTCATTCCAAATTGCTACAGGAAGTGGATTGCTTTTCTGAGCAATTTAGCATCTGCTGCCAGGCAGCATTCATTTAGTAGAGCCGGCTTGATGGGCCTTGCTGAATGCATAGCTTCAGCTGCTCGTCGAGTTACAACACATGATAATGACGGCAAATCAGAAGGGGGTCAAGACGCGTTTAACTCAGAAAGTTTGCTTCAAAATGAAAAGATTATTCTACTTGATGCTTTGAGGTTTATTATTGAGAGCAGCAAGCAGCATTTCAATCCGAATTATCGACTCCGAGGTCTCAAATGACTAAATTGATTGGGTTGTTATGTTTTCTCATTTACGGATTGTCTTTGATATGAAATAATCAAAAGTCGAGAGGATAACTAACCGGGTATTATTTTGATTACTCCAGTTTGTGAGAAAATCCTCGAGACTGGCGCTTCGGTGGTGTGTACATTTGACGTGCCTCTTGAGGTACTATTGCACTTTATTTCAATATTGCCTCGGGAATTTACCGATTATGGTGGTAAGTCTCTGTGTGTGTGTGTGTGTGTGTTTTTTTTTTCTTAAATAAAAAAAAAACCTATTTTTATCAGTAAAGTTAGTTTTTTGGCACATGTATTTCTTAAAATTCCCATGTGGACATTCATATATACATGTCTGTTCATGGACATGTAATCTCTTTATCTCCTTGATTTCTAGGTTCATTAAGAGTCAAAGTACAAGAATGGCTTATGGGGTGTGGACAGAAGCATTGCAGTGTCAACTGTTCCAATGTGGAGTTAAAGTTTCTGAACGGTCTCCATGACTTCCCCAGCAGGTTTTGTACTTCTCATTATGCAGGTAATGCATTTGCTACTTATGATGATGGAGACTTGGATGCATGGGAATCTGAAGCAAGAAGATGGGCAAGAGTATATTTTCTTGCAATCAAGGAGGAGCGTCATCTGATACCCATATGGACGGTGTGCCTTCACTTACTTTTTTCCCCCTCTGATCTTTTTAATTATTTCTGCTACCAGAAGCTCCTGACATATATGATTGATATTGATTGTTTTTGCAGTTCATTCAAAATCATATTGCTACCGTCCACTGTCAAAATAAGAATTTGGAGTTTGTACCTGTTAAGCTTCTCATCATTACCTTGAGCTTGGTTATGGAGCTTCAGATTATGCAGGAAAGAACTACCGAATATGGTATCAAGTTCAGAACCAGATCGGAATTTGGCTCACTTGAAACAATAGATACATTAAGTTATGCGGATGCTGCTACTTTATATCAGAGGTTCACTAATGTTTTCCTCTCCGTCATGGTACTGGGAACTGATTGGACTGAGCTTTTAAGTGTTTTGATTATCTATTTCTTCCTCTTTAAGCTTTCTGTTTATGGTTCCATGGCATGGTATTCTGTTCATCTGACTTACAGGAGGAGCTAGTCTTGTTTGCGGACTCGTCTTGTTCAGTATTCTCTTCTAGCATTATGGTGCAGGATGCCCTCCCCAGTTCTGTGAAAGGAAAACTTGGAGGCCCAAGTCAACGCCGGTTATCTTCCTCTACCACTACTGCTGTGCTTCAAGCTGTATTATTCTTTGCACAAATCATATTTAGTTGACTTGATTCTTTGTTTTCCATTTATTTGCTTAGTTTGATGTGATTTTGAACTTTTTCGGTGTCCAGTTTGTCGAGTTTATTCAACTAATACACGTTTCTTTTTTGGTAACATTTCTTGCCCATGAATAAACAGATAACGTCCGTTAAGACTGTTGCACTTATATCATCCTGGTGTGCACAGTTTGAAAGTGATTCTTTGCTAAATTCTGCTTTCAAGCTTTTGTGGAAGTTATACCAAAACACTATTTCATCTCCAGCTCGTGATTCAGAGGTGTGTTGCAAGTATATTGATTTTGCTTTAGCAAGTTATCTTCGGATTTATGCATTAGTGAGGATTTACCATTCCAACTTTCAAGATTTTGCTGTTTTTTGTAATCTAATTTCATATTTTATTATTTTGCAACAAAGCAGATGGGAGCAGAAATTTGTCTTGCGGCATATGAAGCTTTATCTTATGGTCTTAGAGCACTAGTATCTGTGTTTTCTCCTCAAACTCTGGATTTTGTCAGTGACAATGACAAGCAGTTACTATCAAAAGTAGAGGGCAAACCTTTGTTAGATTCCTTGGTTCTTTCTTTCCTTCAGAACGTCAACGATCTTCTTTCTGTCGGTGTTTTGGTACGAACACGACGTGCAGTTCTAATGCATTGGAAGGTAAATAGTCTTGTATTTGCTTAAAATATTCCTGCAATTTTCGTCCTATCTTTCTCTCTTTGGGCCATGCTGCCATAAATCTTCGTATATGTGTGGCTAAATATAGTCCATATATGATGGTATCTGGTGGTGAAGTAAGATGGGTAAAAGATGTGAACTGACTTTCTTTTAATGATGCAGTGGCTTTGCCTAGAATCTTTGTTATCGATCCCTGGCCATGCTGTTAAAAATGGGCTGCATTTAAAGGACAATAATACTTTCTTCTCAGATGCTGCTCTGAGTCCGATTTTTAATGATCTTGTTGAGAAGTAAGAAATTATTAGCTTAATTTTTATTTTTAAAGTCTTCATACTAGATTTTTTCTTTTTTCAGCCCAGCTGTGCAATAAATGTCTGACTGTTTATGCCTAGAGTTTGTATGCAACGAGATCATTACTATTATTCTTTGTGAAATGTGTATATCTTTAACTTTGCTTCTTTTTAATTTCTTAATGTCTTGTAGATACTCTTGTTTCTCGCTGTCCAAAGTTGTTTTTGTGGTTACAATAGTGGGTAACTACAAACGGGGGATTGTATTATTGACTTGTCAACTTCCATATTTTGTAGCCTCGAGAATGCTGGAGAAGGTTCTGTTTTACCTATTCTGAGATCAGTCAGACTAGCTTTGGACCTCTTTGCTGAAGGAAAGTCGGGTTCACTTGTCTCCTCTTGCAATGGGGTTGAAGCCCAGGTTTGCTTCCTAACTCCTATATTGGATGGGCGCTTCTCTATGAGCTTATGGCCTGTCTGTAATTGTACAGAACGGCATGTTCTTACTGATAATAGAAATCCTAGGAGAGTAACTTTTTGCACAGCACGTTAACTTTCGGAAATACATGCATTCTTTGTGTTGAATCACCGTTTGAAATAAGAGAAATAACTAGTTCCCATTCATTTGAATGTTATACTTAATTCAGATGATATGGAATTTGGTTCGTTCTTCTTGGATATTGCATGCCAGCTGCAACAAGCGAAAGGTTGCACCCATTGCAGCACTTTTATCCTCTGTTCTTCATCCTTCCCTGTTTGCTGATGAGAGCATGCATACAACAGAGAAGGCACCTGGGCCTCTCAAATGGGTATGTGTTTGTGTATTTATATGTTGCTTTCCGTATTCCAATATGTATGTATTTAAATATTTTCCCGATTCCTGTTGAAAGTCACCTAATTAGCATTATAACTTAATACCTTGTCAGTTCATTGAAAAAATTCTTGAGGAAGGCACAAAAAGCCCGCGCACTATTCGTCTTTCAGCGCTACACTTAACAGGGATGTGGCTGTCAAATCCTAGATTTATAAAGTATTATGTGAAGGAGTTGAAACTTCTATCACTCTATGGTTCCGGTTTGTTATGCACTCCTCTTGACTAGTGATCCTTTCGTGGGTTTCTATTTTTTTGGTTATATAACTTGAGTATTTCCTTTCCAGTTGCGTTTGATGAAGATTTTGAAGCTGAATTAGCTGATAATCAGGATACAAGGATTGAGGTTTCCTTATTGGCAAAAAGCCCAGATCCTGAACTGAGTGAGGTATCCTCTTGAATTTTAAATCTGTCACAGCTATGAAATACTTTGTGTGAATGGTCTTATGTTCTGTGATTGTTTGTTTTTTCGTTTTTGAACACATATGTTAACTTTGAAGTTTTTATAGTTGCTATCAAGGCAACTCCATGCTAATTTGATTTCTTCAAGAAGTAACATGATTTTGTCTTTCATCAATTTTGTATATGTTTTCTATCTTAATTTCTTTTCTTTTCGAATAGAAGTTCAGGGAAGAAGCTTTGAAAGATATTAGAAACCAGTAAGACGAGTTTGTATGTCAAAAGGAATTGATTCTGACAGTGGCTGTCCGAATGATATTCATGACCCATCCAGGTTGTTTTTACCTTTAGAAGTTAGTTTGTCTTTTGACTTCGTGGCTTTTCTTGTTAGGCCTTTATCAACACCGAGTTGTATGCACGCGTGTCAGTCGCTATTTTATTCTACAAGTTAGCTGATTTAGCTGACTTGGTTGGATCAACCGACGAATGTGGAGAGTGCCTTGCCACATTGGAATCTGGAAAACTGTTTCTCCTTGAGCTTCTTAGTTCTGCGGTAATTATATTTTGCGGTGTGCATTTTAAGTTTGAAATTCTTACACTGACCTCTAAAAAAAAGATCAAAGAGTTGTTTGCATTTTATACTGTACTTTTGTACGGCTGGATAAAATTTCTGTCGAGTTTTCCATGATTATGGAACTATGCATTTTTCTTAATAACTGTTAATTTTTTGACGTAGATAATGTTCTTTGACGTTTTTTTTTAGATCTTGATCAATAAATAAACAAGTTATAATCTGTCTTTTCATAATAACGATATTTATTGCTAAAATAAGACATGAATAGGCCTTTCCTTTTTAAGAAATCTTAGTGAAATCTTGTGAAGGAGAGATTTTGATCTCAAGTCTTTGGTACAATATTCAGAAATTTTACCAACTGAACTAGATGAACGTAACTTATTTTAAAATTGTGTAATGTTTGAGGACTGAAAACTCTTTTTTTATTTTTTATTTTTTTTTCTAGTTAATTGAATCTTGTTAGTTAACAAGTTCTCAGTTGCGAGATTGGCCGAAATTTTAATTGGGATGTTGAAATCAGACATCTTAGCGATGCATGTTAAGTTTCCCATTGCAATATCGTCATTTTGATTCAGTCATGTTTCCATGTAGGTAAACGATAAGGATCTTTCAAAGGAGTTGTATAAGAAGTACAGCGCAGTGAGTATCCATACATTCCACAGATGGACTGCTTAGCTCCATGTCCTTCATGTCTATCAATTGGGTTCTTTTTTCTTTTTGTCCCTCAAAAAGTTAAAAAAAAATAAATAAACAAATAAATAAAGGAAATTGCTTTAGAAGTACAAAGCATAATGTTTAGTAAAAAAGTAACCATACACATCCCAACTCGGTTGAGTGGCACATCCCCTATTTCACATCTCGACTCACCAGAGTTAGGATGTTTAGGATTTTTATTGGTAAAATATAAAGTCAATGCGCAAGTGGAACATCTGAGCATGCTTTGAATGCTCGCCGATCAGATTATCTATTCACTCTTTTTTTTTTTTTTTAAATCCTTATTTTTGTTTTTGTTTCTGATTTTTTTTTTAACTTTTATTTTTGACAGATACATAGACGCAAAATACGTGTCTGGCAAATGATATGTGTTATGTCACGGTTTGTCTGTGAAGATATTGTTGGCCAAGTCACACATCAATTGCACATGTCCCTTTCTGTAAGTAAATTTACATCATAATAAGTGGTAAAGTCTCATTTATAATTAATTGAACTACAATTGACTAAGCTCATTTACTTTCAGGTTTTTATGTACAGCCGTACCCTCTTCATAATGAATTATACTTATAAAGTTGATTAACGAATTTGCAGAGAAACAACTTACCTGCTGTTCGCCAATACTTGGAGACATTTGCAATTAATATATATTTGAAGTTCCCATCATTAGTAAGGCGTTTATTTTATTTTATTTTATTTTAGGATTACTGTTAAAGATGGGTTTATCTGCTTAGCTGTACCATTGGCTCCACAAATGGAGAATCACGTACTAATTTTGATGTCATTATTTCAATCAGGTTGGAGAGCAGCTAGTTCCTATACTACGAGATTATGACATAAGGCCACAGGTAAACTTGTTTTACACAACTTTTAATTCAACCAATGCTATGTCAATATTTGGACGACAGATATTTGGTAGTCTATTTGTTTTTATCCATTTATTGGAACAACTTATCAGCAAATGGTTCTTAATTAACATAATATGGCTTTTGATCTGACTTTGTTTCTATCAAGAGTTTTTAATTTTTTTAATGATTTTAATCAGCTCATAGGCAGTGGTGGTGCCCCAAAAAAAAAAAAAAAAATCAGTGGACGCACCACGGAAAAAATATGGAGATAATTTTCATTGGATGAGAACGTGGTTGTGTATTTCAACTATCGAGTATGGATAAAATTTTTATTTTTGTTATAAAATGGGGGCACAACTGAATTTGAGAGAAATTTTAGGTATAATACTCAGAATTCTAGGACACTAGTGGAGTCACGTGATCCTCTCTCACATTAACACGTAGCTCTGCCACGGATTACAGGAGACTTGTCATTATTTGCCCATTTAAGTTGGAAATTTTTTATTTATTTATTTTTATTTTTAGTTATTTTTTTTAAATGTCAGATGAATGCTATTAACAGTCAGACGTCATATGCAGGCACTGTCTTCTTATGTATTCATAGCAGCTAATGTGATTCTCCATGCATCTGAAGCAGTTCAGTCCAAGCATTTGGATGAGTTACTTCCTCCTATAGTTCCCTTATTAACCTCCCATCACCATAGTTTACGTGGTTTCACCCAGGTTTTTAAATTTTTTATCATTTATTTCACAACATCAATTTCACTGATTAAACAATAAGTTGTGTTACTTTTTTACTTTGGTTCTATTTTTTTAATATTAGAATGTTTTCTGATTCCTGGTTTATTGATAATTCTGCAGTTACTGGTATACCAAGTCCTTTCCAAATTTTTTCCTCCATCAGATTTTGAAGCCGTTTCAACCATGCCTCTAGAAAGGAGGTGTTTTGAGGATTTGAAAACATACCTAGCAAAAAACTCCGACTGCACTCGGTATGCAATTTTAATTCTGGTTATGATTCTGGTTGAAATATAAAACTATTGTTGGCCCACCTCTTAACAGCTTAAGCTTTTGGGATGGATTGGTAAACTAACATGATATCAGAGCGGCTGAATTCGAATCCCTGTAATTGCACTATTTAACCCATTTATTATCATTGTGTGTTGGGCCTTTAATTTGTTTCGGGTTTCTTATAATTTGTGTTCGACTTTCAAATTAATATTTGTACATACGTTTGTCCATTGTCAGGCCTGCCTGCACGTGAGTGGGAGTGTTGAAATATAAAACTATTGTTGGCCCTCCTCCTAACAGCTTAAGCTTTTGGGATGGATTGTTAAACTAACAATATACATTATTATTATTATTTTGTAATCTAGTGTTGCAAGTGCTCATTCATAGATACAATCTGAAAAGTAGCAATGTATCCATAATTCATTAAATGGCAACTGAATTTGGTGGAGTGATAAGGCTGCTCATTCTCAAGGTCCAGGTAAGGTCCATATATGCCACTCGGGGATGCACTCCTACCTCGGGGTTATCTGAGTACACCACCCACTATCCCTGTAACTCCTTTCTTCTATAACAGAGGGGGAAAAAATGGTCTCGGAAATCAGGAAATTTACCTGAAATGGTGGACAGTAGCAAATATGTTCACTGCTACCAAACAACCAAAGTGGTAAATGCAAGACACAGGTCCCTTGTCTGCTTTTCTGTCAATTTATATGTGACGTCAAGTCTGCAGTGAAGCACTTGTAAAGGAAATTGAGTCATCATAGCTATGTTCATGATTTGTGGAAATACTGCATGTTTCTAATTGTGTATGTGATTTGTAAAAATGTTTGACATATGATTTTGGAATGCTTATTTCAGCTTACGAGCATCAATGGAAGGATATCTTGATGCCTATAACCCCACCATCTCTGTCACGCCTGCTGGAATTTTCATCAATCGTGTTGAGGTCGGAAACATTAGTTGAAGTTGAATTCATTTTACTATGTTCATGTTACTTTATTTTTTTATTCAATATGGTATTTTCAGGCTCGTTCTGTAAATTATGTATATATATATATATATGTTGCTAGATTAATATATATGTTGCTAAGTTAATCTAGCTTTTTGCCACGTTAAAGGAACTGGAGTTTGAATGTGTGCCAAAATCTCTGATGGAGGATGTGCTCACTTTTTTAAATGTAAGCTTCTTGTTTTTTTCGCTCTATCTTTTTTCTGCATGGTTCGCCTCTTAAACTTCATTTTCACAGGACGTGAGGGAAGACCTTAGATGCTCAATGGCAAAGGACTTGGTGACTATCAAGAATGAGAGTTTAAGAAGTAATGAGGATCATAACCGTTTGGAAATCTCATTTAATGATGTTGATGAAAACTTGCACACCCCACGGCCCAAGGATATGGTGTTGGATTTTCAGAAGAAAATTACTCTTTCTAAACATGAAAAAAAAGATGGTGATGTTAATTCCCTCTTGGGCCACAAAAGAGTTACAAACAACTTGCGGGTATGTATAAGTTGTGAATGCTAAAATTTAGTCACTGTAGCTTCCCGATCCTATCTCTTTAGTATACACCTTTTGAATGGGGCTTCATCTCTTTTTTTATTTTTTATTTTATTTTATTTTTTTAATATATATTTCCATAAAATTTGTACTTGCTGTGACATGATTCAATATATTTTTGACAGAAATTGAAAAGGAAGATCAGCTTCTTGATCAATTGTTGCATTCTAGGAGTCTGACTATGGAAAGATTTAAAAACAGTCGACAAGAATTTATTCTGGTGGCATCTCTGATCGATCGCATACCTAACCTTGCCGGGTTGGCACGGACATGTGAGGTGTGTCTATGGAGTTGGTTTGTTTGTTGTTTCTATTTTTTTAATGTATGTGTTCGTTCTTGTCATTTGGCACAGTTCATCTGCTTAATATATACACATTCGATTATTTATACCAGGTATTTAAGGCATTAGGTCTGGCCGTTGCCGATGCAAACATTGTACATGATAAACAGTTCCAACTCATCAGGTATGATATAAACGCACTACCTTTTGATAGTATTTACTATACCTCTACTTCTTGATTTCATTATGATGGCTTCATATAATTTCTTGAGATTTAGTTTAAGAGTAGAAAATGTTATTTTTGAATTACAATAAACGTTTTGTTTTCCAGCGTGACAGCAGAGAGGTGGGTTCCTATCATCGAGGTCCCAGTGAATAGCATGAAGATTTACCTGGAGAAAAAGCAGAAAGAAGGCTACTCTATTTTGGGATTGGAGCAAACTGCAAATAGTATACCGCTTGATCAGTACACCTTCCCGAAAAAGACGGTGAGTCGCTTGTACAACTCAACTTGGTTATGATTTTCCTCCAGTATATGGAGAGGGTATTTCAGACGAGGAAACAGTATGACTAAGTTTTTCAGTTTATGACACTAATTTTCTTGCTCTACTAATTTTCATCCTACTGCTCATTTTTTCGGTATAGTATTAATGAAACTTTTTTTCTTACCAAAAGTTGTTATCGTATTGCCAGGTACTGGTTCTTGGGCGCGAAAAGGAGGGTATTCCTGTGGACATAATTCATATTCTTGATGCTTGCATTGAGATTCCCCAGTTGGGTGTAGTGAGATCTCTCAATGTACATGTCAGCGGTGCAATTGCGCTTTGGGAGTACACTCGACAGCAGAGATGATGATAACCCTTCGTCTTCGAACAAGGTGAATGCCTTTCGACTTCAAACAAGGAACCTCAGCTCACAATGCTCGGTCGCATTGCAAAGTATGAAAATCTGAAAACTGTTTTAACCCAAATAATCGTCCTTTTCCATGATTATTGCCTCAGTTTTTTTTTTTTTTTGGTAGAAAGAGTAGACTCAGCGAGATCAGAAAAAAGCTGATGGTAGTAATGTAATCATCAGCCATTTTGTCTACATACTAACATGAGTGTACAGACTATAGAGTTTTTTCACAGGTTCGTTTATACTAATAATTTCTTAGCGTACATAACATATTGTTATTTTGTGATCATACTTGGTGAATTTTAAGTTGTATGATTTCTTATATCTTAAACAAACATTTATCTTTATTCACACACACGTCATGGTCCTCTCATGGTGAAAAGGCGTGAAACGTACAAGTCATTAGCCGGGAAGTTAAAAATCCCCGGTAGCTGACAACTACAGGAAAAAAAAAAAAAGCTCGATCTCACGTTTTCTTTTTTCTTTTCTTCCTTTTGGTTCTTGTTCTTGATGTTCTGATTCTATATCACAGCTAATCAGAGGCAGGTCTAATCACAGGGACCTCTGACATTGAGATAAACAACCAAGATTTGCAACCTCACGGAAAAAAAAAAAAAAAAAAGACGGTGATGACAATGACAACGACAATTGAAACTTCACCTGTCCTTTCTTGATGTTAAGAACAGTTTGGAGAAAATCCCACGCTGCTTTTGTACCTGCAAGAATTTTGATTTGGATTAGACTACGAAATCGGGACGTGCAATCTTCGGAACGAAATTTGCATGTCATCGAACTTCCACCGTTTACCTGTAGGCTTCTTTTTAGAGCTGTTATCTTATTGCCCGTGGTAAAACTCTTGGTCTTCTTGTTTCTCTCCTTCCCAGTTCGAAGGATCAGGAGTTTGAAGAAGTTTGGAATCATTGTTTTACAGTTGCCAAGGCAAGTAGGGTTTCTGCCGTCTTTCGAATTCCGTCGAATATGTATAACCTTCATAAAAACAAGAACTGCAACTGTATTACATATTATACTAGCATTCATCTGAACAAGAAATTTCCCTCAAAAACCGAAAAACCGAATCCAAACTGGTGTAAGGTAAGAATGGGAGTGGTACTTTGGTTTCAGGAGTTTGGTTGTTGGAGGGATTTGGCAATGGAAGTGGGGGTGTAGGCGCTGGTGGTCTCGCGGATCGGCGGAGATCTTGAGAGTACTGAAGTAGCTCGGCTCTCCGGTTAATGAATTTTTTACCTTCAGCACCATTCCCATAATGAATTACCTCTCGCTTGACGGTGTGATGAACGTGGTGATGGTCGTGGTGGCGGGGGTGGTGGTGATGATGATGGTTCGCCACGACTCTCCTCGGCTTCTCTACGTGCCTCGTCACTATCACCTCCTTGCCTTTTTTGCAGCTTGTTGCCTGCAATGCAAAGCACCCTAGTGAATATCTCTATGAGATGAGAGGGAGAGAGAGAGAGAGAGAGAGATGATCACGAGGATTTTACCATTTCGGGTTCGAAAAGTTCGGGGGAAAAGGAGAGAAAATGAAGAAGAATTTCTTTAGGATCAAGAGGAAAAGGATTTGCCTTGTGAATAGGATTTTGGTGGGTGCAAAATGGTGTTTGAAGGAAGCAGTTTGTCCATAGAGAAAGGCCAACGTGACTCCTTTGGTTGGAACGAAAATAAATTCGTATTAATTAATTACTTAAACAATGTTCCTTGTACTTTCTTGGCCAATATGTTAAACAATGTTCATAATATATAACGTGGCTTTTTAAGGAAGGAGATTTATTATCTTAAACATAATTATGTTGTCGTTTCCTCCACGTGACAATCTCATTGATGTAGATATTTCACCAAATCCAAACCATTCAAAATTATTTTCTCTGATAAAATTCTTGAGTGCTAGTCAATCAGTACAACATTAAAGTAATGGAATGTAGAAGAAAGTAAAGATTAAATTTATAAAATTAGAGAATAAAGAAGATAGTATCTTTGATCTTGATTTAAAGACAAATTAATGCCAAAAAAAAAAATTTAACTAAGTCAACATATCAAAATTTATAGGATAATATGTCTTCTTATGCAATTAGCTACTTTTATCATTAGAGTGTCTTGTATATATACAGTAGCGTAGCTGATAATAATAATAATAATAATTATTATTATTATAATAACAATAACGACTACGACCACACCAAATGAAAAATATATTATTTTCATTAAATAGTGATATAATTTTAAGAAGTACGATTATAGTTTTCTTACTAATAGGGAAACAATAAATCTTAGAAATATTTTAAAATTTCACGAGAATGCGCCTGTTAGGTGGCTTCACCATTGTATAGGAGTGAAGAAGGCAACAAAGGATTTTTTTTTTTTTTTTTTTTTTTTTTGGTGGTGGTGGTGGTGGCGGCAGAGGTGTACAAAACCAAGTGGGGCTATTAGCTTACCACCCCCTACTCCATTTTATTGTGTATAATTTTCTTCCATCTTTTAAAATATTATTTTATTGTGTTATTTTTTATAATTACTTTGCTTTTATAATTTCTATTGAAATGTTTTTTTTTTTTTTTTACAAATGTGCTCCTATTTAAATATCTTTTTCTTCTAAACTTCTACATGTGTGCCTAAGTTAATTTTCTATACAATAATTTCGTTTATTTACTTTTTAAACATTTTGTTCACTTATTTTGGTCTTATCATTCTTCCTTTCATTTTATCCCTATTAACATATTTTTCTTAAATACATCCATACTTTTATTTTCCTTTACTTATGTTATTTCCGACTTATGATTTTTTAACCTTCTTACACTTATCCTTTACCTTTAAAAAAAATAATAAGATACTTAAATATCAAATGATGATTACTTTTGTAATAGTTAATATTATATAATTTAGAAAATGCATATCCGCGCGTGCCATAACTAATATATATATATATATATATATCTTTATTTCCATTCAAAAATACTCCTTGACACGTATCATCTCTAGTCCCTCGTTTTTCTTAATAAAAGTTGAAAAATAAATGTTTTAATAAAATGTATATAGCTAACTTTTTATATTTTCTTATTTATCCAAAAATAAGATCAATGATGTAATCCTACCCGCTATATTTATTGTTTATAAAATTTAAAGAAAAAATGAATGGCTTATCAAAAAAAAAAAAAAAAAAAAGATCTACTTCTTCTAAAAAATAAGTTTGATTTCACCTAAATCACAATCGGTCCATTGCCCCACAATAATTTGATCGTATAAAATCTTTTATACTAAAATTATTGAATATTGAATTTAGATACATCTTAAAAAAAAAAAAAATGAAAGATATCTTTATTATTATACTAATTTATTGACTTTAAGCTCTCTTTTTACTAATTATTATTGTGCTCAATACCTGGCAAACTCTTTTAAGGTTTTTTTTTTTTTTTTCCTTCGAGAAATAGAAATGCGGAATAATAATTCTCTAGAAAATGACAAAAGTATCCCTCACCTCTGCCAGCAAAACATGCAGGTACAAAGACTTTATAGGCCCGTTTCACAAACAACCAATTACAAGACTCCATGTTCCTAGGAAGAGGTCACACTGTCACTTCAATGCTCAACCAAAACTCCATTCTCTGCATTTAAATATTTCTATTCTTAAAAATAAAAATAATAATAATAATAATAAAAACTCTATTCCCTGGTTATCTTATCCACTCTCACGTGCACTAAACGAGTCAACACGTACTTGTCAGCTTTCGCACTACCAATTTTCCACTTCCCATTTTCCAACAACTCTCAAGAATCCAACACTCAAAAAAAAAAAAAAAAAAAAAAAAAAAAAAACCTTAAATCTGTGTAGCTTTTCTTCTCTCTTCCATGTTGTTATAAGATTCTGGTTTAAAGCGAAGGCAAAGCACAAAGCCATGAACGCTCTTGCAGCCACCAACCGCAACTTCCTCCGTGCAAGTCGGATTCTGGGGTTGGACTCTAAGGTCGAAAAAAGCCTCTTAATTCCCTTCAGAGAAATCAAAGTACTAATATCTCCTTTTACTTTTGGTTTTATTTTCACAAGCTATTTTCTTTTGCCTTCACAAAAATTTGAATTTACTGTTTAGATTGTCGATTCAAACAGTTTGAAGGGTTTTTTATCTTTGTAGGTGGAGTGTACGATCCCCAAAGATGATGGAACTCTGGTTTCCTATGTTGGGTTTAGAGTCCAACATGATAATGCTCGTGGCCCTATGAAAGGAGGAATTCGTTACCACCCTGAGGTGGGATTCTTTTTTTCCTCTCTTTTTGTCCCTTATTCCATTAATTTGATTAGCAAATATATGCATCTTTCATAGTCAAATTTGATATATTTAGCTAGTTGAACTTCCTAGGTTATATACGAAGATGATTCACTGTGCTTATAATCTTGTATGCATTATAATTCCCCTTCGTGACTCTGGAAGTCTTGGGGCATGTAATGGAACATAAACGATCTGACTCATTCTATTCAAAGAATTGATCTGCTTTTTGTTATTTTGTCTAAGTTGATTGTTGAACCATCAAATTCGATTTCTTTGATGAAAGGTTGATCCAGATGAAGTTAATGCTCTGGCTCAGCTGATGACATGGAAGACGGCGGTGGCTAACATTCCTATGGTGGGGCCAAAGGCGGGATGGATGCAATCCAAGGGATTTGAGCTTAAGTGAGCAAGAGCGTTTGACTCGTGTTTTCACTCAAAGGATTCATGATCTCATTGGAATTCACAGGGATGTTCCTGCCCCCGACATGGGAACTAATGCACAGGTTATTCGTAAAATACGTTTCTCATCGAACTCGATATTTCTCTTTTCATTCAATGTGTTATTTACCTTTTTATGGGGTTGAAAATACTCGCTGATTCTCAATTGTGCGTAGACAATGGCGTGGATTCTGGACGAGTACTCGAAGTTTCATGGACATTCCCCTGCAGTTGTGACAGGAAAGCCGATTGTAAGTATCAACAGACGGTCAAATTAATCGATATATGATGATAAGAGTCCTACAAGATTAACTTGGAATAATTAGGATCTTGGAGGTTCACTCGGAAGGGAGGCTGCAACTGGACTAGGCGTGGTTTTCGCGACAGAAGCTTTACTAGCTGAATACGGGAAGTCCATTTCCAATATGAAGTTTGTCATACAGGTTTCTCCAATACCATTCAGATATTTCTGCTTTATGCTTTCGATAGATATCGATTTGCAGTTCCGTGGTTTATCCATTTCAGGGCTTTGGAAACGTCGGCTCATGGGCGGCCAGGTTCCTCTACGAGAGAGGTGGTAAGATTGTTGTTATTAGCGACATAACGGGAGCGATTGAAAACCCCAATGGGATTGATATCCCTGCTCTGGTGAAACACAAAGAGGGCAATGAAAATCTCAAGGATTTCCCTGGTGGGAATGTAATGGATCCTAATGACTTGCTTGTTCATGAATGTGACGTTCTCATTCCGTGCGCCTTGGGCGGCGTTCTCAACAAGTATGCTTCACCTAAAACACCATAAAATTGATTGAGATATAGAAGTTAGATCAAATTATAGTAGTAATACCTTGTTCTTGACAGGGAAAATGCTGGTGATGTGAAGGCAAAGTTCATAGTAGAAGCTGCAAATCATCCCACCGACCCGGAAGCAGATGAGGTAGTAATACAAATCCGCAACGATTGAATTTACCAACTTTGTAACAAAAAAGAAAGAAGCAACAAAACAAACCAACTTGAATGATGATGACGAACTATTCTATCTCTTCTGCAGATCCTATCCAAGAAAGGAGTTGTTATACTTCCCGACATCTACGCGAATTCTGGTGGCGTGACAGTGAGCTACTTTGAATGGGTTCAGGTACAAGAAAACAAACAAGATCGAAAACTGCCCTGTTTTCAATATTGCCATCTAAACTTCAAAAACTCCGACTTTACCCTTTGAACTTTGAATAGAGTTTAGGATATAAAACAGGAATATCCTCTAGAATTCAGGGCGTAGATGAGGATAATCCTTTACAATATTTGGATACATTTAGTTCAGTAAGTAACTAGTATGATATGAAGGATAACTATAAAAAATAAAGTTTTACGTCTGTTTGGGATGCAGAATATCCAAGGATTTATGTGGGAAGAAGAGACAGTGAACAGAGAGCTAAAAAGGTACATGAGGAAAGCATTTGGAGACATAAAGGGAATGTGTAAAACTCATGGGTGCAACCTCCGAATGGGCGCTTTTACATTGGGAGTGCACCGAGTTGCACGTGCCACCATGTTGAGGGGTTGGGAAGCCTGATTAACTTTTTATCGTCTTCTTAACTTTACTTTGTTCTTTTTCGCTTCCAACACGATCTAATTTTTCTTATCTTTAGGATAATAGTGAGAGAGAGGGCAAAATTGTTGGTGTAAAATTCTCATCAACTACTTGAAGTACAAAACTTTTACCATCCTTTAGTCTTGGGATCTTGAGCTCTTTTTTTTTTTTCTTTTCAGATGGTGATATAGATGTATGTGTGTAAATGAATAAACATATATGCAATAAACTTATATTACAATATTTAGCTAGTTATCAAATTTACAATGGTTAGAGAAAATGTATTTATACGCATCTAGGGGAAAAAAAAATTTGATCCAAATACTCTTTGAACTTTTTCAAAGCTAATGGTTTAGCCCTTGTTCTTTCTTTCGTGTGTTTTTTTTTTTTTTGGGTCGAGATAAATCTGAACTATTATTTTTTGGTCATTTCAATCTTTTCCGTTAAAATTGTTTAGTTTCTAACGGAATTAGTCATGTGCAATGCATGTGATTTAATTTGTGAGAGAGTTTAAGTAATTTAATAATTATTAATTTAACCAAATTAAATAAATAATAATAATTCTCTCTCCTTCCTCTCTCTCTCCATTTTTGAAAATCCTATCCACAGGGTAGGGCATTGTGACAGAGAAGAAGGTTTGGGGGGGGGGGGGGGTAAAATGCACGGCAGCGACGGTGGCGCCGGGGGGAGAAGGAGGGAGATGACGGCGTGAGGGGGGGGGGGGGGGAGTCAAAACTCAGATCACACTGGGGGGTCTAAAACTCAGATTGTAGTGGCGCGGGGTGGGGGGGGGGGTATGGAGACGGCGGGTCAAAACTCAAATCGCATTGGGGGTCCGAAACCCAGATCGTAGCGGCTGAGGGAGGGGGGCGCGAAATTGCAGAGCCGAGGGAGTGGGGGGCAAGATCCAGATCGCGCTGAGGCAAGGGGGATCGTGCGGTGGGGAGAGGGGGAAGGAGGGAGGGAGACCGCCTTTGGCTCCGCTTTGGTGTCGGCATCCAATCTGGGGGTGGGGTGGGAGGGAAGGAGGGAGAGAGAGAGGAGTCTCTCCTCTAATTTTTTTTTATAATATAAATAAGGGTATTTTCATCTTTTTAGGAGTATTTTCCTTCAAAAATTACAAAACGTGCTTCTCACGTGACCATTCCATGAGTTTTTTAACGAACTTGACAGAAAAGACCAAACCATCACCTTTTTAGAGAGTTTAGGACCATAAGGTTAAAAAAAAAAAAAAAACAGGGACCAAAATGTCACCTATTGAAAAGTTCAGAGACCATTGAAACCAATTACTTAAAAAAAAAAAAACAAAAAGAATGGGTACAAGTATAGTTTATCCATAATATATCACTTAATTTCATCGAAAGGTGCAATGATCACGAATATAATTTATCCATAATATATCATTTAATTTTATTGAAAGATACGAATCCCTAAGTTAAAATGAAAAAAAAAAAAAAAAGGCAATAATTGAGGGCAAATTCAAAGAGTTAGTTCCGATTAAAAAGAGAGAGAAAAAAAAAAGGCAATAATTGAGGCAAATTCAAAGAGTTAGTTCGATTAAAAACCGTGGGGGGGGGGGGGGGGGGGGGGGGGGGGGGGTGGGTGAGGTTGTTGGTGGGGGGAGGAGGACATATGTACCTATACGAAATGTCGTTTTGCTAGAGAGTTTCAATTTGTAAAAGAAAAATTGCATAGAAAACGTGCCTATACGACATGTTGTTTGTGTTACGCAAAGAAATGACACCTCATTAGTATAGATATCTATAAGGAACGCCATTAGGAAAGAGATTCATGAACAGAAATAGACATTTCAAGTCTTTAATACGCAGGAAAATTACAAGTAAATACAAAAATGAAAATTGAAAAGAACCACCTAATTCAATTCAAGTAAAACTACTACTCAGTACTCTTGTTCTCGTCCTGCCAGGTCGCTTGCCATTGCTTGTCATAAAAGGTTGTCTCTTCCAGCAGCTTCTTTATCGTCTCAATGTCCTCGTTCTTCCGGATTAGAAGAACTCCCGTCACCGCTATGAACAACAAGGTCTTGCAGAAGAAGTTGCCCATTTGGTCGACCAGACCGACTCCCGTCAAGCTATCAACAAAATAAGCCATGAAAAACCCTACCATAGCCGCACGCCCTGCATAAAACCCATGAAACAGCACGAGGGATTAACAGAAGCCAGCATAATTTATGACTTCAGATCCATGTTAAAGGAAGTGAATCTACGAACCATTTAGGAGCTCGGCTTCAGGTAGGTGATATCTTTTTATCCAAGCCCACCAAGGGATGATGGAGGTGTCGAAAACAATCGGGTTCTCGTTACTGGATGATTCTGGGTTGTCCTGAAACCATTTTCTCCTCCTGGCCTCTGACAATCACCATATCCAAAAGTTGTTTATCAGGACTCAATCAAATAGTCCCGAATTAGCAAAAAGAATGCAAGTTTGGGAGAAAAAAAAAATTACGTAAATGATGCAGTCGAACTTTTAACTTCATGTCATCAGGTTTCTTATTCTCCTTAAAAGTACAAAAGATGCGTGATACATGGAAGATTAGGAAGGTGCTATCTTCACAAAAAATGCATAACAAAATCATCCTCGAAGTTGTAAGAAAAAGAAACTTGATCACACCCCTTAGGATCGTAATGCATTCAAGTCTCAGCACTGTTAGTCCACCTCAAGTTGCAAAATTTGCAGCACGCAAATGTGCGTTATGCTAATGACTAACTATTCTACCTAACCACAATGCTTGAGGAAGATACATTCGCCAAATCCGCTCGCAAATCAGCTCGCACGCTCAAGGATGCGATGCCATCCTTATCTGTCTAACAAGGCATAGGGTGTCCAGGGCAGTGCATCACTCGATTTGCGAACTAGCAGGGGCTTTGGAGTTGTAAAGTAGTTAACCCCGGTTTTAAACAAATCCCAATACCATTAACTAACTTGATTAGAACTTCAACTAGAACTAGTTTGAACCTTTGTATTGTATACACCTTCATTAAACAATATGGTGCGTCATCAATTTAGATTGTATATCCCATTAAATGTAAAAGCCAAACAGTTCAGAAATCATGCTCATAACATGTTTGCTCTATAACTACTTTTGATCCCAAAGCAACAATTTTTTTTATTAAAAAAAAAAAAAAACCCCTTAAAATATAATTTATCAGATGCCAAACAGTGCTCTCATCAAAATACACCCTTCTCTCTCTCTCTCTCTCTCTCTCTCTCTAAAATAAAATAAACCCGACCCTCTTAAGACTCAGGTCTGCAATTTCTACACTCTCAAATCAACACAAAAAACCAATTTTTTAGCTTTAGTAAATTGCACACAAAACTAACAAAATACTCAAAAATTTAGACCCAAAAAATAAAAAAAAAATTAAAATTAAAAAAGCAAAGAAATCTCACCAGCATCAATAACAGCGTCCCAGTCAGTCTTGCTATCTTTCTGAAACTGGGTCAAGTCCCAAGTCCCATTGACCCATTTGGGGTCCTCAAAGTTACTCAGAACCTCCACTTCAGTCTCTTTATGCACCGACCCATTTGCCCCCTCGGCGCTCACGGCAGGTTCCGGAACCTTGGGCTCCTCCACGGCGGTGGCGGCGGTGGCGGCCGAGCCGAGGGCTCCGGCTCCGTTGTCGGGCGAGGCCTTGAGGCTGAAGAAATGGCGAGAGAGAACGGGGTTTTTGGGTCCGAGTAGGAGACGAGGCTTGTGGGGAAACTGGGTTTTGGAGAGAGAAGAAGAAGAAGAAGAGAGGGGGGTTGGGAGATGAGTAGGCGGAGAAAACAAGGCGGCCATGGAAGACATTGGAATTGGTGGTGAGAGGAGCTTGGGGGGATATCAGAACATGATGGTGCTTTTGGCTGCTTTCTCTTCTTCTTCTTCTTTTGTTTTGGGCTACTCTCAGCCTTTAAAAAAGTAGCTCTCTCGGTGGCTTTGGCTTTGTGGTCTTACTCTTTACTCTACCATTTATGAGCTTGGGGACTATAAAATATTGGAAGAAATTCTTGACTAACGGACAAAAAATAAATATTAAAAAATAAAAACTTTAATGGCATTATCGCCTTCTTTCAAGCGTTACATTTTAATTAGAATTTGCTAAATTTATATACTTACACAAAATCTTATATTCGGTATTGTAAAATATCTGATAATGTGAATTGTAAATATAAATTTCAATTACTATAAATGTAAATTCATACAAAATAAAATGTAATTAAAGTGAATTTTATTTTTACATTCTTTCTGCATAAATTTATAGACCTAATAATCGAAGTTCACATTTATAATAAATAAAGTTCACATTACTAAATACTATTCATTACCGGATAAGTGACCAATATATATTTTATATATATTTCAATTATGATTAGGAGAATAATCTTTTATTCGATTGTGATATCCATTCAAATTAATATAATATTTTGTTTACGAATATAACTATTAGTCGATTTATATAAAATTACAAGCTTTATGTAATTCTATATATAACATAATATTATTTAGATTTTTTCGGAATATTAATTGTTAATGAAAATGATATTGATTGCAGCAAAAGTTATACATTAGTGATCATAGTATTAGATGCTATTTAACCTTATATTATGTATTACTGAATCGATATGACTATCTAATATGAGACTTTATCTATAATTATGATGTGATATTCAAAAATATGTGATACTGGTCTATATCACCTATTGTAGTAATAACGGAAAAATCAATATTAAAACTAAAACTAAATATTGATTCGAAATCTACTAATAATTTATGTGCTTGGAATTCTATGAGAACACGAAATCTCGTGTGCCATCTGATTTAATATAATCTTAAGGCACGTCACATAAATTTAAATGAAGAGTGATTTTTTTTTATTTAATCACGTGTTTCTTTATAAAATTAATTTTAAAAATTCAGTAGATCACATATAGAAAATGAGAAAAGTAAAGATAAATGCCTCCATCTCTTGTTATTAATACTTGTTAAAGGAAATAGGTGTCAAATTTACTTTTTGAGCAAATGATAAATCAATCGTGTAAAAGAATATTTTACTAAAAATAATGAATGATGTTCATTATTAATTTATTTTCTTTCTTAATATTATCATCTTTCTTATTACAATTCTTAATAATGTGATAAACACATTCTTAATGTAATTTGACATTTGAAAAGATATTAGCATCTAAGATCTATGTGTGTTTTTTATTTTATTTTCCCCCCGAAAAATGAGTGTTACACGGAATTACACTTGAACTAAAAAGGTTGAATCTCATTCATCTCATATTTATTGTCATTAAGAAGATTGTTCTGACTGAGAATTATTTCTGAAATGTTAGCACATATAACGTATTTGACCAAAAGCACAACCGTTTTCCGATGCTGGACAATGGCCGTCTTTTGTTTAGGCAATAAATGCTTTGACAAAGGAACAAACGTTTGCGTCTTTTTAAGTACAAGAAAAAAGAGTTCTTTTAATAAATGACATCGTAATTATAAATTCAATTTTATGTTGGTCTCTTCGATATTTAATTTTATGTATCACATTCCTATAAAGTTTTCTAATTTTATACAACATAAAACTAAAAAATAACTGTTTTCCGATGGCTGGCATATTTTGTTTGCGCAGTAAATGGTTTGGACAAAAGAACAAAGGGTTTGGGTCATTTAAGTATAAAAGAAAGAGTTATTTTATAATAACTCACAAACTTATATTTCATGTTGATCCAATTTTGATTTATATACACTGTTTAACTTTTCTATGTTAGTAATAATTTTTTTATATGAAAAAAATAGATAGAAATTTTAATCACATGACTTTATTTACGAATAAAGCATGACTAAATAATTTTTAAAGAAATTATACTTCAATAGAGACATTTTGGAAATAAACTGTACTTTCATCAAAGATAATTACGCAAATACAGATGTTTTAAAGGTATAGTTTCCTCAAACTAACGTTTAATTATGATTTTAACCTGAACTAAATAGTATATGATCTGAAAGGGTTTAATTTTTATCTAATTTTTTTATAGTATACCGAACATTGAGATGGTTTGTCTAACAATAGAAAATACAATGAAATGTGATGTGTGAGATTAAAAATCAGGAACTAACATTAAATTGGGTATATAATTTAGAGGTAATTTGTGAAAACAACCCTAAAAAAATGAAAGAATTCTATATAGAATGGAGGTTTTATCTACCATTAATCTGGTATAGTACATGTGACCACATCCGGACATTGCCCTTAAAAAAAATGGTATAAAACCGGGCAGATTACTTTATCCAACAAAAAATCTTATCTTTTTTTATTACAGCCAATAGCCAAACTCGCTTTTGTAAGACATGGGCCCACTCCACCACAAACTCTCTCTCTCTCTCTTATTTGTCTCTTATGACTTCAGTTGTGCTTTTTTTTTTTTTTCGAGAAGAGAACAAAGAGACGTATATAATGTCATCGAGCAGCCAAGCTTGTCCTCCTAATTTCACCTTTTGAATTAGAGAATCCATCACCACCATCAAATTAAACTTCTGTCAAAATTTTGAGAAAAGTTACTACAACTCTACTCATATTCAAAACCCACTTATATTGACTTAATACTTGTATATAAATCTCAATTTCCCTAAAAAAAAAAACAAAGATTAAAATTAACAAATCTAAATGGAGTGGAAATCGTATGAAATTAATAAATGTTCTCCAGAGAAATGTCCACTTAAAGCTATTCATGCCTCTAGCTAAAATTTCATTTTTATTCATCTCAAACGTTATAATAGCAAGAATGAATGTTTCACGTCTGGTTAATATTCATTATAATTGAACTCTAAATCATGAAGGCAACAGTGGATTTTAATACTAAATCCCTTATCATTTTATTTATGATATTAATTCGGTGGACATGAAGAATCACTTATCTCTTCCTATACAAAAAAAATAGAAGCATTCCAAATTTGAGAATGGTCCATACAAGGACTTAAAATCAATGTGAACCTATACTTGGTTGATATCCACGCAATAATTAATCAAACTGTTTACACGTATCAATTTCCTTTACTTATTTCCAAAATTACTATCACCTTTTGAACTAGCAAGCTAGAAATTGACGGTTTAGTTAGGAAGAAAGTACGAAAAGTGCCAAGTGAATCGAATGAAAAAGGAGAGGCAAAAATGGCAGATATGGAAGTTTTTATCCAAATTCAAACTTTTGTTTGGAAAAAGATTATAAAAATATTTACATTATGGTTCAAACCAACAAAACAAAAACGTAGTCATAAAAGGGATCTTCTCTCTCACACAATCCATCCATATGGGGAAGGAATGAAAAACAGTGGACAACGAGTAATGTTATTCATCCTATTTGTATTAACAGAGTCAGTATTTTTATTTCAGTAGCGGTGTATAATTTTTTAAAAAAACATTAATAAAAATTAACATGTGTAAAGTTTAACCAGGTGGTTACAAACGAAACCCGAATCTTTACATGGACATAAACCAAAAAAAAAAAAATAATAAAACTTATTTAAAAAAAAAAAAAAAAAAAAAAGGGACGGCTCGCCCTTAATTGATTCCGCCACTGCCTGCATATTGGTGGCTCTCACTAGTCTCAGATCTTGTCAATACCAGTAAATATGACGTTGGATATTGACTTTCCTAATGACTTTGGCTGGTTGGATTCTGGCTGAATTAATTATCTTTATACTCTAATGTCTTTCTAAGTACTTGAGCTTGTATATCATTATTTGATTCAACAAATCCAGGGATTTCTATAAAAGGGACTAACTACAATAAAATTTAATTATTTAAATATTACTATTGCCTTAGCTATTAACGGGATCAACCAGTAGATAACTAGATATTCATTATTTTGCTAACTAATATAACTCTTATCGTATCAAATATTCACTATTTTACATAACACAAAAAATATATAATTATATTATTTAATGTCATAATTATCAGTTATTTATGCAACACCTACTGCTGACATGTTTAATACAATATAAATACATGGGTTGTATTCAGACTGGGATTGAGTTGACTTTTTTTTTTTTTTTACACGATTAATAAATGGATTAACATAAACACGTCTTGTTAATATGGATTGGCATCGTTTAAGATAGGGCTTTGTTATGGACTTTATGATTAAGCACTAAAAAGAAGAAACGAAGAGGGTTATCCAATCATTTGATCAAATGTGAATTAAGTACTTCCACTTATTTAGCATGAAAAAAAAGGAACAAAAATAAAAAAATTAGAAAAATAAATAAACAACAAAATGAAGAGAAAGAGACGACATTAACATATTAATACGATACCAACGAGGATATGTTAAAAGCACAAAAATGTTGATAGCAGGAAGAAAGATAATTGAAGGAAGAAGACAATAACAACTAAAAACGACAAAAGTAAGACTTGAACGACCACAGCTTGAAGACGACAAGAAACAAAAAGAACCACTGGGAAACGACAAGAAGAGGAAAATTATAGTAAAATTCAAAAACGTCTTACGTTTAACGACAAAAGAAGAATAAACGGCAACAGCCAAATGGAGAAAAACTTGAAAAACGAGAAGATGTAAATGGAGAACAATACAATTAAAAACGACAACAAAAATTATAAAGACATAAATTAAAAAGACAAGCACATGACCCCACAATGACCTGGGAAACGACAACAATTCGGATAACACGGAAAAACAAATTAAAAGCGACAAAACTCGTAGGCACCCACCGCAACAACAAAATCTTGAAATGACTGAAAAACTACAACAACCAGGAAACGACAGAAATTTGTTTTTTTGGGCTTGAAAAACGACAGAAACCTTTGCAAGCATCAACTTACTAGACAATCAATCCATAATAGAATCAGAAAACCTATTTTAATTGACTAAGTAATTCATACAACAAATTTATGGTGACATACATATATATGATAACTACGATGGTTTATATTCACCTTACGCATTTTCACTTTACGTACAACGAATTCAGTACATCACTTTACTTCAGATTTGACATTTCCTTTTAATTTGTCAAATTATTTTAATTTGTAGCCTTTTACTTTTATTTCTCTCTCTCATCTCGTTTCTCTCACTTTCTTTTTTTTTTTTTTTTTTTTTTTTTTTTTTTTTTTTTTTTCTCTTCCTCTCTTCTCTGTCTTCACCCCTCCTCCATTGACGCCCTTCCAGCTTCCACAAAAATTTGACACATTCAAAGGGGAAAAAAAAAAAAAAAAGGCCCCAGCAAATCTTCTTCTAAAATAAACCCAGTAAAGCATACGGCAAGAAAGTCCACCGGAGGAAAGGCACTGAGAAAGTCCGTTCCGGCGACCGGAGGAGTGAAGAAGCCTCACCATTTGGGGCTGGTGACGGAGGTTTTGATCCGGAAGCTTCCATTCCAGAGGCTTGAGAGGGAAATCGCAGAGGATTTTAAGACTAAATTCCGATTTTAAGACTAAATCTGGTGATGGCATATGCTTATGGGAAATTCTCAAATAGTTTCACATGATCAAAGAAAGAAGGATTATCAAAGGTGATAGAATGTATCAAAACACAACAAATTAAAAACTATCAGATAATTTTAATTGTTGGAATCCACCAAACAAGAACTATCAAGCATCACATGTAGAGACTTTTTATTTATTTTTTGAATGCATCAAATTTTGTGGAATCTGGAAAGGCCTCCATGGAGGAAGCGTGAAAACTGAAAACAAAGAAGAGAGGAGAGGGGAAAAAAACAAAAAAAAGTAGGTGAGAGAAACGAGACAAGAGAGGAGAAATAAAAATAAATGAACACAAAATTATTTGACAAATTAAAAAGAGATGGGCTGTCAAATGACATGAAATTTCACATCACATGTTAGGTGAGTTGATTTATATAAGTTTGAAAAATATTAAAAAATATTAATAATATTCAACATCATATTTACAAAGAGAGATATTTTATTGATGGGTTTTATGTTTTTTTTGACTCATCTTTTATTAGTTAGTGATATTAAATATTGTTGATATTTTCAAATATTATTCTAAAAGATGAGATTGAAGTGGATGTCCCTAATGTTATTCTAAATTTATATCAATTTATAGTTATAAAAATAATCTAGTGATAATTTTATATATGCCTGATCATAAAGTGTAGAGTTCAAATTTTATACCTTTAGATTAAAAAAGAAAAAAGAAAATGGTTTGTATTGATTCTACATTAATGTATATTTGTTAAACGTACAATCAGATGAAAAATGCAAATTCTAAGCTTCAGCAAAATTAATAATAATAATAAAACAATTTAAATCCGTTTCTTTTCATCATTTAGTAGATGTGGCTTGGGCTGCAATACATAAAATAAAATAAAATAAAAAAAAGAATTAGGATGCATTACAGTCTTGCACAATAATTTAGTGCAAGCTACGGACTAAAATTTACATGACAAATAAGAAAAGGAGGTAAAAACAAGATCAAGAGCCCTTTTTATGTAGTCATTTGGTAATTTTTTTAGTTCATATTTATCTCTTTAAAATGGACCAGAAGTTCGAGGTAGCTCCCCCAAGCGGGGGATATAGACGCCGCCTTGCATTCATCGGGCAAGGAAGTATAGATGAGTTACCTTTTATCGATAGTCCGTTACTTATAGCTGCATGTCTAGGACATCTTTGTTTCGCTTGGAAATCGTGAGATCGAATATGGCACAATTGATCTTCTAGCTGAATTTCTCGCAGTTTGTTGAAAATCTATTCAAGTCCCAAAACGTAAGCTTTTTTCGTGACATTTTTGTGCCAAAATTATAGCACGATTTATGAGAATTAGTTCATAAAAATGCATATACAATTGTTGTAACTTTTATTTTATTTTTTTAATTGTTTTTTGTTCTATGTTTCTAGTTTATTTGAACAAGGCCTTTAGTAGAGCTTGAAACAAGTTAACTTTAAAAGCCAAAGACTCTTTTGAGGCATCGGCAAACATCTTTTATCTTCTTCGGTATAAATGCACCTTTCATGTACAGTTTTACTACAACAGTTCGATATGTTTCGCGGTACATACCATGGTTTCAGACTTCATGCTTCAATTCTTTGTACAAGTTGGGGCAATGTTTCAACAAGTGAAGATTAAGTTCCAACGACGTCTTAAAAAAGACGGGCCTTGCCGCTGATTTCCACTGTGATAGAAGCAACAAAAGAAAGAAGAACGGCAACATACGTGAGACCGGCAACGTGAGGCTCAACGAAAGCATATAACATATCAGAAGAGGTATAACCAACTTAAGTGAGAAATAAAGTCCTTTCGGGAGGTGAAACCAGATCTCCGATACTGAAGTGAGGAAGGCCACGGTGTTGACGGCCAAGAAGCAAATCCACGGTGCCATGTAATTGAAGGCAAAGAGTGATGGTTGATTTAGTTCAGTAGTGGAATCAGTCATGTTGGGATTGGTGGTGAGACCGAAACCTTGCCTATTTCCGCCCGGCGGGCTTAGCACAGCTTGGAATGTAGCTGTTGCAATCAGCACCGCTACAACTAGCAAGGAGTTTCGGTTTTCATTCGACATGCAACATTTTCTGAGGTAGCTTGATGTTATCCATGTTTCGAGCACCGACATCTTTGTTATTAAGAACTCTGCGAGGGTGGTACCTCTAGGAAGGGAAGAAGCTCTTAAAGCTCCATTTCGATGTAGCAAATCCCATACGTTTGCGTCACACGCCGGCCCTTTAACCTCGGAGATATCAAGAGCAGTTCGACCCTCCAAATTCGTGGCGTTTATGTCAATCCTATTCATTAACCACTGGACCACCTGCCTTAATCAAAAGCAAAGAGTGCTAATTGATCTATATCATGACAAGAGAAAATAAAAGGGAAAAGGGCACCGAATTTCCAACACGGATAAAAAAACTACGCATATTTTCTCTGGTTTTAGAAAATTTAAGGAAAATTAACTAACATAATTATCCTTGATCATAAGGAAACTGAGAGAGTAATAACTTGCCTGGAATTGATTTCGGTATACGGCAATATGCAACACGGTATTTCCTTCATCATCGGTCCGCTCTAGAACCACATCCATATCAACATGTTGAAGCCATCCCAACAAGACTTCAACGGCTCCCAACTGGTCATTCTTTGCAGCAACGTGGATGGCTGTTTCATTTCGAATTGTTAAATCACATATCGACTCTGGACAAGTAGCAAGAAATTCAGCCAGGAGATCCACACATCCCGCTTCCGCTACACAATGCAACGGAGTCTTGGCCTCCCTGCCTTTGATGCGGACAAGATTTCTATCCGCAGATAAGAGATGAAGCACTGTCCGGTTGTTACCATTTTGTACAGCAAGGTGCATCGGGCTGACGCCATGTTGGTTTTGCTTCGTCGAAAATGTTGGCTTTAATGTCATTATCTCCATGGCAAAATGTGCATGCCCTGCTGATGCAGCTATGTGCATAGGATTATCAATAAATGCTATTTCATCGATGCGATCTAAGATGCTCGGATCCTCTTGTATTACTTCATACAAGGCATCGATATCTCCCTCTTGAGCCGCCTTCTTCAATCTCTGATCCGTTCTAAGAGATCACATTAGCATACTTTTATGTTTTTAGTAATTGTAATAAATACTCAGTTTTTTCAACATCTATCAATAAAATAATAACAACTTCTTTTTTGTATTAATTTTTTATTTTTTTTATAGTAAAAATAATGATAACTTATATGACACATTAGCTGACATTTTTCAATAGTTTAGTTTTTATACCGCTCTCTAACCTTAAATAATGCCTGAAGGGGCAATCATTTGGAAGAATAGCTCCTGGCATAGCTCCAACGCCAAGTAACATAGCCCTAATTTCTTTGTCATCCAGCATTCTTTGATGCTCTAAGATGTCCAGGGCTGTCATATCCTCAAAGTTCTTTGAATTCACATCTACCCTAGACTTTAGCAACAAGTGTACCACCTGTATTAAGAAATAAGTAGAACAGATTTCAAGTATAAAAAAGTAGGCCACTTATTTTGCAATATGAGAAAAAATGTCGGTGAATATTTCAAAAATTATTATAAGAAGAATACTAATCACTGTCCCTAGTAGTGATGATGATTTATTGACATGTTAGGTTACCTGGATTCAGTGACGGGGTCAAGCACATATTTCAGTATGAGTAAATAAATACCAAAATTTTTTTAATGAAATAAATAATATCAAAATATAAAAATTAAATAGTAAAGTTTTAGCAGGGATAGGGATTTTTAATTTTTATTGGGGCAAAAAAGAAAAACTATAAATTTTTTTTGGGTAAAATTAAAAGAAAAAAAATTAAGTGGGGGCCGTAACCCCATCTAGATCTACCCCTGCTTGGATCATATTTTCATAATCAGTGGACCCCAAATATTGACATGCAAATTTGTGATTGGTTGAAAATGTACGATAACCTAATTAGCTGTGATAAAAAGCATTATTCTTAGGGATTTGTAGATAAATACTCTTTTTTAAAGAACTATTTTAATAAATGATTGAACTTCTGTTAAACTAAGAAAATGACTGTTTCTAAAAAACTGGTGAATCAGTCAATGTACTGATTGATTGTGGTTAATCAATATTGACTAATGATAGTATGTATTTTCAATTATTGATTATGCTCGATCACTGATTAATAATTATTTTCCTAAATAAAATGAAAAATCTGCTATTTTTTAAATAAGTATTTAATAATTATCTATGTACTTAATTTTTTTGTCAAGACTTTTCTTGGCAGCATGTGGATAGAGCTATTTTCTTGTCTCAATATGCTACAAATGTTTTAGAAAAGAAAGCCTAATTTTTTAGTTCAGAAGCCAAGATTCAAAGCACTAATTAAATTTTAAGGACATTAGAGGATTACCCGGGGTTGATTTCTTGATGTTGCAGTATGCAGCACAGTGTTGCCATCCTCATCTCTCCAGTTCAAAATCCTTTTCTCAAACTGATATTCTTCATAGCAGACAACAGTAAGCCATCT
The DNA here is from genome assembly GCA_025413025.1 of Ficus hispida. Classification (NCBI taxonomy): domain Eukaryota; kingdom Viridiplantae; phylum Streptophyta; class Magnoliopsida; order Rosales; family Moraceae; genus Ficus; species Ficus hispida. Next base: position 30,271,463 of record CM046372.1, read on the forward strand.
AAGAAGGATCTCAAAGGCTTCGAATCTGTCATGTTTCAACGCGATATGCAACGCAGTCTCACCGCAGATTGTTACATCTTCTAAGGATTTTGGACAGGCCGATAAGAAGACAGGCAAGAGCTTCAAATTTCCTTCTTTAGCTAAATGGTGCAAGGGTGTCATGCCTTCCCTTCCCGGTACTCGAACGAGGTCTCCATCGACGTCTATGAGCCGGAACACCATCCGGGTCTCCCCGTGCTGCAGAGCCAGGTGCAAAGGGCTAAACCCGTCTTGGTTTAGCTTCCTAGCAAATGATGGCTTCAGCCTCATAATTTCCATGGCGAAACGGATCTGCCCTCGCGAAGCGGCTACGTGTAACGGGGTATCGACAAACGATTCCTCATCTAAGCCTTCAAGAACTTTTGTGGTCTCCCCAAGTAAAGCGTACAATTCATTGATGTCTCCTTCATAAGCAGCCTTACTCAACCTCTTGTCCATGCTAATTTGATCCTACCAACACTGCAAGATTGATTCGAATACATGAATATAGATTAGTTATATCTATTAATAAAAAGGAATATATATAAAAACTTGAAAAATCTGCCACACAAAAAAAAAAAAAAAACAAAAAAGATTGAAAACTAGTAATAGTATTCAAACTAGAGCCTTCTTCTTACAAGTTTGAAGTATTCAAGAAACCTATATATAGGACATGACATGAAAGAACTTATAGTTAACCAGGAAAATTCCACAATTTTAAATGCAACACATTTCTATATATATATATATATACTGGCACAAAAGTTTGTTAAAAGTAGCTCAAATATGTATATGCTAGCAGAATCTCAATACAAGCAGTTTCCTGCAAACTTCGTTGCAACTTAACAGTAGATTCAAGGAGTAATTTTTGTTGAAATCCAACTAAGAAGTCAAGGTCTAGAAATAATTGATTGAATTGACTAATATATAGAGTCTGTTTGGTAAAACTTTCCAAAAAAATTACTTTTGACTTTCTATTTCTAAAATTTGGAAGTATTTGAATGATATGTGTAAACTTTCTGTTAAGTTAAAGTATGACTCCCAAAAAAAAAAAACTATTATAAATGGACTTTAAAATTTATATAAGAGTTTAAGTTAAACATTATTATAAACTTAATTTTAATATTTTTTTTACTAATTAAAAAATTTTAAAATTATTTTAACTTCATAAACTCTTTTGAAAATATAATTTTCAAATATTTGCTATAAAAGATCATAATTTTTGTTTCTTTATTTTACTGACGAAAAACAAAAGTTTTATCAAACTGAGTTCCAATATCAAATGGGAACAAAGAGACACTCCCTGAAGGGGTAAAGAAGTTGCCTCTTTTGACAAATCAGATTACCAATACTTTGTCGTTTTTCCAAGTCAAGTGCCATCTAGTCTTTTGGGCCTCTCCTGGGACTTCAACTTTTGTCGTTGTCAAATGTGAAGAGCTCTCACTCCACCCTTTTTTTCCCCATTCGAAATGAAGATTCCTGGACGTCACAGTCCACAACGTAAGGGTACAAATATGGACTAATACGCATTTAGTCAAGTCAGGGGTCGTTTTAACTACCAAAAAAAAAATAAAAAATAAAAAATAAAAAAGCAAGAGTCGTTTTTATGACAACCATTAATCTTTATAAGAAAAAAGATAAACTGTGCAGTTCGCTTAAAAGTTGATACATGTAATGATTTATAAGTAAAGAGATCTCTCTACTAATGGTACAAGGATTTTTGGAGTTAAGCTTAAGAGTGTGGACATGAGACTTAAAGCGAATAATATCATTTCAAAAGACGTCATGAATCATTACAAATGATATTAAAGTCTAGACTCAACTGGAAGTGTGGTCAACAAGGATGTAAGGTCCCAAAAGGAGGGCTGATTGTGACAGTCACCAGTCTTTATAAAAACATGATAAGTTGTGTAGTCTGCATTACTTGGGAATGGATATTTGTGATGGTTTATAAGTAAAAGAGAGTCACCTCTTAATAAGATGAGGTCTTTTAGAGTTGAGCTCAAAAGTAAAATCGTACGAGGTCTTAAACAGACAATATGACACTAAAGGAAAGCACATATTGTTACAATTTTAATCGATAGTGGGTTCCTGAAAACCATATAAAAAAAAAAAAAACTATAATATGCCCACATGTCCTATTCCGTTCAAAATTTGGACAGAATTGGATGAAGACAATTTTTTTTTTTAAACAATATCAATAAGTTAGAGCATATAAAGCCCAGACACAAGCCACTTTTTAGACACAGAAAGGATTTTAATTTTGTTATTGTAACACAGTTTTTAATACTAGAGGTACATCGACAACGTAATTACGGAATTTACAGCGTCATAATTTCTATTATTAAATCATATGTACATATATTGACAATTAGAAGTTGAATACAAACGCATTTAAAAACTCTTTTAAGAACATGTCATGCTGTGTAATTTGTATAATATAAAATTTGGTATTGGCAATCTTAAATTTATATATGAGAAAATAAGAAACTAAGTAATGTGATATCAATCGATATCGAGCAACTTGTTTTGATTTTGGATACTATTAGTTTAGTGCTGAAAATGTGTCAAATTAAGTCCTTTAAAGTTGGCGAACCTTAGGATTTTTTTTTTTCTTTTTGAAAAGTTACCTAGTTTTACTTCCATATCAAGCACTTGATTTTTAATTCCAATCCTATTACTCTATTAACTCGATCTCTTCCTTATTTTAGCTTCCTTTTAATAACGTTGTAAATTAAGAAAATAAACTATTTTCCTAAGATTTTTTTTAGTGTTTAAAATGGAAGAATTTGAACTGGTGACAAAAACAAGATAAAAAATAATTCTAAAGAAAAAACGTTTAATTTTGAGCTCTTTATAAAGAAAGCTAATTAAGCTAACAGATTTCTTTTAGTTTTCCTTATGATGAAGTGGGTATTGTGTTGATGTGATAATCATTATAAGAAAAAAGGTAAGCTATACAGTCTCACATCGCTTGAGAATGAATATATATGTGAGTGATGGTTTATAGGTAAATGGATCACTTCTTAATGGTATGAGGTTATTTGGGGTTGAGTCCAAAAGCAAAACTATGCGGAAACAAGGTCCAAAACTAATAATATCATACTAAGTGAGGCATGAGTCAATAATTCACCTCTATTTTGAAACAAAAACATTATATTATATGAAAATAAAATATATCTAATTCTCATTATTATACATATCTACAATAATCATTTTCATCTAAAATTCTCCTAATAAAATTCACCTCAGTTTTGGAAAAACAATTGCCAAGCACTACTTGTTTCTAGCCACAATAACTTCTGACTAATAACACAGTCGCAACAAATTTTTTTATTTTGATTTTTTTTCAACAGCGTAGCAATGTCAAACCAGTCGATAAAGTATCTCCGAAAAATGCATTAGAGTAATATCCGCACATGTCCTTTGCAAATCATGATTGACAGCCCATCCATTCAAGTAGTTTCTTGGTAACGTTGTCCACAAATGCATTCCAAAAGCGAACTACCACCAAACTAATTGCGGCGACAGCAGAAATTCTTGGCAATGTGATCGACATCGACGATAACTAATAGCAGCCAGAAAACAGAGAAAGTGACATCAAAAGTAGCTTACCAATGTACCCACTTGGGAGTAGGAAATAGATTGCTATCAAAGTCGTCAAAAGGGCCCCGGTGTTCAAGATCCACAAGCTCGCAAATGTAACGTCACCGCCGCTGTTGCTTGTCGTTGAATCATTCTTGTCTTGTCTAGCACTGCCTAGAGGTGTGTTTAGAGAGGCATGAGAAGTGGCCAGCATTTCAATGATCAGCGCAGCAACTATTATTAGCACATGTCGCGTGTCGTTTATCATGTTTGCCTTGTAACGACATATAACATAATTCCCAACTTTCCATCGAAGAGATAGTTGATCTTGTTGACGACGGAACTTGATGAGGATTGCGTAGCATTTCCCTAACTTCTTCGCTGTCTGGTCTCTCTGTTTGGCTTTAATTCTGAGATATCTAATGCAGTTTTTCCCTCTGTATTCTTGGCAGTTATATCAACTCCACAAGCAATTAACTCTTTGACTACCTGCGCGAGGAGATGCTCCGATTGAATATAATAAATGTGTAAGTGCTTCTTTAAAAAGGTCTTTTATCTGCATATCCCTTAATCAATGTGGCTAGAAATCTTTCACCTTACCTTAAGTAATGTTCCGAACTATTAAGACGTTCTGGAACTGAAACGGCGTTTAATGCACCGGCACGAGTAAGCATTTCTTTGATGTCTTCTCTGCCGACGTCCTCTTGCTCTGAGATGTCCAAAGCTGTTGAACTTCCACGTTTATGGCATTCACACCAATCCTACTTGCTTTTAATAATACCTTCACAATCTGCACAAATCTATGACTCCATAATTGTCTTTTTCACAATGGTTTTCTATATACATCTATTTATTTATTTTTTAAACTAGAGCTTCACTCTATTTTAATATATAGTCCAGGAATTAGGTTCAAAATAAAAAGCATATATGCCGAATTCCAACTTTTATCCCCTTTTTTTATTTTTAAATTACCAACGTCATATGTGGGTTATTATTTTTTTATTGATAGGTGTCTAAATAATGTCCGTCACTTTATATTAAAATATCGCATCTATAGTTTGTATCAAAAAGTTAACATGCTTAGCAGTTCTACTCCAATAGAAAATTGTAAAAAAAAAAAAAAAAAACAGTTACCTGGCTTTGATTTCTTATTGTGGCGATGTGCAACGCTGTGTTTCCATCCTCGTCCGTGAGGTTTAGGAATTTTCTCCTCTCGGTACTGTGAAGCCCCTTCTTACACCATTTCAACATGATCTCTATAGATTTGAACTTTCCTTTTTCCGAAGCTAAGTGCAAAGCTGTCTGCCTGCGAATTGTGACGTCTTCTAACGATGCTGGCCAAGCAGATAAGAAAGCTACATAGTGGAGAGGAGTCCTACCGCCCTTCCCTTGAACTCGAACGAGCTCTTTATCGATATCTAACAGTCACAAAACTGTCCAGGTATGTCCTTCTTGCAAAGCAAGATGCAAGGGGCTAAACCCTCTTGGGTTTAATTTTTTGGCAAATGATGTCTTTAACCTCATTAGTTCTAAAGCGGAATGAGTTTTACCCGAGGCTGCAGCCGGGTGAAGAGGACTATCAACCGATGGTTTTTCATGAATATCATCGAAGACATGGTTAGTATGTTCTGAAATGAATTGGTGAAGGGCCGGCGTCAATGTCGCCCTCGTGGGAAATCGTATTCAACTTCTCTTCCACTGTGGGAAGATCTTGAATATTAAGTTGTAGTAAGATCTTATTCAACTTCTCTTCCACTGTGTGGTTACCTAAAAATTTCTCTGTATACAAAATTTTTAGGTTTGTCTGTAATATCATTGTAGTAAGACTTTAAGTTTTGTCCATGCATTTCCTAACTTGAGCCCCAAGTTTGCAAGTGGGAACAACCAAGGTCAAATTGCTTAGGGAAATATGCTGCCAATTGTTTTTTGAATATATTTAATTTAATCCGCCAAATAATAATATCATGCCGACGACAAATACTCGAGTAGGTCCTATTTCAAGAAACTAAAATAATGAAGTCCCACACTTGCTTATTGTTGTTATTACTCAAAAACTGGAATCCAGAGAGCTTTAATTAGTAAATCTATGTAGCAATGCTGTCAACAATGCTATTAAAAGCGAGCTAAAATACAATGGAATGAGATTGAATTACTAGATATAATTCGAATTAAAAAAAAAAAAAGGTTGCAAGCTAGGTTGGTTCCTAAACTTCTAACCTTGTGTAACTTTGATCCATAGCTGGAATGCCCTTAAACTATTAAAATATTGATACAATAGTCATTTTCATTAATTTTTAGACAAATTCCATTAATTATCATCACTTTTTGACTAAATTTATATATATTATATCTAAAAATTAACAGAAATGACTATTATAGTAACATTTTAATAGTTTGAGACATTCTTTGTTTTTTTTTTTCCGTTATTAGAATGACCATAAACTATTAAAAATATTGTTACATTAGTTATTTTTGCTAATTTTTGGATGGAATTCGTTAGTTAATATCATTTTTTTGATCAAGTTACTAACGGATTCCATCTAAAAATTAACGGAAAGGATTATTGTAGCAATACTTTAAAAATTTAGGGACATTTCAGCTACAGAAAAAAGATTATGGACTAAAGTTGCATAAGGTTAAAAGATTAGGGACTAAATGAGCAATTTATCTAAAAAAAATCAAGTGCTTGATATGGAAGTAAAACAAAGTAAAGTTAAGCCAACTTAAAAGACCTAATTTGGCATATGTTTCGGGCAATAAATTAGTAGTATCCAAAATCAAAACAAGTTGCTCAATCGATGGATATTAATTTTTTAATAAATGGTCGAAGTATTGTAAAATTAGAATTTTACCTAATATTTAGGCTAACAAAAGTTGGTTTGCATTTTCTCTAAAGATTCAATGAGAACTATTTTTTGTAATTGTTTTTTTGGTTTAGAGTGGAAGAATTTGAACCTTTGACCAAAAAAGTAACATAATATGCAACCGCATATTTAAATTGAATTATAAAGAAAAAGCATTTAAATGTTATCTAATTTTGAGTACTTTATAAAGAAAGCTAGGCTAACACATTGCTTTTAGTTTCCCTTATGAAGAAGGTAATGTTATTGTACTAAAAAAACCGAGGAGATTTTCCTATTGCCGAGGCAAAGTAATTAGTACTAAATGGAAGCTATCAAGTAGTGGCTTCAGCACGTGAATGAGGTTGTTGTTGTGGTTATGGCTGACGTTTGCTAGTGTAATGTACAATAGTCACTAAGCAAGCGTGTTATTTAGTTGATAAACGACCCGTCGTTTACTTCTATAAGTGGCATTAAACCTTATAGTACTTTCTAATTTCACATTTTAGTATCATGATTTATCCTCAATTTCTTGAAATTAAACCCGCATGCGTAGCACTCTCAAGATTTAGATTTATGATTGATTATAGAAAGATACATATGATATCAGTTAATTAGTGATTAATCATCAATGAGTACTAGTCCATCACTAATAGACCATTTTACAAAAAAAGGTCATTTTCCTAAATTTAAAAAACTTCACTCATTTTTTTTAAACTTAAAAAACATCATTTATCTGTATATCCAAATTATATATATATTTTTATGGCTAATGAGGATACAATATTTAAAACCAAAAAAAGAAATATAGCAATGTCCTGTTTTTTCCAAAGAAGTCTTTTGGAAAACTAGATATTACAAGTGGAAATGCTAAGAAAGAATAAACGGACATGAGAATTAACAATCAGATAAGAGATTGTACAAGAATGATTATTGATTTAATTCCTAGTTTAACAAAGAAATCATAATTCGGTCCTACACAAGGAAATTAAAAGACATTTTACACAGACATACTATGACTAAATGTTTATGGTCATGAGTTTGGCACGTCCCGAGTGTCGAATCTTGAGCTCTCTGGGGTGGGTCTGACTACACCACCAATTCTCTGTGAAAGCTAGAGCAACGGTTGAATATGGCGATCTTCATCTTCACGACTTTCTTTTGTACGAATATGGGGACGTATTTGTGCAGAATTATTGCCAACTTGGAGTAAAATAGGACCATTAAACAAGCCAGACATAGTATTAACACAAACGATTCATGTGTGAAACTGCTCACTGCATAATTGCAGACAACTAAGGGTAAAACCAAGCGCAGGATTCCACAGTCTGCGGGAAGGTGGAGATATATCTCAACCATAGAGGCAAAGAAGGCTATGTTGTTGACCACCTTAAATATAGTAGGGATAAAATATCCAATCGAATCAACGTCGCTGCCATCCGAGGAGTCAAGTGCTGCTTGGTAGTTAGCTGTTGCGAACAGAACAGCCACAAGCAAAATAATGTTACGGTCCTCATTCGACAAGTAGAGCCTTTTGCGGTAGTCAGATATGATCCATTTTTCACGCCACGACATCTTTGACTTAAGTGAATCTGCGAGTTTTGGGACAACAGGAAGTGACGATGCTTTTAAGCCGCCACCACGAAGCAGCATATGCCTGAGCTTGCTGCTGTTGGGTTGTGTTTGATCTTGTGAGATGTCCAGTGCTGTCAAACCCGCCGTATTCTTAGCATTTAACTCAGTTCTATTAATAATCAGGCTCACCATCTGCAACTAAGCAGCAACAACTTTAAACTTATAAATGATAACGGTTATATATGTGTGTGTATATATATATAAATAATTTGTAACAGATTCTTGAAACACTCTTTCCACTAATTTCCTAATGGCGAAAACAATAAATGATAAAGTTGAGAAATTAGCAATAAAATGTTTAATAATCGGGTCTTACCTCAATTTGATTCCTTGACGCAGCAACATGCAAGATGGTGTTTCCTTCATCGTCGCACCACTTGAGGACACCATCCTTGCCAACATGCTCAAGCCATCCCAATAGCACTTTCAGTGCTTCAACCTTATCACTTTTAACAGCAACATGCAGAGCGGTTTCTTTTTGGATCGTCAAATCTTGAATCGATTTGGGACAAACCGAGAGAAACTCAGCTAGAAGATCAATCATACCGCACTCAGCAGCAAAATGCAAAGCAGTTTTACCCTCTCTTCCTTGGACACGGACTAGATCTTTATCGACGTCTAGGAGACGAAGGACCAATTTCGTTTGCTCACTTTGCAAAGCCAGATGAATGGGGCTATAGCCGTTTTGATTCAACTTTCTAGCGAAAGATGGCTTTAGCCTCATGATCTCCATGGCAAAGTGAACTTGGCCCGCGGATGCAGCTACATGTAAAGGAGTATCGATAAAAGGTACCTCATCGATGCGCTCCAAAAGATACGCATCTTCCTTCATCAGAGAATACAAGGCGTCGATGTTCCCTGCCCGTGCTGCAGCTTCCAATCTCTGTTCCATCTAGAACGGGAATAATTAAGTACTCGTGGTAACAAAAATTACCAACTTTGTTTTCTATATAATGGAGCTCTAGTATTTCTATTACAATTAAGAAACTTGTAGCTGCGTTAGTTATGTCCCCAAACTCGCAATTTTAATAAGAACCAGACCAAGACAAACAGTAAAGAACTCAAACACACCAAAGTAAATAAATATACCAATTATCTTGGCCCCACCCTATGTGCCATCTGGCCTAACTAATTCAAGACTTGAAAATCTTTGTTTTTTGTTTTTTGTTTTTTGTTTTTTTTCTTCCTTTCTTCTCTTTTTTTTATTTTTTTATTTTTTTATTTATTTTATTTATAATTTTTAAATAAACATGCCGTCTAAAAGGTGGAGATCAGACCAATTCCAAGACTTGGTTAAGAAGGAAACTTCCATATGGACTTTGCAGACGACGGAAGATCAGACAAGTCAAGCTTGCTCAGGTCAACACAACACACGGTTTTTCTTTCGTCAAATAATCATTTAGAAAAGCAGAGAAACGTGTGGGGACATGAGTAGTTAGAAAAGCGTAGTTGAATGCCATGTACTAGCTATTTTTCTACATGTTCTACCGTGTGTATATATCATTCAAACTCTAGCAATATGTCCATACGCACAACGCTACGCCGTTAAAAAATGTTATATAAGCTCGTTCTTCCTCAAAACCTACTCAGCTTAACTTGACACTTATATGCGGATCCTCATTTTTGTTTAAAAAAAAGAAAAAAAGAAAAAAAAAAAGTGTTCTTGACCTATGAAACATGAACATACCGTGTCTCTCTTCTTTAACATGAGATTCGACGTCCAATAACAGCCATAAAAATATTAAACCACTCTTCTCGATCGTAATAAAATTTTCAACCTCTGGTTCCTCGGTCAGAGGCGGAGCCAGTGGGGAGGCCCCACTGAAAATTTTTTCCCTTTACATTTACCCCAAACATTTTATAATTTTTATAATTTGTCCCATTAAAAATAAGAAAATTCTCATATAGTCTATGTTTTGCCTCACTAAAAATAAATAATTCTCATATAACCCATACTAAAATAAATTATATGTTTACAATTTTATTGCTTTGCATCTACTAAAATTAAAAAGCTCACATAAACCCACTAAAACTAAAAATTCTCATATAGTCCCCACTATAATTTATTTTCTCATGAAAAATGATTTTTGATGTATGCTCTCACTGGAATATATTTCTGGCTCCGTCCCTGTTCTTGAAGGCTTCTTATCATCTGGTTTTCCCATTTTTCTCACCTTTTTGCTCGTGCTGGAGAAAATTCTAGATTTTGTTAACCAATTTGCTTGAACTCAAATTGCCTTGCATTGCAAACACGAAATAGATATTTGAAAAATCCAATAGTAAAAGGAAAATATTAACACAACCAACTAATTTATGGAATTTTCTCAGTCATGCATTTTTATGACTCAAGTGAACAAGGAAAACGACATGTAAAGCGACCTATACTTGTTCATGGAACCTCTATTAATAACTACCATGGTTATTGAGTCTACTTGTAAATACATGGAAATTCCATGTTGATGCTCTTCTATTTTCCATAGATATCTGAATTCGAGCAATTTCCTAGTCATTTTCGCTTGGGAGAAATTTTTCTACCTAAATAGTGAATTATGCACAAGTCTTTGTCTTTGTCTTGGTTTGGTTTTCAACTATGACATAAGTATAGTCTCACATCAAATCTGCTCCTTATAAGTCCGTCCCAAGAAATCAAAGTCGTCCATGTTAGAAATTGTTACCTCACTACCCTTGCAGTCCTTACGCCAAGTTTCTACACAGCTTCCTCAGAAATCACGTTTTCACACCTACAAGAACCTATCACGAAATGACAAACTTTGTCATTAATCGTACAGGTTTATTAAATAATTGTTAGTTTATCAATTCTCCAAAAAGCTTAAGCTATTAGGAGGTGGGTCATTAATAATTTTATATTTCAACACTCCCCCTCACATGCAGGCTAGACAATGGGCAAACGTAAATATTAATTTGAAAGTCCAACACAAATTATAAGAAGCCCGAAATATATTAAAGGCTCAACACGTGATGATAATAAAAGGTGTTAAAATAGTACAATTACAGAGGTTCGAACTCAGGACCTCCTGCTCTAATACAATGTTAGTTTACTAATTTTCCCAAAAGCTTAAGCTATTAGGAGGTGAGCCAATAATAGTTTTATATTTTAACAAAAATATTGGTGTGTTATTGGAGCAAAACAGGGTCGTCCGACCGCCAGTAATGGGAATGTGTTCCCTTCCATATGTTCCTCATCATCAATGTTGGAACCGCCGTCTAGAAGCCACCTGCAAGGCTGAACAACTTTGATTGTTATCATGAGTATGAAAGTCTCTTACGGTCATCAGTCCCTATAAAGAATATGGTAAGCTATACAATCCCATATCGCGTGGGAATGGATATATATGATGATAAGTAAAGAGATGGCCTCTTAATAGATGAGGCCTTTTGGGATGGGCCACAAAGTAAAACATTATGAGCATGAGATGCAAAGCGGATAATATTATACCAAAAGGAGACATGGGTCGGTACGAATGGTATCAAAACCTGTACTCAACTGGAGGTATGGCTAAAGAGGATGTTAGGCCCTGAAAGGGGGGTGATTATGACAGTCATCAGTCCCTATAAAAAATAGGATAAGCTGTGCAATTTCACATCACTTGTGAATGAATACATGTGATAGTTCATACGTAAAGAGACCACATCCTTATAGATGAGGCCTTTTGAGATGAGCAAAAAAGTAAAAGAGCAAAACCGTACGGGTATGAGTTCTAAAACTGTCAATATCATATTAATGAAAGACATGGATTGTTATAAATACGCCATTTATTTTAGTAGAAACATATGAAATGTAACAACAAAAAAAAAAGTATAAGACGGATGGCTGTAATGGAAAATTGAGGGGGAAAATAAAAGAAGGTAAATCTTGCTAAGATCCTTCAATGCACAAAGAATATCGGATCATAATAGGAATTCTATTAATTTGTCATTCACATAAAACGCGGGGAAGATAATTTCTAGCACTAATTAATTCATTATATAGAATACTGAGATAATTGGAAAATAAGGAGACTACTATTATGCCATGGATTTCATATACTCATCAGCATGTTTTGTTATTGGTGTATTTGAATTTTTTATTATTTGATATTTTTCTTTTGGTTCGAAATTAGTTGATATTGTTAGTCGATCAGTGATTGACTTTTAAATATATCAGTAATTGAGCATTTAAAAAAATGATAAATCAAAATAAATAAAAAAACCTTTATTTCCTAATCTAATAAAGCCTCACATATCTCTAAATTTTATAACTTCAAAGTATAGGCACTTGTTCTTCATCCTCCCATGAACTTGAAAGCGTTATAAAAAAAATGCTTCTTCAATCATATTCTATTAGTTAAAAAATGACATGAGCTAATTTAAAGGAAGAAATTTGGTTAATTAACTTATATATATATATATATATATATATATATTTTTTTTCAATTTTAGATATGAGATTTGAATTCTACACCTTATAATAGAGTAAGGTATGAAATATTATTGCTAAACTATGCATCCAACCACTAAAAATTATAATTATTACTGAAATTAATTATGTGATTCCATCTATCTATGATGCGAAATAAAAAATATATATAATTCAAAACTCTCCCAAAAATACGAAAAATCCTTTCTCTCGTTTTGTAACTTTGTGCCACATTATTATGTTCTTTCGAAATATTGCGTTTTTTTTTTCCCTATGAAGTAAATTGTGGTTTTGTTCAACTTGTAACTCTTGAGTTATATGCAAGAATATCATAAATTTGACATATCATTATATTTATATCCTCCATAAAATTATAGTTGAAATTTTATTATTTTATAATACCAAAATTATTAACTTTAATATTAGAGTTGATAAAATTATTATGAGGTATTTAAAATACGGCTCTCTACTTAATTTTCTCTAAAAAAAAAAAAACTAGGTATACTAATTATAATCTAAACTTTTGAGTACCAATCTATGTGACATATGAGTTATCATTCTTTTTATTTAATTAATAATTTCTACCAATGAAAAGATCATGATAAGTGAGTTGGTACTAAAAAAATTATGATTAGAATTGATGTATGTAGTACTACTCTTTTCTTTTAACTTCTTTTGGGTGGATAAATGAGATCTGTGTCACCTGTGAGGTGTAAAAATGGGTCACCTAACCGGGACCATGCGGATCCAGGGGGAAAAACTGGTTCGACGTGACCCAACCCGGTCCAGTCCATAGACCTTAAACCTAGGGCTAGCCCCCGTTTTGCGAGTCAGTAACTGGCCCATTTTTATAGGTTTAGACCAGTTCAAACCCACACCAACATTTCAACGCCATTCACCAAACCAAGGTTGTATGGCTTTTCATACGAGGTAGCTTTGTGTGAAATCTGTGTTGCAATAATTCTGACACAATTGCCATTTGGGTAGCATTGAGCTTTTTGGAATAGTTCTTTCCGGTTAGGTTTTGGTAATTGACCCTTTGATTGCTTCTTATGTATTGAACTTTATTATTATTTTTTTTTTTCGTTTGGCGGTTTTCCGTTCAATATATTAATTATTAGAGTGGACTTAGTACAAGATTGTAACACCTGTTAAAATTTATCGTGATTAATTATACTAAATTACATTAAGTGTGCTAAAATGTGTTTTAAAACAGTTAAACTTCATTTAAAATAATATGTTCAAGGTTTTAAAAATATTTTTGAGAAATTATATTTTTGCCTCTAAACTTTTTCAAAATTCCCAAAATACCCCTGACTGGTCAATCGGACGTCAACACAGGTCGACTAGACAAACTGAACTTGGCAAACTGCCATAGCTAGCAGCTTTTTCTCGAACTACAGAATTCGGCCCTCAAGCCTTTACAGCAGCTGAAAACCCTTCCTATAAAGATGCCCAAAATCTTTATAAAAACCCCAAGCCTCACCTCTCCCTCATTTTTCTTCTCTCTCATTCTTTCGCCCAAACTCTCTCTCCCCTGTTTCTCTCTCGCAAAAACCAAACTATCCCTCACCCTCACTTAAAGACTTTCTTCAAAAAAACTGTAAAGCCACCTCAGATTCCCGACCTACGCTAGTTGAAAAGTGTTTCTGATTCGTTTGAAACTCATTTTACTGATTAAATGTTTCAAAACTGAGTTTTAATTTTCGGGTTTCATTTGTTTTGAAAACCTTGAGTTTCAGAATGAATTTTGGTTTGATTTAGATAATTTTAAGTTCTAAACTAGATGTTAGGCTATGAGAATTGTTTATTTACTGTTTTAAGAATTTGGAATTGCTGGAAATTGGATTTCATGAGTTTTGTAGGTCGGGCTCGAGGCTGGAACCATCTGTTCCGCGATAGTTTGGTCAACCAAACACTTCATCTAGTTGACCGGACAGACCAAGAACAGGACATGTCCTTTTGTCCTCAACCGGTCAACTGGACTTACATGATCGGTCAATCGGATAGAGGCAGAGAACCTGCAAAGACCTTGTTTCGATCCGAACAACCTTATTTTACTGTTTTAAATTTAAATAACGATATTTTAAATTCAAACTTGGATTTTCACAGTAATTTACATGTAAATCGAGAAATATTAATATTTTACAGTATTACTTAAAGCACACTAACTAAAGTCCAACATTTAGTTTAATCGAGTTTTGAGTTTATGTAGAGTGTTTGTGTGGTTTGATAGTAAGGAGCCTCGTATTTGTGAAGTTGTTAATAGATTTATTTTGCCATTAAAGTAGGATATCCAAACCCATTTTTGTGAATGTTGCATTATGAATTCCTCCTTTAAAAATCATTTTTGAAATCATAATGATTTACAAAATGTTTTTAAATGGAGAGTATATATATGTATCAAAATGTTTTGAATCAAAAGTATATATACGTAGATCTATTATTTTGAGAGACATTCAGATGAGGGTTTTAAGGCTTGTGGCGTGTGTCGTCCAAGTGTGTTAAATGACAATTTCAAACTCCGTTTGGTTAAGGTGCTAGCGGATGCTATTTGTAAACTTTAGAGCCGTGTTAGATATTAAGATGCTACCTTTAATCGATTGGTCCACTTCGGGTGATGTTCTACTTGGTGGCGTTTATTTTCGACTATAGACCTATGAATATACCCATGTTCAACGAATTTCATTTTTGCATTTGTTATTTACTTAATTTTAGCCTTGTTTGTTTTATCGTACCCCTACCAAATTGTTTCCGAAGGTAATTATTTTAATTGAGTCAATTGTATCCTGCTCATATTTTATTGTTAGGAGTAGCACCTAGTAGACGGTGTGATGTTAAGACCACTGTGATTAGTTATAATCTATTTATACTTTTATTTTCCAGTCTTCATTTTCTAAGGCTTGTATAACTTAATCTCTCTCTCTCGATTAGGTTTGGATGTCTGTACTTTTATTTCTTGATTTTAATTATTGGATGATGATACCAAAGGCTGGATTCTCAAAACCTGATATCATGTGAAAAACTTAAAATTTCGGAATCCTCATAATTTCAATTAAAAAGCTACTTGATGATTTTCACTAAATATAAAATCGGTAAACTTTAGGACAATTACTATCTGGCCCAATACTTTAATATGTTTTTCTAAAGTTGGAATTTATTAAAAGGGTAGGCAAATTTTGGAATATTATGCTTTTTTTATTCACTTTATTTCTCAAATTAGAAATTTATTCTAATTAAACCCCTCCATGTCACCATACCCAGTTTTAGGTCATGACAAAGATAGCTCCTTGTATATGCATGGGTGCCAATTTAGTGGGATGCACATATCAACCTTAATTAATTAGTAATAATTTCTATCTATTTTTTTTTTTTTTTTGAACTTGAGGTGGGAAGGATTCGAGCTCTACACCTTGGAATAGAGTCAAAATATGTAATTATTGATAGGTTATATTTGTAACCAAACTATCTCTTCCTTTTATAATAATAACAATAATAATGCTAACGATGATAATAATGATGACGGTGACAAAGATATATAATAATAATAATAATTGGAAAGGAACAAGGAGTAAACTTCTCACTCTAATGTACACACCAATTATAAAATCATAACGCATTTGAAAAAAAGAAAAAAAGAAAAAGAAAGCGACTAACAGAATTTGAGCATAGAGTGAAGCAGAGATGTACAAGCAAAAAAGCATTATTTCAATCGTACAAGTCACACTTAGTACACTAATATCAATTAACCAAAAAAAGAAACCACTATTCAAACATACAAAATATCCAGCCATAAGCTGTCCATGTCCATGTAATTAATCTGCGTACGGAAATAAAATCCTGTGCTTTCAGCTGCATTTCCTTTATAAAACAGGCCCATTATTTGTATAATCATCTATTCACTGGCTCATTCTCTTCTTCTGCTGCAAGAACCCGGTGTATAATTCTACGCAGTTTAAATGGGCTTGATTTTATCAGAACATAGATTATACAAAACTCTGCCAGGAACGAAACAAATGTCATATAAAACCACAATCCGGAACCAGAGATTCCAGTTGTCGCCACGTAGCATACTGCAAAGAAATAAAGCGGTAAGGGGAGAAGAGACAAGAGGTACTTAAGTGGGATTAGCCGCAAAATGACAAAAAATGAACTCGAAAGGGCGAAAATGTTGCTTAACCAGAATATGCTGGTTGCTTCTGCAAAACCACCACCTAAGACAATAGAAGCGGCACTAGAAAGAGTAGCATTATTGGTCATGGAGCAGCTAATGGTACTGTTTGTACTTGAAGAATTCTTTGGGCTATTCAGGATACAAGAAATCGTCTTATCGTAATCTATTTTAGGAGGGTTGACTGCACTGTTGTAGGTGATTGTTGCGATCAGCACGACAACTACCATTAGAAAATTCCGCGATTCGGTCGACATGTCCATCTTTTGACGAATTATAGTTGTTACATAACGTTCCTTCCAGGAGAATTTGGATGTCCGATTACCTGATACAGGGATTGCATCACTACTAACTGACAAGCAATTGGATGCTCCAGCCTTGCGTAGCATTCTCATAATTTGTGTATTGTCTTGCGCTTGATTGACTCCTAAGACATCCAAAGCAGTCTTACCCTCTTCATTTTTCACATTTACCTTGACTCCACTATCTAGTAGCTGCTGAACAACCTGGAGATTGGATAAATGTTGCACTATTTAGATCGATATATATAGAATAACTGAGGACACCAAGAAATAGAATGTGGATTCCTTTGTGTCTGGTGGCATTGATCGTTAACAAGTATTATTGTGGAGATTGATTCACTAATCTGAGTATGACAGAGTGATAACAAAGAATCAAAATCCAAAAGTACTTGATATTATAGCATATTAAATTCATGTAAAGAGCTGTAATCAGGGTTTATATCCAAGTGTTCATAAATAACAGGTTTAGTTAGAAATTTATACGGCATAACTTGTATTTATCTTCTTGGTAGAATTGAGTGTGGGTGACTGTTGCAAACAATGGACGGTTTGGGGGGTGTTTGGGGTTTGAGAAAGTGAGAGAAAGAGAGAACAATTTGTACAATTTTCATTTGGTTGAATCGATTGATCTTGAAGAAGGACCAAAGTAGATTCTTGATTTATTTTCTTTATTTTTAGATTGGTTCTAGATCACAAGAAACTGATATCAGAGCTAAGGTTCAAGATGTCTTCTTCAGCAAAGTTTGACATAGAGAAGTTCGCATGCAAGAACAATTTCAGGTTGTAGGGTATGAAGAAGATGTAAATTAAGGGGATAGAGAATCATTGTTTGCAAGAGGTGAAGACCGAGAAGAGGTGTTATGGTCTGACAAAGTTGGTTACTTGAAGAAGGACTACCCGGAATTGAACTAAAGGAGATGGAAGTTCAGCAAATGCCGATTTTGGGAACTGCTTTGCATGTCGGCTTTAACTCGAATGTTTCACAAGCCTTTCAATTAATTAATCGTAGATTTTTATTTGAATTTCCTGTAGCAGTTAAGGAATAAATAAGAATATGATTGGAAATGAAAATAACAACGGAATAAGGTTGGGAATTCCAGGCAAAAAATTATTGGAAATGAAAATAACAACGGAATAAGGTTGGGAATTTCAACAAAAAATTACCAATAAAAACAGAAAAGAGATCAAGTTGAGTGGGGAAAGCATGCCTGGGGCTCATTCATCCGTACTGCAATGTGTAGTACCGTGTTGCCTTCCTTGTCCTTAGCGTTGAGAACTTTTCCCTCCTGCTTATTAGAACCTTTATGCAAGGCTGTTTGAAGGACAGCCAATAGGAAAGAGGAAGCATCAAATTGGGATTTTTTTATAGTGACATGAAGAGCAGTTTCTCCTTGATCCGTCACATCTACTATTGATGGTGGGCAAGCTGACAATAAAGTATCCAAAAGAAGGGTGTCTCCTTTTTCAGCTGCATAATGCAAACTGGTTTTACCATCCCTTCCTTGCAATCGGACAAGGCCTTTATCAAAGATCAGGAGTTGTCTCAATATTGCGATATGCCCATTTTTTGTAGCAAGGTGAATGGGACACAACCCTTGTTGGTTTGGCTTCTTAGCAAATGATGGCTTCCATCTCATGATTTCCATGGCAAAGTTGAAATGTCCGAGACGCGCTGCTATATGCAACGGAGTCTCAGCATAAGGTATATCATCGAATCTTTCGAGGATATAAGGGTCTTCCCAAATTAAAGAATAGAGGATGCTAGTGTCTCCTGCTTTAGCTGCATCTTTCAACCTTGCATCCCTTCTGTTAATTTCAATATCATAAAAGTCATGCGATCATTTAAACATTGAGATCCCATCATAGGGTGGAAATCATATTTATTAAACAAAGTACATATTAGACAGAGAAGATTAACTTATAATTTAGTGACAATGTATATACCATGACAAATTGCCTTCAGACTAAAATTAGAAATTCGAAGCATACATATATATACTACATTCTGGTTCCAGGTACAGTATGAAATGCCTGGACCTCCTAAGCCAACACTTAAAAGTACCATTAAATTTTACCAAGTACATCCGGTTTGTGAATTCTTGAGATGTTGAAAAGAAAAAACCAACGAGGCAAGCTTATATATATGTGCTACATCTAAAGTTTATTCAAAATGTGTACTATTCATTTTGAACCCATATTAAAATACTATCAAGACGAATATGTCAAGTTCATACAATAAAAAAAAAGTTAGACATTCAATTGGATTAGGACAACGATGAAAAGTCGAAAACATCCTGAAAGAAGAAAAGGAAAAAAAAAAAAAAAAAAAAACATAGCGAAAAGATTTTTCTTTGCTTTTGCGTCCCCCATCAAAAAAAAAAAAAAAAAAGAAAGAAAGATACATGTTTAATGATTTTTTAAAAATATATTCTGATATATATATACATATATATATGTATATATATATATATGTATATAGAGAAAATTAGCCAAGTAGACAACCTTTTTCTCCATCCATGAACATCTTGCCACCCCCTTTGCACCATGATGCCCCACACACCTATTAGTTTTATTTATTTTTCTGATTTTATTTCCTTATTTATGTTTTATCTTTTTATCTCTATATATTTTTCATAAGTTAAATGGAGGCTATTTCAATTACAAGAGATAGAATGGAAGTTTTTAAAAGTTTAGGAATAAAATAAAAATAACTTTGAAATTTATGGGCATAAAAGTGAATAATCTTTATTTTTATTGATTATGCTTAATTCAATTGCAAGTCAAAACTCAATTCAGTCAACATAGACCGAGTTTCATTAGAAGAGAATTCACATGTTTTGACCTATTTTTTTCCTTCTTCTTCTTCTCTTTTTTTTTGGTATAAGCATGTGAGTTCTCTTCGAATGAAACTCGGTCTATGTTGACTGAATTGAGTTTTGACTTGCAATTTTCACTCTTTTAATATTAATAAATATTTCATATTTTATATATAAATTATTTTTTTTGGAGTTTTGGGGTGGAGGATTTAAATTAAACACTTTTAGAACAGTGAAATATTACCGTTGGATTATATCCACAACCACATAAGTCAATGAATTTTAAAGTTACTTTATCTACATCGATTATTTACTTTTTATTATTCAATTTACTAGCTTTTTTTTAATATAAGCTTTCGCTACATATGCATATAACTCACTGTGGAAATCTTTTTTCTTCCCTTCTCTCTCTTTCTTTGAAATCATGCGGAACTCAAATTTTATTGCAAATTTTGATTATTCACCTTTTATACCTGTATTTTACTTTTGTTGAGAAAGTATGTACTACACATCTTAAAAGTGATATGTTTTTATACTATGCTATTACATTTAATACACAAAACTTAATTTTGACCTTCACACACCCAGAATAAGCTTAAATTTCAATTTCTTCAATTATTTTTTAATTTTAGTTTCAGGTTATTTTCGGTATTTTCGTGGAAAAATTAAGCAGCAATTGAGAAAAAGTACATATTTACGTAAAATATAATCTAATGGTATACAAATACAAAACTTCAAAATACATGATAAACTTTTTTGAATAAAAACAAAATTTAGAGTATGAACAGGTAAGTAACACTTAAATTTTTTTTTTTTCAGTATATCTTGGGCACATTAAGATTAAAATTAAGGATTGACTGAGAAAATATATAAATGTATGTATTAAACATAATCTGATGGTATACAGATCTAAGATTTCAAAATATATGGTATATTTTCTGATGAGAGCAAAACACATATATAAAAAGATAAATAACCATTTCAACTACAAGCTAGTTATAAGCGTGTTGGGACGCAAAATTATTGTTATTATTATTATTAAACAGTTTAATCAGGCACAAGTGTTTATTCTCACCTTAGGTAGTGTACGGAAGAGTTAATATTTCTGGGAAGTGAAGCAGCTTCTGAAGCACCAGCAGCAATTAGGCTGTCTCTGATTTCTGGATTTCCCAATCCGTTTGGTTGTTGTGAGATGTTCAAGGCCGTCATGCCCGCCATATTCGCGGCATTTACATCTACTCCGCGAGCTATTAACGAATTCACGACCTGCTCTCAGAAATGTTGCAATCAGATACTCCATGTAATCCATAATAACAACGTTACAACTTCACAGTTAATAACAACTGTAACTATTTCTTTAACGGGTACATTAAGTACTCTTCTCTCTAATTTTCATAAACGAAAAAAATAATAATAACTATAAATTGTTTACTAATAACGTCTTACCTCAATTTGATTCCTGGAAGCTGCAACATGCAAGATGGAGTTTCCTTCATCGTCACGCCACTCAAGGACCCCATCCTTGCCAGCATGCTCAAGACATTCCAAGAGCACTTTGAGCGCTTCCAACTTATCATTTTTAACAGCAACATGCAGAGCGGTTTCGTTTCGAATCGTCAAATCTTGAATCGATTTGGGGCAAACCGAAAGGAACTCAGCTAGAACATCAACCATACCGCACTCAACGGCAAAATGCAAAGGAGTTTTACCCTCTCTTCCTTGGACACGAGCAAGGTCTCCCTCGACATCCAGAAGACGACTTATCAATTTTGTTTGCTTATTTTGCAAAGCCAGATGAATGGGGCTATAGCCGTCCTGATTCAACTCTCTAGCAAACGACGGTTTTAGCCTCATGATCTCCATGGCGAAGTGGACTTGCCCTGCAGATGCAGCTGTATGCAACGGAGTATCGATAAAAGGTACCTCCTCGATGCGCTTCAAAACAAATGCATCTTCCTTCATCAATGAATACAAGGCTGCAATATCCCCTGACCGGGCAGCGGCATCCAACCTCTCTTCCATATATCTTGAAAGCGAATTATTAAGCACTTAAGGTAACAAGAAAACAAAATTAAACTTCGTGGACAAAACACCATCAATTCTGTAGACGAAAATCTTTGGTGGTACTTGCACGTTTAATATATATACATATATGCGCGCTAAAAAGGAGAATCATATATCATTGTTTAGTCTTCATTTCCTTTGGTCAAGAAGGAAATTTCCATGTAGAAACGGTTTTCCTTTTGTCTAGTAATCTTTATAAAAATAGAAAATGAGTGAGACTAGAAAATTGAAAAGCTTAGTTTGGAGACTTTTTCCTTTAGGGAATAGTTTTCAAAGAAAGGTTTTTGATGTGGCCAATTTTACGATACAGTTTTCAAAGGTACAGTTATCGGTTCATATAAAGAAAATGACAAGTTATGCAGTCTCATATTTTTTTGGGAATTAATAAATATGATGGATCAAAAGAAAAGAAACCACCTCCTAATAGTATGAAGCCTTTTAAGGTATAGCCTAAGAGCATAACCTTGAGAGCATGAGACTCAAAGTAGATAATATCATTCCAAAAGAAGGCATAAGTCGTTAAAATGTTTATCAAAGCCTATATTCAATTGAAAGTCTGACCAAAGAGGATGTTGGGCCCCAAAAGGAGGGTGGTTGTGATAATCATTAGTTTCTATAAGAAAAAGGGTAATCTGTACAGTCTCACATCATTTGTAAATTAAATAAATAAAATGATGGTTTATAATTAAATAAATCACTTCTTAATGGTTTGAGGCCTTTTTGAGTAAAGCTTATGAGCAAAACCGTACTGACACAAGCCCAAAGCGGAAAATAGTATACTAAAGGGAAGCAATATGGGTCGTTACAAATGTTCCGGCGGTTTCTTATGGCATCGATTTCTATTTGTTTTGACCTCATGAGTGGGTAGTATAGGCATTGTTACCTTGATGATAGTGTGGGATGAGAATGCTAATGGAAGTCAACCTAGTTGGGATATGCTAGAGTCGCTCAATATTAGTTATTTCATCTCGTCATCATTTAAAAAAAAAAATTCAGTTTGATGTGATCCTATAAGCTTACTTTTCTACCATCTGGAGCTGCACCAGGTAATCCTCTAATTGCATTTTTAATAATAAATTTGGCTAAGTCACTTCCCAAACCAAAACTGCCTTGCCGGCTTGCCCAAAGATTGGTTGAAATGGCATTGACTTTTTTTAAGCAGCTATCATCACCGGTGGAAAATCTTTATCATTCCAACTCAGCTTGATAGGAATCAACCTGCAAAATTTTCCCGAAATTGTCCGATAAGAATCAATATAGTACTGATGTGAATGTTTTATATATATATATATATATATATATATATATATAAGCTAAAAGGGAGCATCATGCATCATTGTTTAGTCTTTATTTCCTTAGGTCAAGAAGGAAATTTCAATGTAGAAACGGTTTTGCTTTCGTCTATTATTCTTTAAGAAAACAGAGAATCGAGTGAGACTAGAGTATTGAAAGCTTAGTTTGGAAACTTTTTTCCATTCGGGTATTACAAGAAAGGTTTTTAATACAAAATGGTTTTCAAAGGTATGGTTTTGACAGTCTCTTTTGGCATCGCTTTCTGTTTGTCCCATGAGGAGGATAGGAATAGTTACAGTGATGGTAGTGTGGGATGAGAATGCTAGTGGAAGTCAATCTACATGGGATGTATTTGGCTCTCTTGATGTTAGTTGTTCCATCTCGTCATTGTCTAAAACATAATAATAAAAAAAATTCAGTTTGATGTCATACTAAAAGCTGACTTTTCCACCATGTGGAGCTGCACCAGGTAATCCACTAATTGCTTATTTAATAATAAAATAATTGGCTAAGTCACCTCTCAAACCAAAACGGCCACCTTGCCCATAGATGAGTTGAAATATGTCATTGGTTTATTTTAAGTAGGTGTCATCATCGGTTGAAAACTCTTGATCATTCCAACTCATTAATGCTGATGCAAATACCATATATATAGTGTTAGAAAAATGTGAAAGATGCAAAGTTTAATCCTAACTTTTAAGTACATAAAGTTTGTACATCAGTTGATTGTAGCTACCAATAAAAAATAACAATTCATTATCACGTGAGTTAATACTTAAAATTGATGTTATGCATGTCCTAATTAATTATATTACAATATCAATGTCCCACGAGATATATTTAAAAAAAAAATAGCATCTTATATAGCACGTAATCCGAGTCCACATGAAATTGGTCGTCCAGTTTCTGCCAAATCTTCCTCTTTGGTCGTCCAGTTTCTACCACCTTAATGCAAATCTTCCTCTTGGTTCGTCAATAATAATCTCAATATCCTTAATAAGTAATCTTCAGCTTGTTTCGATTTTTAATCCTCCATCCTTGTATAATTGGAGATCAAAAAAAAAAAAAAAAAAAGAAAAGAAAAGAAAAACTGAGGCTTTTATAATTGGGACAATAATCTATACATGTGCTTTTCAAGGGACAATACTTCAATTCACTGCCTATGGTTCTGAAAATATATTTGTCATGAACAACTATTAACAATTTTTTAAAAATGCAAATTATTCAGATTTCTGATTTAAGCAAAATTACACAAGATTAATTTGATAATTCTGACCGAAAAATGATATATATGTGCAAGACAGAGGGTTCCACTAATATGTACTGACTCCTTCTATTCTATTTTCCAAAGTTGAAAGGCTTCTTTTATGAAATTAGCTTCCTGCAAAACCAACGTCGATCCAACCCAGCGGACTCTTGAGCCAGAAGTACTTTCTGAACATACAATTAATCTTTTTTTTTTTTTTAACTTAAATCAAAGTAATCCGAATTGACTTAATTCTTTTAAATTCTTCTTTGATTAATTTAATTAATGAAAACTTTCCTTAGCTAGTGATCTTAATTTGTTACCAATTAAGTTTACTAATTAATTATTAGGTCAGTCTTGATTAATTAATGTATCGCTACTTAGCTAATCAAACCAACTTCACTAGTTAGTAATTTAGTCCATTTCTTATTCATTTGTATTAATCTTGTTTAGTATTTAAACCTTCTCCTTAATTAAGTTAGCCTTGTCTTAGCAATTGAAAGTAATCTGAATCGACTAAATTCTTTTAAATCCTTCTTTGATTAATTTAATTAACCAAAACTTTCTTAAGTAGTGGTCTTCATGTATTATCCAGTTAATCTTAATTATGAGGTTCTCACATTGATCAATTAATTATCTTGATCGTAATTGATTTATTAGTCAATTGGTTATATTAATCCTCGTTAACTATATAAGTTAATCTTATGGTGCATTTAGAAACATTACTCATCCTATATTATGTCCCAACATACTACAATGCTTATTTGGGTGCCTCATATATTCTATTAAAATATAAATACTTTTAAATTTTAAATCTAACATAACTATTATTCATCATTCCCGTTTTCTATCTACCTTAATGTCGTAAGAAATTGTGAATTTATTTAGTATTTTATTAGAATTTTGATTTATTTGAGATTTTAATTTGAAATTTGAGTATTTAAAAAATAAAACTATAGGGGTAGGAGAAGGTTTTTTTTTTAATTATATAATTATTTTAGAAAAAATTAGGAAGAAAATAAGGGCTAAATTGCCAAAACAAACAAACAAAAAATAAAAACACAACACAAACAAAAACAAAACAAAACAAAAAAATGAAATTGGGGCAAAATTTTAAGGGGTTTTTAGGCAAATGACAAAATATAGCTATTGGAGTTGAAATATAACAAAATATTACTAGTTTAGGAATATCAAAATCCTAACTTACAATGACATAATTACTCTTATTATATTTCATATCTTTTATTTTAATTACATATTGTTAAGATGTTTTGAGTTGTTTTTCTTAGGTTTTATTGATTAGCTTTTGATTGCTTCTTATGTATTGAACTTTTTTTTTTGGTGGTTCTCCGACAGATAGCTCCTTAGACCATTTCCAATGCATTGGTCTGTGTCATTACTATATTTATTGTAAAAAAGTGTGACAAAATATTATTTTACTTTGTGCTTCAATACATAATGGTATTTCTACTTTTTGTAATTATTATTATGTTTTGGAACTTGTAAAAGTGAGCATTTATTATTTTAATAATTTAAAAATGAAATTATTATAATAATTACATGACAAAAGTCAAGTCAACAACCAATAGAAATCGAATGTTAAATTTGACATTGACTATACCTTGTGGTAAATTTGTCACAAATTTTAACATTTGATAAATTTAACATCGAATATAGCACTCCATTAGATAACACTTTTTTTTACTCAAATGTCAAAATTTACCATTAGCATAACTTTTTAGCTTTGCATTGGAGATACTTTTATATATGGATGTCAACTTACTGGGATGTGAAAGTTGACCTTAATTGATTAATTATAATAACTATCTCTTTTTTTTTTTTTTTTCTTGAATTTGGAGATAAGATAATTCAAACTATACACATTATCATAAAGTCAAATGTGAAACTACCACCAGATCACCTGCATCAATATCTCTTCTTTTTACAACAACATCAATAATAAACAAGAATAATAATTGGAAAGGAACATGGAGTATACTTTTCACTCAAATTACAAAGCCAACACAAAAACATATTTCATTTAGAAAAAGAAAGTGACTAATTAATAACAGAAATTTGAGCACTGAGAGACACAGAGAGGTACAAGCAAAAAGCATTATTTCAATCGTACTAGTCACGCTTGTAATTATTACACTAATGTCAAGCAACCAAAAGAAAGAAACCACTATTCAAACATACGAACATCCAGCCATAAGCTGTCCATGACCATGTAAATCTCCCGGGAAAATTACTGTGCTTAACTTCTGCTGCGTCTCCTTTATTGTTTAATTGTTCGACTTATTTTGTTCACAGAATCGAGGGTCAAACACAATATGATGAGCAAGAAATTTGTGATCATAAACCACAACCAGGAACCGGTGATTCTAGTCGTCGCCACGTAGCACAACACAAAGCAATAAAGTGGTACGTAGAGAACCGAGATGGTGTACTTACTTGGGAGTAGTAATAAAATGGTTAGTAATGAACTTAAAAGGGCTAAAATGTTGGTTGTCCAGAAAATGATGACTTCTCCTGAATCATCGCCAATGAGAGAGGAAATCATGGAAGTAGTACTGTTTGCACTTGAAGAATTATTTGGGCTGCTCAGGATCCAAGAAATCTTCTGATCGTTATCACTTTTAGGAGGGTCCGCCGCAGTCTGGTAAGTGATTGTTGCAATCAGCACGACAACTACCAATACCAAATTTCCTGATTCGGTTGAAATGTTCCTCTTGTACCGCATTATATAGATGTTACTAGACGTTCCTTCGTGGCGATTTTTGATGTCCAATTATCTTCTACAGGAGTCGCAACACTGCTAACTGGCGAACCACTGGACGCTCGAGCTTTTCGTAGCATTTTCTCAATTTCGGTATTGTCTTGCGCTTGATTGACCCCTAAGACATCCAAAGCAGTCAAACCCTCTCCGTTTTTTACATTTACTTCGACTCCACTGTCCAATAGCAGTTGAACGACCTGGGGATTGGTTAAATGTTGCACTAATTAAAATCAATATATACAGAACTAATGAGGGGACTTAGAAATAGAATGTGGATTCCTTCGGAAACCTTATTTTTGTCTCCCGTGGTATCGATCAGTATTATCTTTGATTGTGTTAACTTCACATGAATGAGAAAGAGAAAGGGATGAGTGTTTAGGGTGTTTGGGGTTAAAGTTAACCCAAATTTTTTAATTCAATTTTTATCTTTTTCTGAAAAAGTTTTTTGTCTTTTCTGAAAAAGTCAACAAAAATTACTATTGAAATTTAAAAATCTTAACTCAAACTCAAATACTAAACAGCCCCTTTGTGGTTTTTATTTAATGTTGTTTTTACTAATTACACAATAATAGGAACATAAGTTTAGTGGACCCCACACATTCATTTGGAGAATAAAAAAGGGAGTGTCAATCCTTACCTGACATCTCATATTGTTTCCATCATAAACGAGATGAACGTCAAGGTCATATTAGTAATTGCATTGATATCACTGATAATAGCTAGATAGGTAAACATTAGTAAAGGAGTCGATCTTTATTTTTATTGATTATGCTTTACATGTTTTGACCTATTTTTTTGAAGAGAAACTCGGTCTATGTTGACTGAATTGAGTTTTGACTCGTAATTTTTCACTCTTTTAATATTAATAAATATTTCATATTTGTTACAAATCAATGATTTTTTTTTTTTTTAGTTTTGAGGTGGAGGATTCAAATTAAGTACTTTTAGAAAAGTGTAATATTACCCCTGAATTATGTCCACAACCACATAAGTTAATGAATTTTAAAATTACTTTCTAAGTATTCTTTGTGAATCTACATCTATTATTTTCTTTTTATTATTTAATTTACTAGCTTGTTTTAATATAAGCTTTCGCTACATATGCATATAACTCACTGTGGAAGTCTTTTTCTTCTTTCTCTTTCTTTGAAATCATGCGGAACTCAAATTTTATTGCAAATTTTGATTATTCACCTTTTATACCTGTATTTTACTTTTGTTGAGAAAGTATGAACTACACATCTTAAAAGTGATATGTTTTTATGTTATGCTATTACATTTAATACACAAAACTTAATTTTGACCTTCACATACCCAAAATAACCTTAAATTTCAATTTCTTCAATTATTTTTTAATTTTAGTTTCAGGTTATTTTCGGTATTTTTGAGGTCAAATTAAGTAGCAATTGAGAAAAGGTACATATTTATGTAAAATATAATCCAATGGTATACAAATAAAAAAATTCAAAATAAATAATAAACTTTTTTGAAAAAAAAAAAAACATAATTTAGAGTGTGAACAGGTAAGTAACACTTAATTTTTTTTTTCAGTATATCTTGGGCACATTAAGATAAAAATTAAGGATCCACTGAAAAAATATATAAATGTATGTATTAAACATAATCTGATGGTATATAAATCTAAGATTTCAAAATATGTGGTATATTTTCTGACAAGAGCAAAACACATATATAAAAAGATAAATAACCCTTTCAACTACACGCTAGTTATAAACGTGTTAGGGAAGCAAAATTATTATTCTTCTTAAACAGTTTAATCAGTCACAAGTGTTTATTCTCACCTTAGATAGTGTACGGAAGAGTTAATATTTTTGGGAAGTGAAGCAGCTGCTGAAGCACCAGCAGCAATAAGGCTGTCTCTGATTTCTGGATTTCCCAATCCGTTTGGTTGCTGTGCCCAGATGTCCAGCGCTGTCTTGCCCGCCATATTCACGGCGTTTACATCTACTTCGCGAGCTATTAACAAATTCACGACCTGCACTCAGAAGTGTTACTATCAATGATGCAGATAATAATGATATGGACATAAATGATTTAGTAGAAATAATATCAAGAGATGAAATTACTCTTAAATTAATTGGAAATATTTATTAATTTGGGAATTGGTGAAATGTTGAAGATCCTGTCTTGATAAGTGAGCACTCAAAAGCCTATCATTTATGCCTGTGAATTTTGAAATCTAAAAGTTAGTACTTATTTGGGAGTTTTTAGTAGTTATTAAGTGCTTGGATTTTATTTTTAAGAGTTTCTAAAGTCTAAAAGTTAGACGTTAATTTTATATTTATTTTTTGATTTTACTCTAAAGGTTAGGATTATAGTTTGTGTTCCTAGCACTACTCAATTCTTATTTCTTTAATTTGGTGGATTTCTAAGAGCATTGAATTCATCCCTTATTCTATGTCTTGGGGTGGTTTTTTTAATTTTTATTTTTATTTTATATTTTAAATATCCTTAAGTAATGAATTAGTCTAAACTTATTTGCTAACTTTCGTACCATTCCGGTATCAGAAACTCCATATACAAGCTTCTTAGCCCCAAAATAACAAAGGTTACAATAACAACTAGAACTAACAACTGTAACTATTTCTTTACAGGTCTGTTAAATACTTCTTGCTAATTTCCATTAACAATAACTATACGTTTATCAAGTAGCGATAAATTTTGTACGAGTAAGGTCTTACCTCAATTTGATTCCTGGATACTGCAACGTGCAAGATGGAGTTTCCTTCGTCATCACATGAAGGGAAAGATGAAATAGCTCAATAACTGGACATATTGTTTGACAAGGAAGAGACAAACAGGTTGCCTTTTTTAATTAAACAGCTGGCAAAATTTAAACTTCCGAAGTGAAACTTCACTGTCCCAAACACAGAAGGTTTCCATCTAGTTTTTTTTTTTTTTTTAGCTCGACCACAAATGACATTGAGAAAGAAGAATTAGATAGGTTCATAAGTAAATCCCATTAACTTATAACTTCCAGGCAATTACTGATTGGAAGAGAACCCATAGGCATTATTATAAGCTACTCTATCTCCTCATTCTCCATCGATGTGGACTCACCAATTAGCTACTAGTTTTTTAAGTACACAAGAAAAGTACAATATGCAAGGTTCTATCTAGTTGTTTTTAAAAGTACTCGACTCAAAAATGTACGTAGGTTTCTTTCTCCTTTCTCTATTCTTTTTATTTGGTTGTAATTTTAATAGTAAGAGGTCATTATCGAAATTCGAAAGTATGAGAGGTAAGAGGAGATCATGGGGATACCGGGGTTGGATGAGACACGCGCGGGAGTTTGAAAGATGAGGCCTTTGAGGTTAATGGTGGTGACTAAGATGATTTTATTCGGAGAGTGGTGGGGAACATTCTATTAGCCAGGGGGAACAAATCTCATCAAATAGGATCATTTCAATATTAATATTTAATATGGGTGCTCATGGATCGGATTGCACATATTAGGATTGACTCCCAATCTAGTCCAATTCGGTGTATTGAATTTGATCAATTGAACAGATTGAGCGGATTTACAGTTTCAGTTAACACCTTTAATTTTTAATGGATCAAGACTTGTGAAGGCATATAACTATTTATTTGAGAAACCGTAGATAGCAGTCCGAAAGCAAGAAACACAGTGGAAATTCTTGGTGTCAACTTAAAAGTGAAAAATACTTGAAACATAGAAACTTCATAACAGTGCACATAGAAAGTTCCCAAAGGAATTTTCAGACTTGTTTTAATAAAAACCTTTTTCTACTTTTCGTCAGAAAGATAACAATGTCAATTTTTTTTTTTTTTTTTTTTTTGTAGAACTCTTTCTGAAAAATGAATTTTATGAGTGGAAACACTAAGAAAGAATAAAACGGACACGAGAATAACAATCAGATGAGAAAATACACAAGCATGATTGTTGATTTAATTCCTAGTTTAAAAAAGAAATCATAATTCACTCCTACACAATGAAAAATGACATTTTACACAGACATACTGTGACTAAATGTTTATGGTCAAAAGTTTGGCACGTCCCGAGTGTCGACTCTTGAGCCCTCTGGGGTGTAACTACACCAATTCTCTATGAAAGCTAGAGCAACGGTTGAATACGGCGAACTTAGCCTTCCTGACTTTCTTTTGTACGAATATGGGGACGAATTTGTGCAGAATTATTGCCAACTTCGAGTGATAAAATAGGAACATCAAACAAGCCAGACATAGAATTACGACGGATGGATTTTGGGCGAAACTGATTACTGCATACTTGCAGGTAACTAAGGGTAAAACTAAGCGCAGGATTCCACAGTTAGCGGGAAGATGGAGATATATCTCTACCATATAGGCATAGAAAGCTATGTTGTTGACCAGCTTAGACGGACATTATGTTCCATTGTATAATACGAAGCATTGCCATAGGTATTTGAATAGTACGGGCCAAACTTTTCATCGTCGCTGCCATCGGAGGAGTCAAGATCTGCTTGGTAGTCGTAAACAGAACAGCCACAAGCACAATAATGTTACGGTCCTCATCATTCTAGAGCCTTTTGCAGTAGTCAGATATGATCCATTTTTCACGCCATGACATCTTCAACTTCAGTGAATCTGCGAGTTTTGGGACAGCAGGAAGTGACGACGCTTTTAAGGCGCCACCATGTAGCAGCATTTACCTCAGTTCTATTAACAATCCGGCTAACCATCTGCAACTAGCCAGCAACAACTTAACACTTATAAATGATGACAGTTATATTTGTATATACAACTAATTTCTAACATGTTCTTGAAACTCTCTTTTCACTAATTCCTAATGGCAAAAACAACAAATGATAAAGTCGAAAAATTAGCAATAAAATTTTTAGAATCATGTCTTACCTCGATTTGATTCCTTGATGCAGCAACATGCAAGATGGTGTTTCCTTTCATTGTCGCACCACTAGAGGACGCCATCCTTAAACCTAGCCAACATGCTCTAGCCATCCCAATAGCACTTTGAGTTCTTCAATCTTATCACTCCTACAGCAACATGCAGGGCAGTATCTTTTCAAATGATCAAATCTTCAATTGATTTAGGGCAAACCAAAAGAAACTCAGCCAGAAGATCAATCATACTGCACTCAGCAGCACAATGCAAAGCAGTTTTACCCTCTCTTCCTTGGATGCGGATCTAGATTTTTGTCGACATCTAGGAGATGAAGTACCAATTATGATCAGTTAAATATATTATTCATTAGAGTGGAGGACTTACTATAAGATAGCTCCTTATATATAAGTGTCAACTTAGTGGGATGCACAAGTCGACCTTAATTAATTAATGATTATTACTATTTCTTTTTTTTTTTTTTAACTTAAATAAGGGAATGAAATGATTCGAACTTTATACCTTGTAACAGGATTAGATATAAATTTACTATTAGATTTATTTGCAACTACATTATCTCTTCCTTTTACAATAATAACAATAATAATAATTGGAAGGAGCAACGAGTAAACTTTTTACTCAAGCGTTACAAACCAAGAATTAAAACATATTTTATTCAAAAAAGAGAGTGAATGCGGAGTTAACAGAATTTTGAGCATAGAGAGAAGCAGAGATGTACAAGCAAAAGGCCTTATTTCAATCTTACTAGTTACACTTAGTACAATAATATCAAGCAACCAAAAAAAAAAAAAAAGCAAAAAAAGAAACCACTATTCAAACATCCTTGCGTAAATCTCCACGGAAAAAAATCCGGTGCTTTCTGCTGCATTTCCTTTATAAAACAGGCCCATTTCTTAATCTGTTCACAAGGGACCATTCTCTTCTTCTGCTGCTAGAACCTAGTCCATAAGTTTCCTTTGTTGAACTCTTTGGCTTAATTTTGTCACAGAATTTGAGCGCAATATACGATATGGCGAGCCTAAAAGTAGGATGTCTCCTTTTTCAGCTGCATAATGCAAGCTAGTTTTACCCCTCTTCCCGGCAACCAGACAAGGCCCTTGTCAAAGCTCAGGAGTTGTTTCAATGTTTGGATATGCCTGTTTATCGTACCACGGTGAATGGGACATAACCCGTCTTGGTATGGCTTCTTGTTAAATGATGGTTTCCATCTCATGATTTCCATGGCAAAGTTGAAATGTCCGAGACGCGCTGCAATATGCAACGGTGTCTCAGTATACGGTGCATCATCAAAGCTTTCTAGGATATAAGGATCTTCCCTAATTGAAGAATAGAGGATGCTAGTGTCTCCTGCTTTAGCTGCATCTTTCAACCTTTCATCCCTTCTGTTAATTTCAATGTCATAAAGGTCGTGTGATCATACGATGGAGATGATTTATTAAACCGGAAAGTACATAATAAAATGGGATGACCAAATTATTAGCGTTTTCAGACTAGAATTAGAAATTCAAAACATAAATTCTAGAATAGAAACTACATTCTGGTTTCGTACAGTAATGCCTGGACCTCCTAAGCCAACACTTAAATACCATTAATTTTTAGTGAGTAGATCCGACGTGAATTCTTGAGATGTAAAAATAAAATAAAATAAAATAAAATAAATAAAAAGGGGAGGCAAGTTTATATATCCTGTGTCTAAAGTTTATTAAAAAATATATAAATTATTTTATTACTATATTGTCAATTGATAAAATTACTTATAAGTACAACAATGTTTACAAAAAACTACTCATTGCACCCACCCTTATTTATAAAAAAAAAAAAAAAAAAAAAAAAAAAAAAAAAAAAAAAAGCTATTTACCTTATTTTTTTAGCTCGTTTACTATTTTTTTTCATTAACTTTTCTTATTTTTTGAATTCTTTTAATATGTTTTGATCTTTTTCTAGTAGATTTTTACAATATCTACAGTTTTGTTGGGTGCATGTCGCTTTTTCATATTGTTGACCATATAGCCATCGTTGTTGTTGTTGTTGTTGTTTTTTTTTTTTTTTTTTTTTTTTTTTTGTGAATAAATGCTATAGTTGCTTAATGTGTGTAGTTTGTTCCAATACATCTTTGTCGTTATTTATGTTGCCACGGTTTTATTTATTTATTTTTTAGTTTATGACCTTGCCGTAATTTTTCCAAAGGAATACAAAAACAAAAAACAAAAGATGATGGAAAAAAAAAAAAATAACTAACATTGGTTTAGTGGGTTTGTTTTGGTGGGTGAAAAAAGGATAAATATTAAATTTGATTCTAAGGGTTTTTTTGAAATAAAAAAAGGGTGTAACAAGTAATAATTAAAATTTAAAATCTTTGTGATGGATATTTTAAGTAGAGGGGCGGGAAAAACAAAAAAAAAATGGGTGTCAATAAATGCCCCTTACTATTTCTTTTGAACCTAATCAAATGCTATCAAGCAAGGAATGTGAAATTCATATCATAATAAGGCCAACATTCAATTTGATTAGGACAATGACGAAAAATCGAAGATAACCTCAAAGTAGAAAAGAAAAGAAGAGAATAATCCGTTTTGATTTAGTTTTCTGTTTAAGTTTTTAGTTTTTATTTTTACTTTTTTGGCATATTTATGTGAGTTCTCTTCTAAGTAATGAAACTCAGATTAGATGTTGACTGAAATTGAGCTTTGACTCGCAATTTTCTCTTTTTAATATTCCATATGTTGTATAAGTAAACGAACTATAAATTATTCTTCCCAATATTCTTTGTTTTGACTATTTATTAATTTACTAGCTTGTTCTAATATAAGCTTTATATATGTAATAACCAAAAATTTATACGGACTCATGATTTCCTCATATATAAGAAATTTAAGTTCGTATTATATGTTTTTGTGATGTTTTATGAAAATTGTGAATATCAATGCGAAATTCATAATTTTATCAGTAAATGTTTGAGTTCTCATTTAATTAGTTATGAGACTCAATAAGCAGTTTGCTTAGTCAAGCATGTGACCTTTGAGCAAAAAGGGAAGAAAAATTCTATGATTTCATGTTGGTCAAAGTTTGATCGAAAAAGTCAAAATTGACCGAAAAAGTCAAATAGATGAAGGTACTGAGATATGATAAGCAGTATAGGAAATATACTACAAAAATCGTCTTTACGGACAAGATAGTAGGAGTAAGATTTAAAACCACCATAGAAAAATCAAGCACACCAAATAGGATATAAGGGCAAGAAAGGTTTCAAGAAATAAGAAAAATTTTATACAGTTCATTTTTACACAGATAAATTTTGGACTGTAGTACAGTGTAAAATACTGTTATTAGTTAATAACAGTATTGAAAATATCTGTGTTAGCATAAAAGTGGACTGCATATTAAGGGACAAGCCAAACGAGGCCTTAATGATGACATCACCTTATCTTGGATTTATGACATCATTTCTTGATTAAAGAAAATTGGAAAAAATTTTGGATGCCACCTGCACCATATGGCGCCACTTGGAGGGTTTTTGTGCAAATTTTTGTGCAATTATTTTTGTCCCAATGGTATTTAAGCAAATTTTGGATTAAAAATAAATCCAAAATTAAATTAATTTTCAGCTATAAATAGGACATGGGGGGGGGGGGGGGGGGGCGATT
The DNA here is from genome assembly GCA_025413025.1 of Ficus hispida. Taxonomy (NCBI): domain Eukaryota; kingdom Viridiplantae; phylum Streptophyta; class Magnoliopsida; order Rosales; family Moraceae; genus Ficus; species Ficus hispida. The sequence continues at coordinate 30,307,155 of CM046372.1, forward strand.
TTTGCTTCAAAAAAATTGGAAAAATCACCAAAACCATGCTAAAAAATTTCTCCACCCATTTCCTCAAAAAAAATCCCAACCCTAGAGGAAGAAAAAAAAAATTAGAGCAAGGAAATAGGTGCAAGGGGGGTGGTCGGATTTTGAGCTAGAATCACAAGCAAAGGTTCAAAAAATGTTGGAGCCCCTTGGAGGAGAAGGCCGGTTGTGGTAGTGCTAGGAAAAAGGGGGAAAATTAAGCCAATCTCTTGAATTGAGTAAGGTAAACCTCTTTGGATTCTAGGCTTTTCAATTCAAGTTTTAATTTGGAATTTAAGTGTATTTCAAGCCTTGGTTTGTAAAGCTTAAGCTCAATTTAATTTTCATGCCCTAGTTTAGAAATTTTAGGGTTGTGCTTGATATTGATGCTTAGGTGGTTTTAAATTTCAAGGTATGCATACTTATGTGATTGGTTGCATGAAAATTAGGGTTTACATGGTTGTATGTCCCCAAATATTTAAGTATGTTGTATATGAATTGTATGGATGTATGATGATGGAATGAACGTTAGAAAGCGCTGCATGGCTAGTATAGGCTCTCGGTTGCGGCCGATTGAGGTAGAGTGCGCATATTAGAAACGTAATATTTAAATACAATTGGATTTCTAAAACTGTGTAGGAAACAGGAAATTCCTGCTCAGGATTTTCTAAAACGGTGCAGGAGAAAGATATTCCTGCACATACACTGATGATTTGACTGTGGAAAGCTGTTCCAAGGGCAGTTTTCAACACTTAATGATTTTACAAATCCTACTCAAGAATTATAATTTTCATAAGTTGAACAAAGGATTTTTATATTAAAAGGACATAAAATGTTAAGTTTTTTTCCAAAGAAAGGCCACAATAAATTTTTGAACCCAAGATATGGAGACTAGATGATGACCAACGTAATCTGGAAGGATACCCAGGTTATTGGACTGGGCCAAAGCCCGGAGTTACCCAATGTAGCCCAACAAGATACCAAGTT
>CM046372.1:30308256-30350161 GCA_025413025.1 Ficus hispida
TCACCTCTTAATAAGATGAGGTCTTTTAGAGTTGAGCTCAAAAGTAAAATCGTACGAGGTCTTAAACAGACAATATGACACTAAAGGAAAGCACATATTGTTACATTTTAATCGATAGTGGGTTCCTGAAACCATATAAAAAAAAAAAAACTATAATATGCCCACATGTCCTATTCCGTTCAAATTTGGACAGAATTGGATGAGACAATTTTTTTTTAACAATATCAATAAGTTAGAGCATATAAAGCCCAGACACAAGCCACTTTTTAGACACGAAAGGATTTTAATTTTGTTATTGTAACACAGTTTTAATACTAGAGGTACATCGACAACGTAATTACGGAATTACAGCGTCATAATTTCTATTATTAAATCATATGTACATATTTGACAATTAGAAGTTGAATACAAACGCATTTAAAAACTCTTTTAAGAACATGTCATGCTGTGTAATTGTATAATATAAATTTGTATTGGCAATCTTAAATTTATATATGAGAAAATAAAAACTAATAATGTATATCAATCATACCGAGCAACTTGTTTTGATTTTGGATACTATTAGTTTAGTGCTGAAAATGTGTCAAATTAAGTCCTTTAAAGTTGGCGAACCTTAGGATTTTTTTTTTCTTTTTGAAAGTTACCTAGTTTACTTCCATATCAAGCACTTGATTTTTAATTCCAATCCTATTACTCTATTAACTCGATCTCTTCCTTATTTTAGCTTCCTTTTAATAACGTTGTAATTAGAAAATAAACTATTTTCCTAAGATTTTTTTAGTGTTTAAATGGAAGGAATTTGAACTGGTGACAAAAACAAGATAAAAAATAATTCTAAAGAAAAAACGTTTAATTTGAGCTCTTTATAAAGAAAGCTAATTAAGCTAACAGATTTCTTTTAGTTTTCCTTATGATGAAGTGGGTATTGTGTTGATGTGATAATCATTATAAGAAAAAGGATAAGCTATACAGTCTCACATCGCTTGAGAATGAATATATATGTGAGTGATGGTTTATAGGTAAATGGATCACTTCTTAATGGTATGAGGTTATTTGGGGTTGAGTCCAAAGCAAAACTATGCGGAAACAAGGTCCAAAACTAATAATATCATACTAAGTGAGGCATGAGTCAATAATTCACCTCTATTTTGAAACAAAAACATTATATTATATGAAATAAAATATATCTAATTCTCATTATTATACATATCTACAATAATCATTTTCATCTAAAATTCTCCTAATAAAATTCACCTCAGTTTTGGAAAAACAATTGCCAAGCACTACTTGTTTCTAGCCACAATAACTTCTGACTAATAACACAGTCGCAACAAATTTTTTTATTTTGATTTTTTCAACAGCGTAGCAATGTCAAACCAGTGGATAAAGTATCTCCGAAAAATGCATTAGAGTAATATCCGCACATGTCCTTTGCAAATCATGATTGACAGCCCATCCATTCAAGTAGTTTCTTGGTAACGTTGTCCACAAATGCATTCCAAAAGCGAACTACCACCAAACTAATTGCGGCGACAGCAGAAATTCTTGGCAATGTGATCGACATCGACGATAACTAATAGCAGCCAGAAAACAGAGAAAGTGACATCAAAAGTAGCTTACCAATGTACCCACTTGGGAGTAGGAAATAGATTGCTATCAAAGTCGTCAAAAGGGCCCCGGTGTTCAAGATCCACAAGCTCGCAAATGTAACGTCACCGCCGCTGATGCTTGTCGTTGAATCATTCTTGTCTTGTCTAGCACTGCCTAGAGGTGTGTTTAGAGAGGCATGAGAAGTGGCCAGCATTTCAATGATCAGCGCAGCAACTATTATTAGCACATGTCGCGTGTCGTTTATCATGTTTGCCTTGTAACGACATATAACATAATTCCCAACTTTCCATCGAAGAGATAGTTGATCTTGTTGACGACGGAACTTGATGAGGATTGCGTAGCATTTCCCTAACTTCTTCGCTGTCTGGTCTCTCTGTTTGGCTTTAATTCTGAGATATCTAATGCAGTTTTTCCCTCTGTATTCTTGGCAGTTAGATCAACTCCACAAGCAATTAACTCTTTGACTACCTGCGCGAGGAGATGCTCCGATTGAATATAATAAATGTGTAAGTGCTTCTTTAAAAAGGTCTTTTATCTGCATATCCCTTAATCAATGTGGCTAGAAATCTTTCACCTTACCTTAAGTAATGCTCCGAACTATTAAGACGTTCTGGAACTGAAACGGCGTTTAATGCACCGGCACGAGTAAGCATTTCTTGATGTCTTCTCTGCCGACGTCCTCTTGCTCTGAGATGTCCAAAGCTGTTGAACTTCCACGTTTATGGCATTCACACCAATCCTACTTGCTTTTAATAATACCTTCACAATCTGCACAAATCTATGACTCCATAATTGTCTTTTTCACAATGGTTTTCTATATACATCTATTTATTTATTTTTTAAACTAGAGCTTCACTCTATTTTAATATATAGTCCAGGAATTAGGTTCAAAATAAAAAGCATATATGCCGAATTCCAACTTTTATCCCCTTTTTTTATTTTTAAATTACCAACGTCATATGTGGGTTATTATTTTTTTATTGATAGGTGTCTAAATAATGTCCGTCACTTTATATTAAAATATCGCATCTATAGTTTGTATCAAAAAGTTAACATGCTTAGCAGTTCTACTCCAATAGAAAATTGTAAAAAAAAAAAAAAAAAACAGTTACCTGGCTTTGATTTCTTATTGTGGCGATGTGCAACGCTGTGTTTCCATCCTCGTCCGTGAGGTTTAGGAATTTTCTCCTCTCGGTACTGTGAAGCCCCTTCTTACACCATTTCAACATGATCTCTATAGATTTGAACTTTCCTTTTTCCGAAGCTAAGTGCAAAGCTGTCTGCCTGCGAATTGTGACGTCTTCTAACGATGCTGGCCAAGCAGATAAGAAAGCTACATAGTGGAGAGGAGTCCTACCGCCCTTCCCTTGAACTCGAACGAGCTCTTTATCGATATCTAACAGTCACAAAACTGTCCAGGTATGTCCTTCTTGCAAAGCAAGATGCAAGGGGCTAAACCCTCTTGGGTTTAATTTTTTGGCAAATGATGTCTTTAACCTCATTAGTTCTAAAGCGGAATGAGTTTTACCCGAGGCTGCAGCCGGGTGAAGAGGACTATCAACCAATGGTTTTTCATGAATATCATCGAAGACATGGTTAGTATGTTCTGAAATGAATTGGTGAAGGGCCGGCGTCAATGTCGCTCTCGTGGGAAATCTTATTCAACTTCTCTTCCACTGTGGGAAGATCTTGAATATTAAGTTGTAGTAAGATCTTATTCAACTTCTCTTCCACTGTGTGGTTACCTAAAAATTTCTCTATTAACAAAGTTTTTTGGTTTGTCTGTAATATCATTGTAGTAAGACTTTAAGTTTTGTCCATGCATTTCCTAACTTGAGCCCCAAGTTTGCAAGTGGGAACAACCAAGGTCAAATTGCTTAGGGAAATATGCTTCCAATTGTTTTTTGAATATATTTAATTTAATCCGCCAAATAATAATATCATGCCGACGACAAATACTCGAGTAGGTCCTATTTCAAGAAACTAAAATAATGAAGTCCCACACTTGCTTATTGTTGTTATTACTCAAAAACTGGAATCCAGAGAGCTTTAATTAGTAAATCTATGTAGCAATGCTGTCAACAATGCTATTAAAAGCGAGCTAAAATACAATGGAATGAGATTGAATTACTAGATATAATTCGAATTAAAAAAAAAAAAAGGTTGCAAGCTAGGTTGGTTCCTAAACTTCTAACCTTGTGTAACTTTGATCCATAGCTGGAATGCCCTTAAACTATTAAAATATTGATACAATAGTCATTTTCATTAATTTTTAGACAAATTCCATTAATTATCATCACTTTTTGACTAAATTTATATATATTATATCTAAAAATTAACAGAAATGACTATTGTAGTAACATTTTAATAGTTTGAGACATTCTTTGTTTTTTTTTTTCCGTTATTAGAATGACCATAAACTATTAAAAATATTGTTACATTAGTTATTTTTGCTAATTTTTGGATGGAATTCGTTAGTTAATATCATTTTTTGATCAAGTTACTAACGGATTCCATCTAAAAATTAACGGAAAGGATTATTGTAGCAATACTTTAAAAATTTAGGGACATTTCAGCTACAGAAAAAAGATTATGGACTAAAGTTGCATAAGGTTAAAAGATTAGGGACTAAATGAGCAATTTATCTAAAAAAAATCAAGTGCTTGATATGGAAGTAAAACAAAGTAAAGTTAAGCCAACTTAAAAGACCTAATTTGGCATATGTTTCGGGCAATAAATTAGTAGTATCCAAAATCAAAACAAGTTGCTCAATCGATGGATATTAATTTTTTAATAAATGGTCGAAGTATTGTAAAATTAGAATTTTACCTAATATTTAGGCTAACAAAAGTTGGTTTGCATTTTCTCTAAAGATTCAATGAGAACTATTTTTTGTAATTGTTTTTTTGGTTTAGAGTGGAAGAATTTGAACCTTTGACCAAAAAAGTAACATAATATGCAACCGCATATTTAAATTGAATTATAAAGAAAAAGCATTTAAATGTTATCTAATTTTGAGTACTTTATAAAGAAAGCTAGGCTAACACATTGCTTTTAGTTTCCCTTATGAAGAAGGTAATGTTATTGTACTAAAAAAACCGAGGAGATTTTCCTATTGCCGAGGCAAAGTAACTAGTACTAAATGGAAGCTATCAAGTAGTGGCTTCAGCACGTGAATGAGGTTGTTGATGTGGTTATGGCTGACGTTTGCTAGTTTAATGTACAATAGTCACCAAGCAAGCGTGTTATTTAGTTGATAAACGACCCGTCGTTTACTTCTATAAGTGGCATTAAACCTTATAGTACTTTCTAATTTCACATTTTAGTATCATGATTTATCCTCAATTTCTTGAAATTAAACCCACATGCGCAGCACTTATAGAAAAATACATATTGATATCGGTTAATTATCTAGATCTAGATTAAGATTTGTGATTGACTATAGAAAGATACATATTGATATCGGTTAATTAGTGATTAATCATCAATGAGTACTAGTCAATCACTTATAGACCATTTTACAAAAAAGGTCATTTTCTTAGATTTAAAAAACTTCACTCATTTTTTTTTAAACTTAAAAAACGCCATTTATCTATATATCTAAATTATATATATATTTTTATGGCTAATGAGGATACAATATTTAAAACCAAAAAAAGAAATATAGCAATGTCCTGTTTTTTATAAAGAAGTCTTTTAGAAAACTAGATATTACAAGTGGAAATGCTAAGAAAGAATAAACGGACATGAGAATTAACAATGAGATAAGAGACTGTACAAGAATATTATTGATTTAATTCCTAGTTTAACAAAGAAATCATAATTCAGTCCTACACAAGGAAATTAAAAGACATCTTACACAGACATACTATGACTAAATGTTTATGGTCATGAGTTTGGCACGTCCCGAGTGTCGAATCATGAGCTCTGTGGGGTGGGTCTGACTACACCACCAATTCTCTGTGAAAGCTAGAGCAACGGTTGAATATGGCGATCTTCATCTTCACGACTTTCTTTTGTACGAATATGGGGACGTATTTGTGCAGAATTATTGCCAACTTAGAGTGATAAAATAGGACCATTAAAAAGCCAGACATAGCATTAACACGGGCGATTCTTGTGCGAAACTGCTCAATGCATAATTGAAGATAACTAGGGGTAAAACTAAGCGCAGGATTCCACAGTCTGCGGGAAGGTGGAGATATATCTCTACCATAGAGGCAAAGAAGGCTATGCTGTTGACCAGCTTAAATATAATAGGGATATAATTTCCATTCGAATTATACGAAGCATAGTGATAGGTACTTGTACTATACGGGCCATAGGCACTTGTACTATACGGGCCATAGGCATTTGTACTATACGGGCCATACTTTTCATCGTCGCTGCCATCGGAGGAGTCAAGTGCTGCTTGGTAGTTAGCTGTTGCGAACAGAACAGCCACAAGCAGAATAATGTTACGGTCCTCATTTGACAAGTAGAGCCTTTTGCGGTAGTCAGATATGATCCATTTTTCACGCCACGACATCTTTGACTTGAGTGAATCTGCGAGTTTTGGGACAACAGGAAGTGACGATGCTTTTAAGCCGCCACCACGAAGCAGCATATGCCTGAGCTTGATGCTGTTTGGTTGTGTTTGATCTGAGATGTCCAGTGCTGTCAAATCCGCCGTATTCTTAGCATTTACCTCAGTTCTATTAATAATCAGGCTCACCATCTGCAACTAGGCAGCAACAACTTAAAACTTATAAATGATAACAGTTAAATATGTGTGTGTGTATATATATATAAATAATTTGTAACAGGTTCTTGAAACTCTCTTTTCACTAATTTCCTAATGGCGAAAACAATAAATGATAAAGTTGAGAAATTAGCAATAAAATGTTTAATAATCGGGTCTTACCTCAATCTGATTCCTTGACGCAGCAACATGCAAGATGGTGTTTCCTTCATCGTCGCACCACTTGAGGACACCATCCTTGCCAACATGCTCAAGCCATCCCAATAGCACTTTCAGTGCTTCAACCTTATCACTTTTAACAGCAATATGCAGAGCGGTTTCTTTTCGAATCGTCAAATCTTGAATCGATTTGGGACAAACCGAGAGAAACTCAGCTAGAAGATCAATCATACCGCACTCAGCAGCAAAATGCAAAGCATTTTTACCCTCTCTTCCTTGGACACGGACTAGATCTTTGTCGACGTCTAGGAGACGAAGGACCAATTTCGTTTGCTCACTTTGCAAAGCCAGATGAATGGGGCTATAGCCGTTTTGATTCAACTTTCTAGCGAAAGATGGCTTTAGCCTCATGATCTCCATGGCAAAGTGAACTTGGCCCGCGGATGCAGCTACATGTAAAGGAGTATCGATAAAAGGTACCTCATCGATGCGCTCCAAAAGATACGCATCTTCCTTCATCAGAGAATACAAGGCGTCGATGTTCCCTGCCCGTGCTGCAGCTTCCAATCTCTGTTCCATCTAGAACGGGAATAATTAAGTACTCGTGGTAACAAAAATTACTAACTTTGTTTTCTATATAATGGAGCTCTAGTATTTCTATTACAATTAAGAAACTTGTAGCTGCGTTAGTTATGTCCCCAAACTCGCAATTTTAATAAGAACCAGACCAAGACAAAGAGTAAAGAACTCAAACACACCAAAGTAAATAAATATACCAATTATCTTGGCCCCAACCCTATGTGCCATCTGGCCTAACTAATTCAAGACTTGAAAATCTTTGTTTTTGTTTTTTTTCTTCCTTTCTTCTCTTTTTTTTTTATTTTTTTTATTTTTTTATTTATTTTATTTATAATTTTTAAATAAACATGCCGTCTAAAAGGTGGAGATCAGACCAATTCCAAGACTTGGTTAAGAAGGAAACTTCCATATGGACTTTGCAGACGACGGAAGATCAGACAAGTCAAGCTTGCTCAGGTCAACACAACACACGGTTTTTCTTTCGTTAAATAATCTTTTAGAAAAGCAGAGAAACGTGTGGGGACATGAGAATTTAGAAAAGGGTAGTTGAATGCCATGTACTAGCTATTTTTCTACAAGTTCTACCGTGTGTATATATCATTCAAACTCTAGCAATATGTCCATATGGACAACGCTACGTCGTTAAAAAATGTTAAATAAGCTCGTTCTTCCTCAAAACCTACTCAGCTTAACTTGACACTTATATGCGGATCCTCATTTTTGTTTAAAAAAAAAAAGTGTTATTGACCTATGAAACATGAACATACCGTGTCTCTCTTCCTTAACATGAGATCCAACGTCCAATAACAGCCATAAAATATTAAACCACTCTTCTCGATCGTAATAAATTTTTCATCCTCTGGTTCCTCGGTCAGAGGCGGAGCCAGTGGGGAGCCCCCACTGAAAATTTTTTCCTGTTACATTTACCCCAAACATTTTATAATTTTACAATTTGTCCCATTAAAAAAAAAATTCTAATATAGTCTATGTTTTGCCTCACTAAAAATAAATAATTCTCATATAACCCATACTAAAATTAATTATATGTTTACAATTTTATTACTTTGCACCTATTAAAATTAAAAAATCTCACATAAATGTACCAAAACTAAAAATTCTCATATAGCTCCCACTATAATTTATTTTATCATGAAAAAAGATTTTTGATGTACGCTCCCACTTAAATATATTTCTTGCTCCGTCCTTGTCCTCGGTGGCTTCTTATCATCTGGTTTTCCCATTTTTCTCACCTTTTTGCTCGTGTTGGAGAAAATTCTAGATTTTGTTAACAAATTTGCTTGAACTCAAATTCCCTTGCATTGCAAACACGAAATTGATATTTGAAAAATCCAATAGTAAAAGGAAAATATTAACACAACCAACTAATTTATTGAATTTTCTCAGTCATGCACTTTTATGACTCAAGTGGACAAGGAAAACGACATGTAAAGCGACCCATACTTGTTCATGAAACCCCTATTAATAACTGCTATGGTTATTGAGTCTACTTGTAAATACATGGAAATTCCATTTTGATGCTCTTCTCTTTTCCATAGATATCTAAATTCGGGCAATTTCCTAGTCATTTTCGCTTGGGAGAAATTTTTCTACCTAAATAGTGAATTATGCACAAGTCTTTGTCTTTGTCTCGGTTTCGTTTTCAACTATGATATAAGTAAAGTATAGTCTCACATCAAATGTGCTCCTTATATAAGTCCGTCCTAAGAAGTCAAAGTCGTCCGTGTTACAAATTGTTACCTCACTACCCTTTCAGTCCTTACGTCAAGTTTCCACACAGCTTCCTCAGACACCACGTTTTCACACCTACCAGAGTCTATCACGAAACGACAAACTTTGTCATTGATTGTGCAGGTTGATTAAAAAATGTTGGTGTGTTATTGGAGCAAAACAGGCTCGTCCGACCGCCAGTAATAGGCGTGTGCCCCCCTCCACATGTTCCTCGTCATCAATGTTGGAACCACCGTCCAAAAGCCCTGCAAGGCCGAACAACTTGTGATGAAATCATGGTGAGTTGCTTCTATATCTGCTGAGACTATTGCATATGTTCCTCAACCACCGCTAGACGGTCTCAACCATTAACCTCCTCCAGGGGCACGCTTTTTCGAGGCAGCATATTGTAGGAGCATGGAAAGTCTCTAATACTGTGATGGTCATCAGTTCGTATAAAGAATATGGTAAGTTATACAGTCCCACATCATTTGGGAATGGATACATGTGATGATAAGAAAAAAACACGCAAAGTGGACAATATTATACCAAATAGAGGCATGGATTGTTACAAATGGTATCAGAGCCTGCCCCAAACGGAGGAGTGATTGTGACTGTCATCAGTCCCTATAAGGAATATAGTAAGCTGTGCATTTTCACATCGCTTGAGAATGAATGAATGTGATGGTTCACACATAAAAAGACCACCTCCTAATGGATGAAGCTTTTGGAGTGAGCTCAAGAGCAAAACCGTGTAGGCACGAGGTCCAAAATGGACAATATCATACCAAAATGAGACATAAGTCGTTACAAATACGCCATTTATTGCCGTAGAAACATAAGAAATGTAAAAAAAAAAAAAAAAAAGTATAAAAAGGATGGCTGTAATGGAAAATTGAGGGACAAAAAAAAAGAGGGTAAATCTTGCTAAGATCCTTCAATTCACAAAGAATATCGGATAATAATAGGGCTTCTATTAATTTGTCATTCACATAAAACGCGAGGAAGATAATTTCAAGCACTGGTTAATTCATTATATAGAATACTGAGATAATTGGAAAATAAGGAGACTACTATAATATTGCCCATGGATTTCATATACTCATCAGCATGTACTGTTATTGGTGTATTTGAATTTTTTGTTATTTGATATTTTTCTTCTTGTTCGAAATTAGTTAATATTGTTGATCGATCGATGATTGACCTTTAAGTATATCAGTGATTAATGATTGAGTATTTTGACTGACCATTTAAAAAAAATGATAAATCAAAATAAATAAAAAACCGTTATTTTCTAATCTAATAAAACCTCACATATATCTAAATTTTATAATTTCAAAGTATAGACACTTGTTCATCAGCCCACCGCCACCACACCCCCCCCCCCCCCCCCCCCACAAAAAAAAAAAAAAAAGAACAAGTTCAAAAGTGCTTCTTCAAGATGACATGAGCTAATTTAAAGGAAGAAATTTTGATAATAGCTAATATATATATATATATATATATATATTTTGTTTTTTGGATAGAGGATTTGAAATATACTCCTTATGATAAAGTTAAGTGTAAAATATTACTGCTAAATTAGGTATGTAATCACTAAAAATTATAATTATTAGTGAAATTAGTTATGTGATTCCATCTATCTATGATACGAAATAAAAAAAATATAATCAAAACTCTCCCTATAATACGAAAAATCCTTTCTCTCGTTTTGTAACTTTGTGCCGCATTATTATGTTCTTTGGAATTATTGCCTCTTTTTTTTTTCTTTTTTTTTTTTTTCTATGAAGTAAATTGTGGTTTTGTTCAAGTTGTAACTTCTTGAGTTACATGCAAAATTATCATAAATTTGACACATTATTATACTTATGTACTCCATAATATTACAGTTGAAATTTATCATTTCATAATACTAAAATTATTAAATTTAATATTAGAGTAGACAAAATTATAAAGATGTATTCACAACACGGCTCTCCACCTAATTTTCTCTAGAAAAAAATATTAGGAATACCAACTATAATCCTAGCTTTTGACTGTCAACCTATGTAGTATATGAGTTGTTATTCTTTTTATTTAATTAATAATTTCTATCAATGAAAATATCATAATAAGTGAGTTAGTATTCAAAAAATTAAAATTAGAGTAAGTGTCCGCAAAAAATTAAAATTAAACTTCTTTTGGGTGGATAAAGGAGATCTGTGTCGCCTGTGAGGTGTAACATGGGTCACCTAACCCGGACCATACGGATCTAGAGGGAAAAATGGGCTTGGCGTGACCCAGCCCGGTCCAGGCCATAGACCTTAAACCTAGGACCAGCCCGCTCACAATTTGTGAGTCGGTAACTGGCCCATATTTACAGGTTTAGACATGCAACCACAGTTCAAACCCACACCAACATTTCAACGCCGTTCACCAAACCAAGATTGTCTAGCTTTTCATATGAGGTAGCTTTGCGTGAAACCTGTGTTGTAATAATTCTGAGACAATTTGCCGTTTGGGTAGCATTGAGCTTTTTGGAATAGTCTTATCCGGTTATAGTGCTCATCAAAAGGCAAATACATGGTTAACTTTTCTCAAGACTCGGATTCTTTTTATAGTACATATTTTTTTACTTTATTTTTTGAGTTGGGAGGGGGAAATTCAAATTTTAAATTTAATGATAAAGTCATGTATTGAATTACTATTTAGATTTGCGTGCAACTACAAGACTTGGATTCTTTTCTAAGGTGATAAATAGGCATAACCTTCCATCCATTTTTTGAAGTTTCGTTTGATGAAGGCTAAAAAAGAATTGTCTGATAAATTATCTTAGAGAGATTTTATTTTTTTATTTTTCTAACACAACAGAGAAAGAGAGATTTAAATTTGTTTTATAATATGTATTAGAATTTAGAGATAATTTGGGCTTTTATTAATATTGGTTTAATCTATTATTATAGTTTTCAACTAAAATTAAATTTTCATTCTTTAAATTAATAACAGATCAGATTCAAAAGGGCAGAATTTAATTGGAGTATTCTTGCAAATGTTTTTAAAGTTCAACATGTGTGTAGACTAATTTTTAAAATTTGAGAAGAAAAGAAGAAAAATGACTACATATATAGTTTGAAAGTAGTTATAAAATTTATCGATATTATGACTAAAAAAAAGTAACCAAAAAAAAAAAAAAAAAGGTTAGCCGAGTCCACATAGACGTGCAAATAATAATTAAAAAAAAATTCAAGCGTATTAGAAAAACTCATCACACTTAGTACTGGAACATTGAAAAAAAAAAAAAGAAAAATTATTGATCAACAATATGTTTTTCCGCGGCAATATTTCGTTTATAAACTCGTTTCTTGATTGTATCTTCATTTCACTTGAAGCTGGCACTGGCTCATTCTCTTGCGGTAGCTAAAATCGAGCAGTTTTTTCGTTTTAACTCTAATGCTTACTCTATGAACATATATGAGCGTAAAGTAAAATGTAATGGATAATCCGCCTGAGATCCCAGACCATAACCAGGTACCGGTGATTCCAATTGTCACGATATAGCAGTATACAAAGAAATAGAGTGGTACGGAGAGAAGAGAGCGGGTGTACTTGCTTGGAAGTAGCAAAAGATGACTTTCGGGTTCGATCTTTGAACAAGTAATGGTATTGTTGGGACTTGAAGAATTAATTGGCCCGCTCAGGATAAAATTAAGGCTCTTGTCATCATCACTAGTAGGCGGGGCAACTGCAGTCTGGTAAGTGATCGTTGCAATAAGCACGCTAACCACCAACAGCAAATTTCGCGATTCACTCGAGATATCCCTCTTGTAGCGCATAATAGATGCCACTGTGCGTTCCATCATGGAGGTTTTTGAGATCCAATTATCCAGAAAGTTTACAAAGCTAGGAACGGTCGGCGGACCACTCACGAGTTCCAATAGAGACTTTAGGTGCCATTTGGAACAAGGAGACGGAATTTTGCAATTAAATTCCAAAACACCTAAAGCTACATCTCACTTTCTCTTTCTTTAATTTTCATGAAACTCAAATTTTAATAGTTCATGAATTTCTTATTTTAAGTTAAAATGATATGATTTTATATCTAAATGCCCACGATGATAAGAGGATTGAAACAAAATCTATATTGAAATTTTTTTTTCCGAATACATTTCAAATTTTTATAGTATTCTCTATATTATAGTTTATTTATAATTCACATTTTAATGAAACACATATTTCAATTATAGTCTACATATTATTAATCGATTTTGGGCCTTTCGAATTTGTTATAGCATGTAAGGAAGAACAAAGTACAGAGTGAAAACCACATAACAAAGGTTAGAAATTTCCAGTGAAAAAAATTAACGAAAAAAAAATCAAGTTGAGTGAGGAAAGCATGCCTGGGGTTGATTCATCTGTACCGCAATGTGTAGCACCGTGTCACCTCTCTCGTCCTGAGAGATCAAAATGTTTGTTTTCTGCTCTTTAGATCCTTCATCAAAGGTTATTTCAAGAATTGTCAATAGGTGAAAGAAGGCTACTAATTTGGAATTTTTTAGGGCCACATGAAGAGCAGTATCTCCTCGATCGGTCACATCTACTATTGATGGCGGACATAGTAACAAGAGAAGGTCTAAAAGAAGGGTGTCTACCTTTTTTAATGCGAAGTGCAAACTAGTTTTACCCTCCATACCCTCCAACCGGACAAGGCCTTCATCAAAGCTCAAGAGTTGTGTCAATGTCTGGATGTGCCCGTTTATCCTAGCAAGGTGAACAGGACATAACCCTTGTTGGTTTGGCTTCTGGCAAATGATGGTTTCCATCTCATGATTTCCGTGACAAAGTTGTAATGTCCGAGACAAGCAGCTATATGCAAAGGGGTGTCAACATACGGTATGTCATCAAAGCGATCGAGGATATAAGGATCTTCCTGAATTAAGCAGTAGAGGATATTGGTATCTCCAGCTTTCGCTGCATTTCTTAACCTTTCATCCCTACTGTAAATCTCAACATCACAGAAATAATGGAATTATTATAAACACTAATGAGAAACGATGGAGTAGAAATCATGTTTGCTTTGACGAGGAAAATAGGAATCCTGTTTATTCTTTTGTTATTTTTTTTTTTCATTGATAAATTTGAGTGGGAAGTTTGACAGAGGTGTCAACCTAGGATGTTTTTGAAAATTCTTGATGTCAGTTGTTCCCTCTCTTTGTTAAAAAAAAAAAAAAAAAGTTCTATGCTTGTGTCCGGGCATACAAAAGTTCTATTAATTAAAAGGTTTTTTATTTTTTTTTATTCTTAAACAGTTTAGATGCAATCATTTTTTTCTCACCCCAGGTATTGTACGGAGCAGTTAAGTCTTGGAAGTGAAGCAGCTACTAAAGCACCGGCTTCAATTAAGCTATCTTTGATTTCTGGATTTCCTATTTCATTTAGTTGCTGTGAGACGTCCAAGGCTGTCATACCCGCCATATTGATGGTGTTTACATCAACCCCGCGAGCTATTATCAAATTCACGACCTGAACATAATCAAAACGATATGATCCATAACTGGATCAAAGCATTGCTCGTATTGTACTATTAGTTAAAATCAACTATTCTATCCGTCGTTAATTATTTGAACTTTCATCGCTTCTACGGAGGAACAAAGCTAATGCATAAGAGAGTTTACAACACAAGGGCACGTATTTACATCCTCATTTTGACGGACCGTACCTAATTTTTTACTGATTCGTTGAGGATGTATAAGGTCTTACCTCAGTTTGATTCCTGGATGCCGCAACATGCAAGGCGGTATTCCCTTCATCGTCACACCACTTGAGGACTTCATCTTTTCCAACCTCCTCAGGCCAACCCAGGAGCACTTTGAATGCTTCCAGCTTATCACTTTTAATAGAAACATGCAAAGCGGTTTCTCTTCGTATCGTCAAATCTTTAATCGACTTGGGGCAAACCGATAGAAACACGTTCAGGAGATCAACCATACCGCACTCAGCTGCAAAATGCAAAGGAGTTTTACCTTCTCTTCCTTGGACACGAACAAGATCTCTGTCGACATCTAGGAGACGAAGTACCAATTTCGTTTGCTCATTATGCAAAGCCAGATGAATAGGGCTATACCCGTTTTGATTCAACTTTCTTGGGAAAGACGGTTTTAGCCTCATGATCTCCATGGCAAAATGGACTTGCCCCGCAGATGCAGGCAGATGCAGCTATATGCAGAGGAGTATCTATAAAAGGTACGTTCTCCACGTGGTCCAAAAGATATGCATCTTCCTTCATCAATGAGTACAAGGCGTCGATATCCCCTTCCCGGGCAGCGGCTTCCAATCTCTGTTCCATCTAGAAAGTGAACAGTTAAAGCACTCGCGGTACACGAAAACGAACAACTTTTTTTACTATAAATACCAGCAATTCAGTACACGAGATCTTTGTGCTTGTTTGAGTAGTCATGCCTGCTGGAAGTGATCATTATGGATCATGGTTGCCGTCTTCCGAGCTGTTCCTACAAACAGATTGGTTGGAGAGGAAGAGAGAAGCAGGCCGTTGCGGTTGTATTACAGATAACCTAGATTGCTGTTTTCTTTTTGTTTTAGATTTTCAATGTTCAAACCAAGTACTGTTAAGATTTATCAATTAGGACGAGGTCACTAGAATTTATAAACTAATTAAACAAGGTTGGGAAATGTACTTAAACAAAAGCATGCTCTGTGATTGACGATCTGGCGAAGAAATTAATAAATCCTTTGGGGTTAACGAGCTATTCCTCAAAACAGGTTGGCGCACACACACACATATATATATATATATATATATATTAATGTGTATATGTTTTATATTCTATTTGTTAGTTTACCAATCCTCCCAAAAGCTTAAGTTATTAGGAGGTGGGTCAACAAAAGTTTTATATTTTAACACTCTTCCCTACGTGCATGCCAGACAATAGCAAACATGCGGACAAGTATTAATTTGAAAGTCCAATATAAAGTATAAGAAACCCGAAACATCTTAAAGACTCAACACGCAATGATAATAAAAGGGTTATAAAGGGTGCAATTGCAGGGATTCAAACTCAATACCTCCCGCTCTGATACTATTTATCAATCCTCCAAAAAGCTTAAGCTATTAAGAGGTGGGCCTACAACAGTTTTATATTTCAACACTATTGTTTTATTGTTTTCTCTTGTTTTTTTGAGAATAATGATACACAAGGATTTAGATATGAAGTTACTAAGAGTACTTTGAGTGCTTCCAGCTTGTCACTTTTAACAGCAGCATGCAATACAGAGTGTTTTCCTTTCAAATCATCAAATCTTGAATCGAGACTGAAGAAATTCAGCCTGAAGATCAATCATACCGCACTAGCGGCAAAATGCAAAGGACTTTTACCTTCTCTTCCTTGGACACAGACTAGATCTTTGTCAACATCTAGGAGATGAAGTACCAATTTCATTTGCTCACTTTGCAAAGCCGGATGAGCAAAGCCAGATGAATAAAGATGGCTTTAGCCTCATGATCTCTAAGGCAAAGTGAACTTGCCCTGTGGATGCAGCTACATGTAAAGGAGCATCGGTAAAACGTACCTCCTTGATGCGCTCCAAAAGATACGCATCTTCCTCATCAGAGAATGCAATGCGTGCCAGGCTGCAACTTCCAATCCAATCTCTGTTCCATCTAGAAAAGGAATAATTACAATAAAAAAAAAAAAACTTCAATTACTAAATAATTAATGGAGCTGTAGTATTTCTACTGCAATTGAGTGACTATATCACCGAATTAAGTGATTGCTTTAGCTATGTCCCCGAATTCAGAATCTTAAAGCAATCACCAACAATTCTGTTGACATCGCAAGAACCAGATGAAGAAGAACACTGTAAAACTCAAACGCACGACTGGAGAAACAAATTCAAGTCATCAAAATCTTTGTGCTTGTTTTTTTACCTGACTACTTCCAGCATGTCAAGTTAAGCTCAAAGGTGCTAAATTTCTATACAATTTCCAATTTAAAGTTAAAAAAATTGTGTGTGTAAAAATTCAAACTTTCTTCTTGTATTAAGAGAACCAGTAGAGTGCTCCATTTATATTATTGATGCGGACAATGAAAACGACATGTAAAGCATCCTATACTTGTCCTTATATGAAGTCTCTAATGTTTTTGACAGAGCGAGAAATTATGATTTTAATTGCATATTGTTAAGATGTTTTGAGTTGTCTTTCTTAGGTTTTGGTAATTGACCCTTTGATTGCTTCTTATGTATTGAACCTTTTTTTTTTTTTTTAATTTTCGTTTGGTCGTTTTCCGTTCAATATATTAATTATTAGAGTGGACTTAATACAAGATTGTAACACCCGTTAAAATTTATCTGGATTAATTATACTAAATTACATTAAGTGTGCTAAAATGTGTTTTAAAACAGTTAAACTTCATTTAAAATAATATTTTCAAGGTTTTAAAAATATTTTTGAGAAATTATAATTTTGGCTCTAAACTTTTTCAAAATTCCCAAAATACCCCTGACTGGTCAATCGGACGTCACCACAGGTCGACTAGACAAACTGAACTTGGCAAACTGCCATAGCTTAGCAGCTTTTTCTCGAACTACAGAATTCGGCCCTCAAGCCTTTACAGCAGCTGAAAACCCTTCCTATAAAGATGCCCAAAATCTTTATAAAAACCCCAAGCCTCACCTCTCCCTCATTTTTCTTTTCTCTCATTCTTTCGCCCAAACTCTCTCTCCCCTGTTTCTCTCTCGCAAAAACCAAACTATCCCTCACCTCACTTAAAGACTTTCTTCAAAAAAACTGTAAAGCCACCTCAGATTCCCGACCTACGCTGGTTAAAAAGTGTTTCTGATTCGTTTGAAACTCATTTTACTGATTAAATGTTTCAAAACTGAGTTTTAATTTTCGGGTTTCATTTGTTTTGAAAACCTTGAGTTCCAGAATGAATTTTGGTTTGATTTAGATAATTTTAAGTTCTAAACTAGATGTTAGGCTATGAGAATTGTTTATTTACTGTTTTAAGAATTTGGAATTGCTGGAAATTGGATTTCATGAGTTTTGTAGGTTGGGCTCGAGGCTGGAACCATCTGTTCCGCGGTAGTTTGGTCAACCAGACACTTCATCTAGTTGACCGGACAGACCAAGAACAGGACATGTCCTTTTGTCCTCAACCGGTCAACTGGACTTGCATGATCGGTCAATCGGATAGAGGCAGAGAACCTGCAAAGACCTTGTTTCGATCCGAACAACCTTATTTTACTGTTTTAAATTTAAATAACAATATTTTAAATCCAAACTTGGATTTTCACAGTAATTTACATGTAAATCTAGAAATATTAATATTTTGCAGTATTACTTAAAACACACTAACTAAAGTCCAACATTTAGTTTAATCGGGTTTTGAGTTTATGTATAGTGTTTGTGTGGTTTGATAGTAAGGAGCCTCGTATTTGTGAAGTTGTTAGTATATTTATTTTGCCATTAAAATAGGATATCCAAACCCATTTTTGTGAATGTTGCATTATGAATTCCTCGTTTAAAAATTATTTTTGAAAGCATAATGATTTACAAAATGTTTTTAAATGGAGAGTATATATATGTATCAAAATGTTTTGAATCAAAAGTCTATATACGTAGATCTATTATTTTGAGAGACATTCAGGTGAGGGTTTTAAGGCTTGTGGCGTGTGTTGTCTAAGTGTGTTAAATGACAATTTCAAACTCCATCTGGTTAAGGTGCTAGCGGATGTTATTTGTAAACTTTAGAGCCGTGTTAGGTATCAAGATGCTACCTTTAACCGATTGGTCTACTTCGGGTGATGTTCTACTCGGTGGCATTTATTTTCGAGTATAGACCTATGAGTATACCCATGTTCAATGAATTTCATTTTTGCATTTATTATTTACTTAATTTTAGCCTTGTTTGTTTTATCGTACCCCTACCAAATTGTTTCCGAAGGTAATTATTTTAAATGAGTCAACTGCATCCTGTTCACGTTTTATTGTTAGGAGTAGTGCCTAGTAGACGGTGTGATGTTAAGGCCACTGTGATTAGTGATAATCTATTTGTACTTTTATTTTCCAGTCTTCATTTTCTAAGGCATGTATAACTTAATCTCTCTCTTTCGACTGGGTTTGTATGTCTGTACTTTTATTTCTTGATTTTAATTACTGGATGATGATACCAAAGGCTGGATTCTCAAAACCTGATATCATGTGAAAAACTTAAAATTTCGGAATCCCCATAATTTCAATTAAAAAGCTACTTGATGATTTTCACTAAATATAAAATTGATAAACTTTAGGACAATTACTATCTGGCCCAATACTTTAATACGTATTTCTAAAGTTGGAATTTATTAAAAAGGTAGGCAAATTTTGGAATATTATGCTTTTTTATTCACTTTATTTCTCAAATTAGAAATTTATTCTAATTAAACCCCTCCATGTCACCATACCCAGTTTTAGGTCATGATAAAGATAGCTCCTTGTATATACATGGGTGCCAATTTAGTGGGATGCACATATCAACCTTAATTAATTAGTAATAATTTCTATCTGTTTTTTTTTTTTTTTTGAACTTGAGGTGGGAAGAATTCGAGCTCTACACCTTGGAATAGAGTCAAAATATGTAATTATCGATAGGTTATATTTGTAACCAAAATATCTCTTCCTTTTATAATAATAACAATAGTAATGCTAATGATGATAATAATGAGGACGATGACAAAGATATATAATAATAATAATAATTGGAAAGGAACAAGGAGTAAACTTCTCACTCTAATGTACACACCAATTATAAAATCATAACGCATTTGAAAAAAAAAAAAAAAAAAAAAAAAAAAGAAAGCGACTAACAGAATTTGAGCATAGAGTGAAGCAGAGATGTACAAGCAAAAAAGCATTATTTCAATCGTACAAGTCACACTTAGTACACTAATATCAATTAACCAAAAAAAGAAACCACTATTCAAACATACAAAATATCCAGCCATAAGCTGTCCATGTCCATGTAATTAATCTGCGTACGGAAATAAAATCCTGTGCTTTCTGCTGCATTTCCTTTATAAAACAGGCCCATTATTTGTATAATCATCTATTCACTGGCTCATTCTCTTCTTCTGCTGCAAGAACCCGGTGTATAATTCTACGCAGTTTAAATGTGCTTGATTTTATCAGAACAGAGATTATACAAAACTCTGTCAGGAACGAAACAAATGTGATACAAAACCACAATCCGGAACCAGAGATTCCAGTTGTCGCCACGTAGCATAGTGCAAATAAATAAAGCGGTAAGGGGAGAAGAGACAAGAGGTACTTAAGTGGGATTAGCCGCAAAATGACAAAAAATGAACTCGAAAGGGCGAAAATGTTGGTTAACCAGAATATGCTGGTTGCTTCTACAAAACCACCACCTAAGACAATAGAAGCGGCACTAGAAAGAGTAGCATTATTGATCATGGAACAGCTAATGGTACTGTTTGTACTTGAAGAATTCTTTGGGCTATTCAGGATACAAGAAATCGTCTTATCGTAATCTATTTTAGGAGGGTTGACTGCACTGTTGTAGGTGATTGTTGCGATCAGCACGACAACTACCATTAGAAAATTCCGCGATTCGGTCGACATGTCCATCTTTTGACGAATTATAGTTGTTATATAACGTTCCTTCCAGGAGAATTTTGATGTCCGATTACCTGATACAGGGATTGCATCACTACTAACTGACAAGCCATTGGATGCTCCAGCCTTGCGTAGCATTCTCATAATTTGTGAATTGTCTTGCGCTTCATTGACTCCTAAGACATCCAAAGCAGTCTTACCCCCTTCATTTTTCACATTTACCTTGACTCCACTGTCTAGTAGCTGCTGAACAACCTGGAGATTGGATAAATGTTGCACTATTTAGATCGATATATATAGAATAACTGAGGACACCAAGAAATAGAATGTGGATTCCTTTGTGTCTGGTGGCATTGATCGTTAACAAGTATTATTGTGGAGATTGATTCACTAATCTGATTATGACAGAGTGATAACAAAGAATCAAAATCCAAAACTACTTGATATTATAGCATATTAAACATGTAAAGAGCTGTAATCAGGGTTTATATCCAAGTGTTCATAAATAACAGGTTTAGTTAGAAATTTATACGGCATAACTTGTATTTATCTTCTTGGTAAAATTGAGTGTGGGTAACTGTTGCAAACAATGGATGGTTTGGGGGGTGTTTGGGGTTTGAGAAAGTGAGAGAAAGAGAAAACAATTTGTACAATTTTCATTTGGTTGAGTCGATTGATCTTAAAGAAGGCCCAAAGTAAATTAAGGACATATGCTCGAACCACTATAAATTTCTTGTGTAGATTCTTGATTTATTTTCTTTATTTTTAGATTGGTTCTAGATCACAAGAAACTGATATCAGAGCTAAGGTTCAAGATGTCTTCTTCAGCAAAGTTTGACATAGAGAAGTTCGCATGCAAGAACAATTTCAGCTTGTAGGGTATGAAGAAGATGTAAATTAAGGGGATAGAGAATCATTGTTCGCAAGAGGTGAAGACCGATAAGAGGTGTTATGGTCTGACAAAGTTGGTTACTTGAAGAAGGACTACCTGGAATTGAACTAAAGGAGATGGAAGTTCAGCAAATGCCGATTTTCGGAACTGCTTTGCATGTCGGCTTTAACTCGAATGTTTCACAAGCCTTTCAATTAATTAATCGTAGATTTTAATTTGGATTTCCTGTAGCAGTTAAGGAATAAATAAGAATATGATTGGAAATGAAAATAACATCGGAATAAGGTTGGGAATTTCAGACAAAAAATTATTGGAAATGAAAATAACAACGGAATAAGGTTGGGAATTTCAAGCAAAAAATTAGCAATAAAAGCAGAAAAGAGATCAAGTTGAGTGAGGAAAGCATGCCTGGGGCTCATTCATCCGTACTGCAATGTGTAGTACCGTGTTGCCTTCGTTGTCCTTGGAGTTGAGAACTTTTCTCTCCTGCTTAATAGAACCTTTATGCAAGGCTGTTTCAAGGACAGTCAATAGGAAATAGGAAGCACCAAATTGGGAATTTTTTATAGCGACATGAAGAGCAGTTTCTCCTTGATCCGTTACATCTACTATTGATGGTGGGCAAGCTGACAAGAAAGTATCCAAAAGAAGTGTGTCTCCTTTTTCAGCTGCATAATGCAAACTGGTTTTACCATCCCTTCCTTGCAATCGGACAAGGTCTTTATCAAAGATCAGGAGTTGTCTCAATGTTTGGATATGCCTGTTTATTGTAGCAAGGTGAATGGGATACAACCCTTGTTGGTTTGGCTTCTTAGCAAATGATGGCTTCCATCTCATGATTTCCATGGCAAAGTTGAAATGTCCGAGACGCGCTGCTATATGCAATGGAGTCTCAGCATAAGGTATGTCATCGAAGCTTTCGAGGATATAAGGATCTTCCCAAATTAAAGAATAGAGTATGCTAGTGTCTCCTGCTTTAGCTGCATCTTTCAACCTTTCATCCCTTCTGTTAATTTCAATATCATAAAAGTCATGCGATCATTTAAACATTGAGATCCCATCGTAGGGTGGAAACCATATTTATTAAACAAAGTACATATTAGACAGAGAAGATTAACTTATAATTTAGTGACAATGTATATTACCATGACAAATTGCTTTCAGACTAAAATTAGAAATTCGAAGCATACATATATATACTACATTCTGGTTCCAGGTACAGTATGAAATGCCTGGTCCTCCTAAGCCAATACTTAAAAGTACCATTAATTTTTACCGAGTATATCCGGCTTGTGAATTCTTGAGATGTTGAAAAGAAAAAACCAACGAGGCAAGTTTATATGTGCTACATCTAAAGTTTATTCAAAATGTGTACTATTCATTTTGAACCAATATTAAAATACTATCAAGACAAGTATGTCAAGTTCATACAATAAAAAAAGGTCGACATTCAATTGGATTAGGACAACGATGAAAAGTCGAAAACATCCTCAAAGAAGAAAAGGGAAAAAAAAAAAAAACATAGCGAAGAAAAAAAATTGTAGACAAGATTTTTCTTTGCTTTTGCGTCCCCCACCAAAAAAAAAAAAAAAAAGAAAGAAAGAAATATACATGTTTAATGATTTTTTAAAAATATAATCTGATATATATATATATACATACATATATGTATATATATATATATATATATATATGTATATAGAGAAAATTAGCCAAGTAGACAACCTTTTCTCCATCCGTGAACATCTTGCCACCCCCTTTGCACCATGATGCCCCACACACCTATTAGTTTTATTTATTTTTCCGATTTTATTTCCTTATTTCCTTATTTATGTTTTATCTTTTTATTTTTATATATTTTTCATAAGTTAAATGGAGGCTATTTCAATTACAAGAGATAGAATGGAAGTTTTTAAAAGTTTAGGAATAAAGTGAAAATAACTTCGAAATTTATGGGCATAAAAGTGAATAATCTTTATTTTTATATTGATTATGCTTAACATGTTTTGACCTATTTTTTTCCTTTTTTTTTTTTTGGTATAAGCTTGTGAGTTCTCTTCTAATGAAACTCGGTCTATGTTGACTGAATTGAGTTTTGACTTGCAATTTTCACTCTTTTAATA
Source organism: Ficus hispida (assembly GCA_025413025.1). Classification (NCBI taxonomy): domain Eukaryota; kingdom Viridiplantae; phylum Streptophyta; class Magnoliopsida; order Rosales; family Moraceae; genus Ficus; species Ficus hispida. Next base: position 30,331,698 of record CM046372.1, read on the forward strand.
TTAATAAATATTTCATATTTTGTAAATAAATCTTTTTTTTTAAGTTTTAGGGTGGGGGATTCAAATTAAGCACTTTTAAAAAGTGTGATATTACTCCTGAATTATATCCACAACCACATAAGTCAACGAATTTTAAAATTACTTTATAAGTATTCTTTGTGAACTACATCTATTATTTACTTTTTATTATTCAATTTACTAGCTTTTTTTAATATAAGCTTTCGCTACATATGCATATAACTCACTGTGGAAATCTTTTTTCTTCCCTTCTCTCTCTTTCTTTGAAATCATGCGGAACTCAAATTTTATTGCAAATTTTGATTATTCACCTTTTATACCTGTATTTTACTTTTGTTGAGAAAGTATGTACTACACATCTTAAAAGTGATATCTTTTTATACTATGCTATTATATTTAATACACAAAACTTAATTTTGACCTTCACACACCCAGAATAAGCTTAAATTTCAAATTCTTCAATTATTTTTTAATTTTAGTTTCAGGTTATTTTCGGTATTTTCGAGGAAAAATTAAGTAGCAATTGAGAAAAAGTACATATTTATGTAAAATATAATCCAATGGTATACAAATACAAAACTTCAAAATACGTGATAAACTTTTTTGAATAAAAACAAAATTTAGAGTACGAACAGGTAAGTAACACTTTTTTTTTTCCAGTATATCTTGGGCACATTAAGATCAAAATTAATGATCAACTAAGAAAATATATAAATGTATGTATTAAACATAATCTGATGGTATACAGATCTAAGATTTCAAAATATACGGTATATTTTCTGATAAGAGCAAAACACATGTATAAAAAGATAAATAACCATTTCAACTACAAGCTAGTTATAAGCGTGTTGGGAGGCAAAATTATTGTTATTATTATTATTAAACAGTTTAATCAGGCACAAGTGTTTATTCTCACCTTAGGTAGTGTACGGAAGAGTTAATATTTCTGGGAAGTGAAGCAGCTTCTGAGGCACCAGCAGCAATTAGGCTGTCTCTGATTTCTGGATTTCCCAATCCGTTTGGTTGTTGTGAGATGTTCAAGGCCGTCATGCCCGCCATATTCGCGGCATTTACATCTACTCCGCGAGCTATTAACGAATTCACGACCTGCTCTCAGAAGTGTTGCAATCAGATACTCCATGTAACCCATAACAACAACATTACAACTTCACAGTTAATAACAACTGTAACTATTTCTTTAACAGGTACATTAAGTACTCTTCTCTCTAATTTTCATAAACGAAAAAAATAATAATAACTATAAATTGTTTACTAATAACTTCTTACCTCAATTTGATTCCTGGAAGCTGCAACATGCAAGATGGAGTTTCCTTCATCGTCACGCCACTCAAGGACCCCATCCTTGCCAGCATGCTCAAGACATTCCAAGAGCACTTTGAGCGCTTCCAACTTATCATTTTTAACAGCAACATGCAGAGCGGTTTCGTTTCGAATCGTCAAATCTTGAATCGATTTGGGGCAAACCGAAAGGAACTCAGCTAGAACATCAACCACACCGCACTCAACGGCAAAATGCAAAGGAGTTTTACCCTCTCTTCCTTGGACACGAACAAGGTCTCCCTCGACATCCAGAAGACGACTTATCAATTTTGTTTGCTTATTTTCCAAAGCCAGATGAATAGGGCTATAGCCGTCTGGATTCAACTTTCTAGCAAACGACGGTCTTAGCCTCATGATCTCCATGGCGAAGTGGACTTGCCCTGCAGATGCAGCTGTATGCAACGGAGTATCGATAAAAGGTACCTCCTCGATGCGCTTCAAAACAGATGCATCTTCCTTCATCAATGAATACAAGCCTGCAATATCCCCTGACCGGGCAGCGGCATCCAACCTCTCTTCCATATAGCTTGAAAGCGAATTATTAAGCACTTAAGGTAACAAGAAAACAAAATTAAATTTCGTGGACAAAACACCATCAATTCTGTAGACGAAAATCTTTGGTGGTACTAGCACATTTAATATATATACATATATGCGCGCTAAAAAGGAGAATCATATATCATTGTTTAGTCTTCATTTCCTTTGGTCAAGAAGGAAATTTCCATGTAGAAACGGTTTTGCTTTCGTCCATTAATCTTTATAAAAATAGAAAATGAGTGAGACTAGAAAATTGAAAAGCTTAGTTTGGAAACTTTTTCCTTTAGGGAATAGTCTTCAAAGAAAGGTTTTTGATGTGGCCAATTTTACGGTACAGTTTTCAAAGGTACAGTTATCGGTTCATATAAAGAAAATAGTAAGTTATGCAGTCTCATATTTATTTGGGAATTAATAAATATGATGGATCAAAAGAAAAGAAACCACTTTCTAATAGTATGAAGCCTTTTAGGTGTAGCCTAAGAGCATAACCTTGAGAGCACGAGACTCAAAGCAGATAATAACATTCCAAAGGAAGGCATAAGTCGTTAAAATGGTTATCAAAGCCTATATTCAACCGGAAGTCTGACCAAAGAGGACGTTGGGCCCCAAAAGGAGGGTGGTTGTGATAGTCATTAGTTCCTATAAGAAAAAAGGGTAATCTGTACAGTCTCACATCATTTGTAAATTAAATGAATAATATGAGTGGTTTATAATTAAAGAAATCACTTCTTAACAGTTTGAGGCCTTTGTGAGTAAAGCCTATGAGCAAAACCGTACTGACACAAGCCCAAAGCAGAAAATATTATATTAAAGGGAAGTAATATGGGTCCTTACAAATGTTCCGGCAGTTTCTTATGGCATCTATTTGTTCTGACCTCATGAGCGGGTAGTATAGGCATAGTTACCTTGATGATAGTGTGGGATGAGAATGCTAATGGAAGTCAACCTAGTTGGGATATGCTAGAGTCCCTCAATATTAGTTATTTCATCTCGTCATCATTTAAAAAAAAAATTCAGTTTGATGTGATCCTATAAGCTTACTTTTCTACCATCTGGAGCTGCACCAGGTAATCCTCTAATTGCATTTTTAATAATAAATTTGGCTAAGTCACTTCCCAAACCAAAACTGCCTTGCCCAAAGATTGGTTGAAATGGCATTGACTTTTTAAAAGCAGCTGTCATCACCGGTGGAAAATCTTTATCATTCCAACTCAGCTTGATAGGAATCAACCTGCAAATTGTCCAAAATTGTCCCGATGTATATATAAACATTCACATCAGTACTATATTGATTCTTATGGGACAATTTCGGGACAATTTTGGACAATTTGCAGGTTGATTCCTATCAAGCTGAGTTTGAATGATAAAGATTTCCACCGGTGATGACAGCTGCTTTTAAAAAGTCAATGCCATTTCAACCAATCTTTGGGCAAGGCAGTTTTGGTTTGGGAAGTGACTTAGTGTTAGGAAAAAAAAAAAAACGTGTAGGACAAGTATGGAGAATATATTATCATTTCATATAACTAAGCATACCTTTATATAGGCTTACAAAAAACAACCACAGAATACTAATGGTTTAAAACCATAAATGTCATCAAATACCCATAACTTCTAAAACTCTCAGATTAACTCATATAACTACACATTAAACCACAACCGGTTACTCAAAAACCAAAAGCCACTCATTACCACAAATAAAGTTTAATAATAAAAAAACCTTTTATTTTCTCAACACCCCCCTTTAAACTTGATTTGTTACACCAAGTAAACTTCTCATTTTGATGAAAGTCTCCAACTTGAGGGGCTTCGTGAAAATGTCCGCCGCTTGGTCTTGTGACTTGATATATTTGAGTTCCACCTCCTTTTTCGTAATGCAATCCCGAATGTAATGAAACCGGGTATCGATGTGCTTGCTCCTCCCATGAAACACTGGATTTTTGGCTAAGGCAATGGCCGATTTGTTGTCAACAAAAATCTCCATTGGACCTTCCATTTGAAACTTCAACTCCTTCACTAAGTTTCTTAGCCAAATTGCATGACATACACATGAAGTTGCCGCGACGTACTCCGCTTCGCATGTTGATAATGTGACTATGGGTTGCTTTTTTGACATCCATGTGAACGCCGTTTCACCAATAAAAAATACAAACCCCGTAGTGCTCTTCCGATCATCCAAGTCACCACTCCAATCACTATCACAATAACCAACAACATTAAGATTGCTAGAAGAGACATAGGAAAGACCATACCCAATTGTCCCTTTGATGTAGCGAAGTATCCTCTTTGCCATTTTGAAATGCGTTGTTGTCGGCTCCTCCATAAATCGACTAATAATTCCAACCGAATAAAGAATATCCGGTCTTGTGCATGTCAAGTATCTCAAACTTCCAACCAAGCTTTTGAAAAGTGTAGAATCGACCTTCTCTCCTCCATCTTGCTTGGTTATTTTGACTCCACATTCCATCGGTGTTCCAACCGGATTAGCATCATTCATGTTGAACCTTTTGAGCACTTCTTTAGCATAGCCCTCTTGGGATATAAAAATCCCATCTTCACCTTGTTTGACTTCGATCCCAAGATAATAACTCATGAGACCAATGTCCGTCATTTCAAACTCCTTTGCCATCTCTCTTTTGAACTCATCAAACATGCTAAGATTGTTTCCGGTAAATACTAAATCATCAACGTATAAACAAATGATTAGTATGCTTTCACCTTGCATTTTGATGTAGAGGGCATGCTCATAAGGACACTTCATATACTTCTTCTCTTGAAAGTACTTGTCAATCTTCGAATTCCATGCTCTCGGTGCTTGTTTCAAACCGTAAAGAGCCTTCTTCAGTCGAAGCACTTTGTCTTCTTCACCCTTGACTTTATAACCCAATGGCTGTTCCACATAGACCTCCTCCTCAAGAATTCCGTTCAAAAATGCCGATTTGACATCCATTTGATGTATCTTCCAATGATTATGGGCTGCTAAAGCAATAATCAAACGAATAGTTTCAAGGCGAACAACGGGGGCAAATACCTCATCATAGTCGATGCCTTGTCGTTGACTATACCCTTTCACCACTAGTCTCGCCTTGTGCCTCTCAACATCGCCATTAGCCTTTCTCTTTGTCTTGTATATCCACTTCACTCCGATTGGTTTGTGCCCTTTTGGAAGCTTGGTCAACTCCCATGTGTCGTTTTTCTCTATCGCTCGAATTTCTTCATCCATTGCATCCTTCCATTTTTTATTTGCAATGGCTTCCTGGAAACTAATGGGCTCACAATCACCAAAAAGACAATAGAGAATTATGTCATTTTGATTTTCATTTACCCCATTAAGTTCTTGTAGACTTCGGGTTCCTCTTGGGCCTATTTCGTTCTCCGAATTGCTCGAAAATACCTCCGTTCCACTAGACGATGCACTACATGATGCTGAGCCTTCAGATGACGACCGGGGTGACGCTGGAATAGGCAAAACTTCATCCATTTCGTCCCTAGTTGGCTCGTTTTCATCGTCTTCTTCAAAGTATGGAAGGAAATCATACTCCTCCTCCTGTATATTCCAATCCCAAGAGACTTCCTCATCAAAAACAACATCACGACTAATAATTACCTTCCTATTTAAAGGATTGTAGAGGCGATAACCCTTTGAACTTGTGTCATAGCCGATGAAGATGAGTTTTTTGCTTCGATCGTCGAGCTTGGTCCTTTTTTCTTCCGACACATGAGCATATGCAATACTCCCAAACACCTTGAAGTGGCCAATTCCGGGTTTTCTTCCGTTCCATGCTTCTTGAGGTGTCTTGTCAAGCACACTTTTAGTTGGTGCTCGGTTTGTCAAATAGACCGCACAAGCTACGGCTTCCGCCCAAAATTCCCTCGGCATTTTCTTCGTCTTCAGCATGCTTCTTGCCATGTTCAAGATTGTCCGATTCTTCCTCTCTGCCACACCATTTTGTTGCGGTGTCCTTGGCACCGTTAACGGACGTCGGATGCCTTTTTCATCACAAAACTGTTTGAACTCATTTGATGTGAATTCACCACCTCGATCAGTTCTCATGGCCTTGATCGTAAGGTTGCTTTCATTCTCCACGCGCGCCTTAAATCTCTTGAAAATTTCAAATACTTCCGATTTTTCCTTCAAAAAATACACCCATGTTTTTCTAGAAAAATCATCAATAAAGAGAAGGAAGTATTTACTTTTACCATGAGACTCTGGTTTGATCACTCCACACACATCGGCATGGATGAGTTCTAGAGGCTTCTTCGCTCTTGTCATAGACTCCTTTGGAAAACTACTTCGATGATGTTTTCCGAGTAGACACCCTTCACACACTTGGTTCGGCTTGTTAATGTGCGGCAAGCCCCGCACCATCTTCTTCTTCGACAAGTCTTCTAGACTCCCAAAATTGAGGTGCCCGAACCGTAGATGCCATAGCCAAGAAAGATCCTCATAACACGTCTTCAAGCATTTCGGAACATCATTCCATATATTCAAAGGAAACATTCGGTTTTTAGTCATGGAGACTTTAGCAACAAGTCTCTCATGATTATCTCTCAAATACAAACAATTGTTTTTCATTTGAACTTCAAAACCTTTCTCTAACAATTGTCCTACACTCAATATATTGTTTTTTACATTGGGAATATAAAAAACATTTGTGATATATTGATGTTCTCCATTTTTTAACCGAATGAGAATTTTACCTATTCCTTTGATAGCGGCCAAAGAATTGTCTCCAAAAGCAATATTACCTTTTGCCGTGTTGTTCAACTCCGCAAACAACTCACGGTTCCCACACATGTGATTCGAGGCTCCGGTGTCAAGATACCACATGCTATCTCGACTCTCTTCTTCTCCCTTTGAAGCCATGAATAAGGTCCCATTCTCCTCCGCATAATTGGACTGTTCTTGATGGACGTTGGATGTGTCGGCGGTTGACCGGTCTTGATGCTTCCGATCGTTCGGCTCTGTTTGGGATGAGTAACACTCATTCGCATAATGTCCATATTTATTACAATTATAACATTTTACTTGAGATTTATCTCTCCCCGATCTTCCACCACGTCTTCCATGACCTCCACGACCTCGGCCTCCTCTTCCTCTTGAAGATTCACAAGAGTTTTGAGAAACGTCGGTGTTGGCTTCACCTCTTCTACCACGGCCTCGACCACCGCGACCTCGTCCACGTCCACGTCCACGATCATTCTCCTCCTTGAGTTTGAGTTGGAGAAGTTGTTCAACGGTCTCCGTTCGCTCCATCTTCCTTTTCTTTTTCTCCTCATAGGCTTGCAACGAGCCTATAAATTGTTCAATCGTCATATCTTCAAGATCCTTCGTCTCCTCGATTGTTGTGGCGATGATCTCGAACTTAGTGTTTAGGCTCCGTAGAACCTTCTCCATGACACGAACATCGGCGATTTCTTCACCGTTCCGTCTCAATTGGTTGACAACGGTCATTACTTTTGTGTGATATTCCGCTATCACCTCCGTCTCCTTCATTTGTAACGATTCAAACTCACCACGTAAAGTTTGCAACCGTACCTTTTTCACACTATCGGCTCCTCTATGAGTCGATTGGAGCTTGTCCCACGCCGCCTTTGACGTCTCGGCATTAGCGATGGTCTCGAACGTGTCTTCGTCCACCGATTGGTACAAGATATAGAGGGCCTTCTTGTCCTTCTTTCTTGTATCCTTTAACGCGTCTCTTTGCGCTTGATCGGCTCCAGCTTCCGCCTCTTGGAAACCGTTTTCCACGATCTCCCATACGTCTTGTGCTCCTAGTAACGCCTTCATCTTGATGCTCCAATTGTCATAGTTGAGCTTGGTAAGCATCGGTAGTTGAAGCGGACCCATTCCTCCACCGTTGGCCATCTTGAAGCTCTGATACCACTATGTTAGGAAAAAAAAAAAAACGTGTAGGACAAGTATGGAGAATATATTATCATTTCATATAACTAAGCATACCTTTATATAGGCTTACAAAAAACAACCACAGAATACTAATGGTTTAAAACCATAAATGTCATCAAATACCCATAACTTCTAAAACTCTCAGATTAACTCATATAACTACACATTAAACCACAACCGGTTACTCAAAAACCAAAAGCCACTCATTACCACAAATAAAGTTTAATAATAAAAAAACCTTTTATTTTCTCAACACTTAGCTGTCATCACCGGTGGAAAATCTTTATCATTCCAACTCAGCTTGATAGGAATCAACCTGCAAATTGTCCAAAATTGTCCCGAAATTGTCCCATAAGAATCAATATAGTACTGATGTGAATGTTTATATATATATATATAATATCCACAAATCACCCCTTTTACCAATTAAACTTTATTGACAAAACACCACCAATTCAGTAGACGAAAATCTTTGGTAGTACTTGATTTAGAGATATGTATGCGTATATATATATATATATATATATATATATGCGTGCTAAAAGGGAGCATCATGCATCATTGTTTAGTCTTTATTTCCTTAGGTCAAGAAGGAAATTTCCATGTAGAAACGGTTTTGCTTTCGTCTATTAATCTTTAAGTAAACAGAGAATCGAGTGAGACTAGAGTATTGAAAAGCTTAGTTTGGAAACTTTTTTCTATTCGGGTATTACAAGAAAGGTTTTTAATACAAAATGGTTTTCAAAGGTATGGTTTTGACAGTTTCTTTTGGCATCGCTTTCTGTTTGTCCCATGAGGAGGATAGGCATAGTTACCGTGACGGTAGTGTGGGATGAGAATGCTAGAGGAAGTCAATCTACATGGGATGCATTTGGCTCTCTTGATGTTAGTTGTTCCATCTCGTCATTATCTAAAACATAATAATAATAATAAATTCAGTTTGATGTCATACTAAAAGCTGACTTTTCCACCATGTGGAGCTGCACCAGGTAATCTACTAATTGCTTATTTAACAATAAAATAATTGGCTAAGTCACCTCTCAAACCAAAACGGCCACCTTGCCGATAGATGAGTTGAAATATGTCATTGGTTTATTTTAAGTAGGTGTCATCATCGGTTGAAAACTCTTGATCATTCCAACTCATTAATGCTGATGCAAATACCATATATATAGTGTCAGAAAAATATGAAATACGCAAACTTTAATCCTAACTTTTAAGTATACAAAGATTGTACATCAGTTGATTGTAGCTACCAATAAAAAATGACAATTCATTATCACGTGAGTTGATACTTAAAATTGATGTTATAAATGTCCTAATTAATTATGTTACAATATCAATATCACGTAATCCGAGTCCACATGAAATTGGCTGTCCAGTTTCTGCCAAATCTTCCTCTTTGGTCGTCCAGTTTCTACCACCTTAATACAAATCCTCCTCTTGGTTCGTCAATAATAATCTCAATATCCTTAATAGTAATCTTCAGCTTGTTTCGATTTTTAATCCTCCATCTTTGTATAATTGGAGATCAAAAAAAGAAAAAAACAAAGAAAAGAAAAGAAAAGAGAAACTGAGGCTTTTATAATTAGGACAATAATCTATACATGTGCTTTTCGAGGGACAATACTTCAATTCACTGCCTATGGTTCTGATAATATATTTGTCATGAACAACTATTAACAATTTTAAAAAAATGCAAATTATTCAGATTCCTGATTTAAGCAAAATTACACTAGATTAATTTGATAATTCTGACCGAAAAATGATATATATGTGCAAGACAGAGGGTTCCACTAATATGTACTGACTCCTTCTATTCTATTTTCCAAAGTTGAAAGGCTTCTTTTACGAAATTAGCTTCCTGCAAAACCAACGTCGATCCAACCCAGCGGACTCTTGAGCCAGAAGTACTTTCTGAACATACAATTAATCTTTTTTTTTTAACTTAAATCAAAGTAATCCGAATTGACTTAATTCTTTTAAATTCTTCTTTGATTAATTTAATTAATGAAAACTTTCCTTAGCTAGTGATCTTAATTTGTTACCAATTAAGTTTACTAATTAATTATTAGGTCAGTCTTGATTAACTAATTTATTGCTACTTAACTAATCAAACCAACTTCACTAGTTAGTAATTTAGTCCATTTCTTATTTATTTCTATTCATCTTGTTTAGTATTTAAACCTTCTCCTTAATTAAGTTAGCCTTGTCTTAGCAATTGAAAGTAATCTGAATCGACTAAATTCTTTTAAATCCTTCTTTGATTAATTTAATTAACCAAAAAACTTTCTTAACTAGTGGTCTTCATGTATTATCCAGTTAATCTTAATTATGAGGTTCTCACATTGATCAATTAATTATCTTGATCGTAATTGATTTATTAGTCAATTGGTTATATTAATCCTCGTTAACTATATAAGTTAATCTTATGGTGCATTTAGAAACTTTACTCATCCTATATTATGTCCCAACATACTACAATGCTTATTTGGGTGCCTCATATATTCTATTCAAATATAAATACTTTTAAATTTTAAATCTAACATAACTATTATTCATCATTCCCGTTTTCTATCTACCTTAATGTCGTAAGAAATTGTGAATTTATTTAGTATTTTATTAGAATTTTGATTTATTTGAGATTTTAATTTGAAATTTGCGTATTTAAAAAATAAAACTAAAGGGGTAGGAGAAGGTTTTTTTTTTAATTATGTAATTATTTTAGAAAAAATTAGGAAGAAAATAAGGGCTAAATTGCCAAAACAGACAAACAAACAAAAAATAAAAACACAACACAAACAAAAACAAAACAAAACAAAAAAATGAAATTGGGGCAAAACTTTAAGGGGTTTTTAGGCAAATGACAAAATATAGCTATTGGAGTTGAAATATAACAAAATATTACTAGTTTAGGAATATCAAAAGACTAACTTACAATGACATAATTACTCTTATTATATTTCATTTCTTTTATTTTAATTTCATATTGTTAAGATGCTTTGAGTTGTTTTTCTTAGGTTTTATTGATTAGCTTTTGATTGCTTCTTATGTATTGAACTTTTTTTTTGGTGGTTCTCCGTTAGATAGCTCCTTAGACCATCTCCAAGACATTGGTCTATGTCATTACTATATTTATTGCAAAAAAGTGTGACAAAATATTATTTTACTTTATGCTTCAATGCATAATGCTATTTCTACTTTTTGTCATTGTTATTATATTTTGGAACTTGTTAAAGTGAGCATTTAGTATTTTAATTATTTAAAAATGAAATTATTATAATAATTACATGACAAAAGTCAAGTCAACAACCAATAGAAATCGAATGTTAAATTTGACATTGACTATACCTTGTGGTAAATTTGTCACAAATTTTAACATTTGGTAAATTTAGCATTGAATATAGCATTCCATTGGAGAGTACTTTTTTCACTCAAATGTCAAAATTTGCCATTGGCATAACCTTCTAGCTTTGCATTGGAGATACTTTTATATATGGATGTCAACTTACTGGGATGTGAAAGTTGACCTTAATTGATTAATTATAATAACTATCTCTTTTTTTTTTTTTTTTTGAATTTGGAGATAAGATAATTCAAACTATACACATTATCATAAAGTCAAATGTGAAACTACCACTAGATTACCTGCATCAATATCTCTTCTTTTTATAACAACAACAATAATAAACAAGAATAATAATTAGAAAGGAACATGGAGTATACTTTTCACTCAAATTACAAAGCCAACACAAAAACATATTTCATTTAGAAAAAGAAAGTGACTAATTAATAACAGAAATTTGAGCACTGAGAGACACAGAGAGGTACAAGCAAAAAGCATTATTTCAATCGACCTCGTCACGCTTGTAATTATTACACTAATGTCAAGCAACCAAAAGAAAGAAACCACTATTCAAACATACGAACATCCAGCCATAAGCTGTCCATGACCATGTAAATCTCCAGGGAAAATTACTGTGCTTAACTTCTGCTTCGTCTCCTTTGTTTAATTGTTCGACTTATTTTGTTCACAGAATCGAGGGTCAAACACAATATGATGAGCAAGAAATTTGTGATCATAAACCACAACCAGGAACCGGTGATTCTAGTCGTCGCCACGTAGCACAACACAAAGCAATAAAGTGGTACGTAGAGAACCGAGATGGTGTACTTACTTGGGAGTAGTAATAAAATGGTAAATAATGAACTTAAAAGGGCTAAAATGTTGGTTGTCCAGAAAATTATGACTTCTCCTGAATCATCGCCAATGAGAGAGGAAATCATGGAAGTAGTACTGTTTGCACTTGAAGAATTATTTGGGCTGTTCAGGATCCAAGAAATCTTCTTATCGTTATCACTTTTAGGGGGTCCGCCGCAGTCTGGTAAGTGATTGTTGCAATCAGCACGACAACTACCAATAGCAAATTTCGTGATTCGGTTGAAATGTTCCTCTTGTACCGCATTATATAGATGTTACTAGACGTTCCTTCGTGGCGATTTTTGATGTCCAATTATCTTCTACAGGAGTCGCAACACTGCTAACTGGCGAACCACTGGACGCTCGAGCTTTCCGTAGCATTTTCTCAATTTCGGTATTGTCTTGCGCTTGATTGACCCCTAAGACATCCAAAGCAGTCGAACCCTCTCCTTTTTTTACATTTACTTCGACTCCACTGTCCAATAGCAGTTGAACGACCTGGGGATTGGTTAAATGTTGCACTAATTAAAATCAATATATACAGAACTAATGAGGGGACTTAGAAATAGAATGTGGATTCCTTCGGAAACCTTATTTTTGTATCCCGTGGTATCGATCAGTATTATCTTTGATTGTGTTAACTTCACATGAATGAGAAAGAGAAAGGGATGAGTGTTTAGGGGTGTTTGGGGTTAAAGTTAACCCAAATTTTTTAATTCAATTTTTATCTTTTTCTGAAAATTTTTTTTGTCTTTTCTGAAAAAGTCAACAAAAATTACTATTAAAATTTAAAAATCTTAACTCAAACTCAAATACCAAACACCCCTTTGTGTTTTTTATTTAATGTTGTTTTTACTAATTACACAATAATAGGAACATTAGTTTAGTGGACCCCACACATTCATTTAGAGAATAAAAAAGGGAGTGTCAATCCTTACCTGACATCTCATATTGTTTCCATCTTAAACGAGATGAACGTCAATGTCATATTAGTAATTGCATTGATATCACTGATAATAGCTAGATAGGTAAACATTAGTAAAGGAATCGATCTTTATTTTATTGATTATGCTTAACATGTTTTGACCTATTTTTTTGAAGAGAAACTCGGTCTATGTTGACTGAATTGAGTTTTGACTCGTAATTTTTCACTCTTTTAATATTAATAAATATTTCATATTTTGTTACAAATCAATGATTTTTTTTTTTTTTTTTTTAGTTTTGAGGTGGAGGATTCAAATTAAGTACTTTTAGAAAAGTGTAATATTATCCCTGAATTATGTCCACAACCACATAAGTTAATGAATTTTAAAATTACTTTCTAAGTATTCTTTGTGAATCTACATCTATTATTTTCTTTTTATTATTTAATTTACTAGCTTGTTTTAATATAAGCTTTCGCTACATATGCATATAACTCACTGTGGAAATCTTTTTCTTCTTTCTCTTTCTTTGAAATCATGCGGAACTCAAATTTTATTGCAAAATTTGATTATTCACCTTTTATACCTGTATTTTACTTTTGTTGAGAAAGCATGAACTACACATCTTAAAAGTGATATGTTTTTATACTATGCTATTACATTTAATACACAAAACTTAATTTTGACCTTCACATACCCAAAATAACCTTAAATTTCAATTTCATCAATTATTTTTTAATTTTAGTTTCAGGTTATTTTCGGTATTTTTGAGGTCAAATTAAGTAGCAATTGAGAAAAGGTACATATTTATGTAAAATATAATCCAATGGTATACAAATAAAAAAATTCAAAATAAATAATAAACTTTTTTGAAAAAAAAAAAACATAATTTAGAGTATGAACAGGTAAGTAACACTTAATTTTTTTTTTCAGTATATCTTGGGCACATTAAGATAAAAATTAACGATCCACTGAAAAAATATATAAATGTATGTATTAAACATAATCTGATGGTATATAAATCTAAGATTTCAAAATATGTGGTATATTTTCTGACAAGAGCAAAACACATATAGAAAAAGATAAATAACCCTTTCAACTACACGCTAGTTATAAACGTGTTAGGGAAGCAAAATTATTATTCTTCTTAAACAGTTTAATCAGTCACAAGTGTTTATTCTCACCTTAGGTAGTGTACGGAAGTGTTAATATTTTTGGGAAGTGAAGCAGCTGCTGAAGCACCAGCAGCAATAAGGCTGTCTCTGATATCTGGATTTCCCAATCCGTTTGGTTGCTGTGCCCGGATGTCCAGCGCTGTCTTGCCCGCCATATTCACGGCGTTTACATCTACTCCGCGAGCTATTAACAAATTCACGACCTGCACTCAGAAGTGTTACTATCAATGATGCAGATAATAATGATATGGACATAAATGATTTAGTAGAAATAATATCAAAAGATGAAATTACTCTTAAATTAATTGGAAATATTTATTAATTTGGAAATTGGTGAAATGTTGAAGATCCTGTCTTGATAAGTGAGCACTCAAAAGCCTATCATTTATGCCTGTGAATTTTGAAATCTAAAAGTTAGTACTTATTTGGGAGTTTTTAGTAGTTATTAAGTGCTTGGATTTTATTTTTAAGAGTTTCTAAAGTCTAAAAGTTAGATGTTAATTTTATATTTATTTTTGGATTTTACTCTAAAGGTTAGGATTATAGTTCGTGTTCCTAGCACTACTCAATTCTTATTTCTTTAATTTGGTGGATTTCTAAGAGCATTGAATTCATCCCTTATTCTATATCTTGGGGTGGTTTTTTTTTATTTTTATTTTTATTTTATATTTTAAATATCCTTAAGTAATGAATTAGTCTAAACTTATTTGCTAACTTTCGTACCATTCCGGTTTCAGAAACTCCATATACAAGCTTCTTAGCCCCAAAATAACAAAGGTTACAATAACAACTAGAACTAACAACTGTAACTATTTCTTTACAGGTCTGTTAAATACTTCTTGCTAATTTCCATTAACAATAACTATATGTTTATCAAGCAGCGATAAATTTTGTACGAGTAAGGTCTTACCTCAATTTGATTCCTGGATACTGCAACGTGCAAGATGGAGTTTCCTTCGTCGTCACATGAAGGGAAAGATGATATAGCTCAATAACTGGACATATTGTTTGACAAGGAAGAGACAAACAGGTTGCCTTTTTTAATTAAACAGCTGGCAAAATTTAAACTTCCGAAGTGAAACTTCACTGTCCCAAACACAGAAGGTTTCCATCTAGGTTTTTTTTTTTTTAGCTCGACCACAAATGACATTCAGAAAGAAGAATTAGATAGGTTCATAAGTAAATCCCATTAACTTATAACTTCCAGGCAATTACTGATTGGAAGAGAACCCATAGACATTATTATAAGCCACTCTATCTCCTCATTCCCTATCGATGTGGACTCACCAACTAGCTACTAGTTTTTTAAGTACACAAGAAAAGTACAATATGCAAGGTTCTATCTAGTTGTTTTTAAAAGTACTCGACTAAAAAATGTACGTAGGTTTCTTTCTCCTTTCTCTATTCTTTTTATTTGGTTGTAATTTTAATAGTAAGAGGTCATTATCGAAATTCGAAAGTATGAGAGGTAAGAGGAGATCATGGGGATACCGGGGTTGGATGAGACACGCGCGGGAGTTTGAAAGATGAGGCCTTTGACGTTAATGGTGGTGACTAAGAAGATTTTATTCGGAGAGTGGTGGGAACATTCTATTAGCCAGGGGAAACAAATCTCAATCAGCTAGGATCATTTCAATATTAATATTTAATATGGGTGCTCATGGATCGGATTGCACATATTAGGATTGACTCCCAATCTAGTCCAATTCGGTGTATTGAATTTGATCAATTGAACAGATTGAGCAGATTTACAGTTTCAGTTAACACCTTTAATTTTTAATGGATCAAGACTTGGGAAGGCATATAACTATTTATTTGAGAAACCGTAGATAGCAGTCCGAAAGCAAGAAACACAGTGGAAATTCTTGGTGTCAACTTAAAAGTGAAAAATACTTGAAACATAGAAACTTCATAACAGTGCACATAGAAAGTTCTCAAAGGAATTTTCAGACTTGTTTTAATAAAAACCTTTTTCTACTTTTCGTCAGAAAGATAACAATGTCAATTTTTTTTTTTTTTTTTTTTGTAGAACTCTTTCTGAAAAATGAATTTTATGAGTGGAAACACTAAGAAAGAATAAAACGGACACGAGAATAACAATCAGATGAGAAAATACACAAGCATGATTGTTGATTTAATTCCTAGTTTAAAAAAGAAATCATAATTCACTCCTACACAAGGAAAAATGACATTTTACACAGACATACTGTGACTAAATGTTTATGGTCAAAAGTTTGACACGTCCCGAGTGTCGACTCTTGAGCCCTCTGGGTGTAACTACACCAATTCTCTATGAAAGCTAGAGCAACGGTTGAATACGGCGAACTTAGCCTTCCTGACTTTCTTTTGTACGAATATGGGGACGAATTTGTGCAGAATTATTGCCAACTTCGAGTGATAAAATAGGAACATCAAACAAGCCAGACATAGAATTACGACGGATGGATTTTGGGCGAAACTGATTACTGCATACTTGCAGGTAACTAAGGGTAAAACTAAGCGCAGGATTCCACAGTTAGCGGGAAGATGGAGATATATCTCTACCATATTGGCATAGAAAGCTATGTTGTTGACCAGCTTAGACGGACATTATGTTCCATTGTATAATACGAAGCATTGCCATAGGTATTTGAATAGTACGGGCCAAACTTTTCATCGTCGCTGCCATCGGAGGAGTCAAGATCTGCTTGGTAGTCGTAAACAGAACAGCCACAAGCACAATAATGTTACGGTCCTCATTCTAGAGCCTTTTGCAGTAGTCAGATATGATCCATTTTTCACGCCATGACATCTTCAACTTCAGTGAATCTGCGAGTTTTGGGACAGCAGGAAGTGACGACGCTTTTAAGGCGCCACCATGTAGCAGCATTTACCTCAGTTCTATTAACAATCCCGGCTAACCATCTGCAACTAGCCAGCAACAACTTAACACTTATAAATGATGACAGTTATATTTGTATATACAACTAATTTCTAACATGTTCTTGAAACTCTCTTTTCACTAATTCCTAATGGCAAAAACAACAAATGATAAAGTCGAAAAATTAGCAATAAAATTTTTAGAATCATGTCTTACCTCGATTTGATTCCTTGATGCAGCAACATGCAAGATGGTGTTTCCTTTCATTGTCGCACCACTAGAGGACGCCATCCTTAAACCTAGCCAACATGCTCTAGCCATCCCAATAGCACTTTGAGTTCTTCAATCTTATCACTCCTACAGCAACATGCAGGGCAGTATCTTTTCAAATGATCAAATCTTCAATTGATTTAGGGCAAACCAAAAGAAACTCAGCCAGAAGATCATCATACTGCACTCAGCAGCACAATGCAAAGCAGTTTTACCCTCTCTTCCTTGGATGCGGATCTAGATTTTTGTCGACATCTAGGAGATGAAGTACCAATTATGATCAGTTAAATATATTATTCATTAGAGTGGAGGACTTACTATAAGATAGCTCCTTATATATAAGTGTCAACTTAGTGGGATGCACAAGTCGACCTTAATTAATTAATGATTATTACTATTTCTTTTTTTTTTTTTTAACTTAAATAAGGGAATGAAATGATTCGAACTTTATACCTTGTAACAGGATTAGATATAAATTTACTATTAGATTTATTTGCAACTACATTATCTCTTCCTTTTACAATAATAACAATAATAATAATTGGAAGGAGCAACGAGTAAACTTTTTACTCAAGCGTTACAAACCAAGAATTAAAACATATTTTATTCAAAAAAGAGAGTGAATGCGGAGTTAACAGAATTTTGAGCATAGAGAGAAGCAGAGATGTACAAGCAAAAGGCCTTATTTCAATCTTACTAGTTACACTTAGTACAATAATATCAAGCAACCAAAAAAAAAAAAAAAAGCAAAAAAAGAAACCACTATTCAAACATCCTTGCGTAAATATCCACGGAAAAAAATCCGGTGCTTTCTGCTGCATTTCCTTTATAAAACAGGCCCATTCTTAATCTGTTCACAAGGGACCATTCTCTTCTTCTGCTGCTAGAACCTAGTCCATAAGTTTCCTTTGTTGAACTCTTTGGCTTAATTTTGTCACAGAATTTGAGCGCAATATACGATATGCGAGCCTAAAAGTAGGATGTCTCCTTTTTCAGCTGCATAATGCAAGCTAGTTTTACCCCTCTTCCCGGCAACCAGACAAGGCCCTTGTCAAAGCTCAGGAGTTGTTTCAATGTTTGGATATGCCTGTTTATCGTACCACGGTGAATGGGACATAACCCGTCTTGGTATGGCTTCTTGTTAAATGATGGTTTCTATCTCATGATTTCCATGGCAAAGTTGAAATGTCCGAGACGCGCTGCAATATGCAACGGTGTCTCAGTATACGGTGCA